>JAOTQQ010000012.1:61586023-61596538 GCA_026546715.1 Gallinago undulata
TTTTCACAACCCATGTTCTAGCAATGAGACTGCTGCTCTGTACCTTAGATTTTGTAGTTACGACGACAGATATCTCTGAAATGACGCACGACTGGCAATATAGTTACTTGTTTGACTTCTAATCAATTCACCAGTGTCTGTAAGAGCCATTTCTCACTTAGAGCATCTCTTACTTAGTCTGATTCTGAAGAGGGACCCTATGTGTGCTAAGATTTTTTTTTTCAGTCAAAGGAGGAATCTTGCAGGATTTGAAGGAGAAACAAAGACCTCTGTTATAACAATGCCTTTTCATTTCAAGTGGATGTTTAGCTAGTATCAACTAGAAATACTTCCATTGTTAAATGGTTATCGGTTTGGATTTTGTGTAATATCTTAAACCCAGTGTATTTGATAAACAAACTACAAAGTTCTGCATAGAGCAAAACTTACTTCTGCATAAGTATTAAGGATGAAAGGGAAGGAGTATGCAGAGTACTTGAGAAGAGGTCCCTCGGAGACAAGCAACAGGTGTACTCCAATGTGCAAAAAAGATGCTTTGCATAATGTTTTAGTTTAGAAGGCTTGGAATGGTATTCATAGTCTCGATAAAGTGGATATTAATTTTGTCCTTTAAAGGGACTACCTGGAGATTTCTGGTAAAAAAGAACAAGATTTTCAATAATATAAATAATTTTCAGCAGTCTTATGTGACACTTCATGACACTATCACCCCTCTGCAGAGAAATAAATAATGGCAAAATGAAGCCTTCATCCAAATTCTGTATGAGAAATGACTCTGAATCAGACCTGTAAAAACTAGTAAGCAAAGGATGTCGAGCCTTTACTTGAGCAAATACTAATAATCTGAAATCTGGTTGGATTTGTCAGATAGACAAGTAGAAATATCTTCTTCAGATACTTCAGATACTCTGTCAACAAAATTTTAATATTAAATTGGAAATCTTGATTAAGCTTAAGAGGCCATTCTGCATGGGTAATATGACTGAATTATATCTGTGATGAGCTTGAACATGGCAAGAATGAAAATGAGACCTTGTTATAGATAAGGGCCATAGTGAGTAGCAATCACTTCAAAAAATGCAGGTTAAAAGTGAAGTCATTTTGAACATCTTTACAGTTCTCTTTTTTTAAAAAAATCAAACAAAACCTGGGAAAAACCACCTAACTCCAGGTTCAGAGAAGGATCTTGTGACATAAAGCATGTGTTTCCTAATATATACCTATGAGGATGTTTTAGTTAATTGCATTGCTGAATGGGGCAGGGAGCTGCTCACAAATGATTTGGAGAAGGCCAACATACTCAATGCCTTCTTTACTTCAGTCTTTATCTGTAAAACTGGCCTTCAGGTATCCCAAGCCCCTGAGACCTAAGAGAAAGTGCAGAACAAAGAAGACTTACCCTTGGTAGAGGACCACTGGTTTGGGGAGCACTTAAACAAACTGCATGTTTATTGAAGTAAATATAGCCACAAGTGCTGAGGGAGCTGCCGTGTGTTATTGTAAGGCCACTCTGTTATCTTTGAATATCATAGCAGTTGGGAGAGGTACCTGAAGACTTGAGGAGAGCAAATATCACTCGTATCTTCATGGACAAAGAAGAAAGAATTTGGCTGGCTACAGACTGGTTAGCCTCACGGCTGCCTCTGGGAAGGCAATGGAGAAAATCCTCCTAGAAAGCATTTCCAAACCCATGAATGACAAGAAGGTGATTGGGAGTAGTCATTGTGGATTTACAAAGGGAAAATTGTGCTTGACCAAGCTGTTACCTTCTACAGTAAGGTGACTAACTTGATAGATGAGGAGAAGGCAGAGGATGGTGTTAACCTTAACTTCAGTAAAGTCTTTGACACTATCTCCTAGAACATCATCACAGATGGGCTGACAAAGAACAGGTTAGATAGATGGACAGTGAAGTGGATTAAAAACTCACTGAACAACTGGGCCCAGAGGGTTGTAATCAGAGGTGCAAAGTCCTGTTGGAGGGCGGTAACAAGCAGTGTACTCTAGGGCTTAATACTCAGGCCAGTACTGTTCAACGCCTTCATTAATGACCTGGATGACTGGACAGAGTGCACCCTCAGCAGGTTTGCAGATGATACTCCAAAGGGTTGTGCTACTATTCAGAGGGACCTCAACAAGTTGGAGAACAAGACAGAGAGGAATCTCATCAAGTTCAACAAGGGGAAGTGCAAAGTCTTGCATCTGGGGAGGAATAAACGCCAGGTACCAGTATGTGTTGGGGGCTGACTGACTGGAAAGCAGCTTTGCCTAGACATCCCTTGGGGTCTTTGTGCACAACAAGCTGACTGTGAGCCAGCAATGCACCTTTGCAGCAGAGAAGACCAACTGTGTAGTGGACTTTGCCAGGAGGTTGAAGGAGGTGATCCTTGCTCTCTACTCAGCACTAGTGAGGCCGTATCTGGAGTATTGTGTCTGGTTCTGGGTTCCCCAGTACAAGAAAGGTATGGAATTACTGAAGTGCATCAAGTGCAGGGTTACAAAGATGATTAATGTCTTGGAGCATCTGATATTTGAGGAGAGCCAGGACTGCTCAGCAGAAGCAGACCAGGCTCTGGGGCATCTTATCAATGCATAAAAACACGGATGAGAGGGAATGAAGACAAGGTGGACTCTACTCAGTACTGCCCAGTCACAGGACATGAGGCAAGAGACCAAAATTAAAGCACGTGAGATTCCATCTGAACACAAGAAAGCACTTTTTTACTGTGGGGATAATCAAACACTGGAATGGGTTGTGCAGAGAGGTTATAGAGTTTCCATCCTTGGATATCTCAAAAGCCACCCAACTGGGCATAGTCTTGGACAATCTGCTCTGACTGACCCTGCTTGAGAAGGGGAGTTTGGAATAAATGACCTCAGGATGTGCCTTCCAACCTAGACAATTATGTGATTATTCTGACGTGCAAACTGGACAAACCTGCTTGCTGTCAATGTTGTACAAATTATTTGAGCAGCTTTGGCTATTATGAAGTATAGGAAGCATTTTCAAGAGGCTATTCATCTTATTCTTGATGTATTGGTTCCCAAAGCATTGGTCATCTGGTTAAGTATCGAGCTTTTCCATCGGTGATTCATGGCAGGTGTCTGAAAGCATTGAACTGCTTTAGATATCACACAGGATCTGCCTTCATCAGTAGTTGAAATCCATGATGGAGACAGAGTAATTGAGAAATAATAGGTTCTTGAGTTCCTCTAAACTAAGTGCTTCAGCAGTTTTTATTTTTTCTGAAAATATTATTCTTTCTTGTAGCAATTTGCTGTAAACTAACCATTTTTTTTTATATATGTGTATATATACATATGTTTATGCATACATATGTGTAAATGAATACATATATTCATATGAAAAATACTTTAAAAAGCATCCATGTGGAGTCCTACCTGCAATATTTGATGCTGGGGGAGCAGCCCAACCATGTTGCTGGTGTTTTTCTCAGATGCATCTTGACAGACTGAAGCCCTCAGCTTCAGATGGACTCTATGAAATCCACGTCTGTGGGCTGGTCAGTGCATCACCACCCGTTAGCAAAGGGAAACTCAGGGTTGTACCTCCTAATTCTGCAAGGTTGATTAGTGTCACTTTTTTCCCTCCAAACATGTTACATGTACGCGTACAAATGCTTCCTTAAGATTTGCTGTCATATTTGATCCTATTGCCTTTATTTTCAAACATAGTGAATGTGTTTGAGTGTGGTAGCTGGGATAGGCAAAATTATTTAGCCTTACATCTATCAGTTTAGTAGAAAATCCTATTGTGCAGGATAGTTTTTAATAATCAGTATTGCAGTGGAGACCTTGTAAGGCCTCTGCCATTCATATTTATGTTTATCTTGTTAGGTGGTCAATTAACTCTATAGATACCTTCAATAGGTTTAATTAGTCTAAATCATGGGGAGAAGGGGGAAATACTATACATGGCTTTAAAAAACTGAGTGGGGTCAAAATATGTAAACATGTAACTTTTTCATGTTGTGAGCCTTCCTTATGCCAAACTTCATTGCTTTATATCTTCTGAACTCTATGGAATTTCTGTTTATTTTCTAAAAATTGAATTAGCTCAGTGTAGCCAGGATATGTTCCCAGCAGCTCTTTTCAGAGTTTCAGCTCTTCCATTCTTCAGTTAAAGGGTATTGAAGTTATATATTTCTCCATGTTGAGAAAGGAAAAAAAAACTCAAGGAAGGTTGGTTTATTTTGGAAACTTTACTGTTGTAGGTTCCTAATCCCATGCATCTCTTTCTTCTTTTACAGGACTCCGAGGAGGAAGACAGTGAGTTGGATGCCATAAATAAAAAGCTGATAAGTCCACAAAGTTTTCAAAATTTCCGGCCTTACGTACCGGAGGAGTTTGCCGACTTCAGTGTTTACAACGCTAGCCTGGAGAACAGGGAATGGTTTTCTTCTAAATCAGACTTCATGAGTTCACGTGTTCTTGAGAAAGAGGTGTCCCGCAGCCCCACCACTAGCAGCATTACTAGTGGCTACTTCTCCCACAGTGCCTCTAACGCCACCCTGTCCGACATGCTCGTTCCCTGTAGTGACAGCACAGACCAGCTAGCCAGCCACACGAAGGAGCTGGACTCGAGTGATCCCTCAGGATCATCTCTTGCACATGATTTAAGATCTTCTTCAAACAAGGAGTGTCGAGAGCCAGAGAAGGAGTTAGCGAGGGAAAAGTTACCTGTGTTACCACTGAAAGAAAACAGTGCCTTAATGGAACAAGTACCCCTGTCCCTCCATGCCACCGACAGAGACTCTCAGCAGTTACCCAGAGCTGGATCATGTTCAGCTTTAAGTTCCTCAGATGGCAAAAATACCTGTCATACAATTGAATTTTCGGCCCGTGAAGCAACAGTTGAACACACGATGGACATTCTGGAAGATCACTCCTTTACGGAGTTCATGGGCGTCGAAGATGGAAAGGACTTTGACCATTCAGCAGCTCCGCAGTCGTGTTCTCCTGTATCCTCTAACGGAGCGAGCACCTCAAAGTTACCCCAAGGCACCGACAAGGAGCAGAGCTCCTGCACAGGACCAGCAGCAGGCGTCCAACTTGCAGATACTGTGGAAAGCCCTTTTTGTTCTGTACTGGTAAAAGAGACTTCAGACCATGAGACTTATCCTGATACTTCCGTAGACGATTTTATTGGGAAGGACCACTTGGATGGTTCCGATTGCGAAGAAGGTGCCTCTGCAGATCAAGCCCACATTTTGCCCAGCTGGGTGGCTGTGGGCGAACAGGTCTGTGTTGGCAGTAATAAGATGGGCACAGTGCGGTACGTCGGAACGGTGGATTTTTCAGCTGGAATCTGGGTTGGAGTTGAACTCAATGTTCAGCTGGGTAAGACTGAATCCGCTCTGGGTTATCAGTGCAGGGAGGGTGATCTGTTGTTAAAGTTGCCCTGCAATCATACACTGTCCACTCCTGGGAAGTACCTACAGTCTCATGTAAGTTTGGTATCTGGTACACCCAGTTCCTGGCTTTCTATTTATAGGGATGCTTTGATTAATTTTTAACTGTCTTAAAGAAGGCCTGTTCTTCTTGCTTTATGCAGAATAGTGCTTTTGCATGTTGTGGTCGTTCCCATTGGTACCCATCTAGTTTTATAGATTGGAAAAACAAGCAAGGCCTAAAATTGGCAGATTTTTTTAAAAATAAATGTGTGTGTTTGTGGGCAGTACACACAATGGACATCGCTTGTCAAATAGGTTTGCTGTCTGTACCTTTCAGAGATATTTTTATTATTTTTTTTTTCCACAGGGGAAAGCTTAATTATAGAGCACAGGTTTTCTTCAGTTTTGTGGGATCAGAAAAAGTCAGTGCTCTGCTGGTGTTAAGAGATTCCTACAGAAATGTTTCAGATCTTTTAAAAACATTGGTTTTAGTAGACTAATAAATACTAACCTGATACCAGGAGTTTCTCTGGCAACTAAGTTTTAAGCTTTATAAGCTATTGGTTTTGAGGATAGTTTAATTTGTAAAATGAACAAATGTTTGCCTTTTTAAACCGTTAGCTAACAAAGTAATATTTTAGGAAATCCTCTTTTTGGTCACAGTTCAAGCCCTCCTTTCCAGGTTTTGTTCTCCCTAGTGTACGGTGTGCATCTGGCTTCATCTCTCGGCATTAACGATCTTGACCATTTGACAGGTAGCCAAAGATACTTACACTTCAACGCTACACTTGTATGTGCTAATGAAAGTACCAGCAATTAATTCCGTGCATTTCTTTTCTTTGAAGGGAAGCATGATGGAACTGTAAAAGGCAGAGAGTACTTCCACTGCAAACCACGACACGGTGTCTTTGTTCGTCCTGGGCGCCTCAGCAAAGCACCAGCCTCCGCAAGGAAATGGAGTAGCACTTCACGGTCTCAGGCATCTTCCACTTCAGAGAAACGGAAAAGTTGTGTGCTTCAAGGGTCATCAGCCGCTCCTAAAACGGGAGGAGAAGTCCTCTGCCATTCAGGAGATGCAGCGGCTTCTGCTTTTTCTAGGAAACAGGAAAACAGGAAATCTTGGATTAACTGAACTGCAGTATTTTTTTGCACTTACTACACGCATCACTGTGTAGAAAACTTTAATGGATTTTTGAAGCTATTGTACATTTTAATCTGTCCATACGGAATGTGTATTCCCTAGAGTCATTGACTTAATTCTCTAATTTTTTATAAATAATATATATATTATATATATATATGAATGTGTATCTATAGTTTGTCTGCCAGTGAGCAGATACAGCTGCACACTAAAAAACAGTTAAAGCTGATCTGTAGATAACTGAGGTACTGGACTATTTGTTACGCAACAACTTGGGAGATATATTTTAAACAACAAAAAATATTTTATTGTGGAAAAACCAGGATGTAAATCCGTATTTGGAAGAGAAAAAAAAAAGCTATGGTTTGCTGTTCTTAATTACCAAAGAACTCGTTTTAGACTGACACATTTGCTGTTTATATCTTTCTATTGTAAATGGTTTAACTGATGACTTGGTGCCATGTTTCTTTCAGTCACTGGGCACCGCGCAGCCTTATGTTCCGTGTTTAAGCACACTGAAATATCCAACTGCTTCATATATTTTGTCTTCCTAGAGGCCTGCCACTGTGCTGACTTGGCGTTGGATTGAAATGGCTAACAATGCCTGAAGCTATACGTCTGGCAGTTCATACGTTAACGTAAAGACAGCCGGGCAGTTTGACTGCAGAACCAGTATTACTGCAAGGGTGTGAGAGGACAACAAACGTTTTGGGGTTGGTTTTCAGGGGGGGATTTGGTTTTTTTGGGTGTTGGGGGCTGGGGGGGAAACGGGAAAACAAAGAAGCAGTAAATGGATGGTGACTGCAAACTTTGCACTTGTTACTTGCTGGTTATTATCAAGATGAAATAGAACCTGCTAAAGTATTTTTAATCTGTAAAGTTTATTTTAATAATGGGAATGATGGAGGGATTTGTGTCCGGTGCTCATGAATTCCTAAGAAGGTTGTTCCACATGTAGATACTGTAGATGCCTGTACAAGTGTTCTGGATATTTGTAAAGTAACACGGTAAAAAACTGAGTGAAGTGAGTGGCCTGCTGTATCTGTTCTTCTTTGTTCATTAGCAAGTGAATGATTGAGATACCTGGGACCTTACTGAAAAGCTGCTGTTCTTTCTTTGATTGTTGTGTACAGTAAGTGGACTCTCGTATTTTACTATTTACTGTAAAGAACTGTAATTTATATACTGCCATACTGTATTTAATTGGTACAGACCTATTGTGTGTTAGAATACAGACTGTTTACTTGGGATTTTAAAAAAAAAAAAAAAAAACAACAACCCACAACTGTTTTGCTTGTATTTGGTACAAGAACTGGGTTTCGTGGTCGAATAATGAGTTGTTTCTAGCTGGTGGTGATCAGATGCAAAGTACTCTGTACAAACGCTGAAGGACACTCTGCTTGGAGCAGAAGACTGGATGGTATTAGCCTGTTTTGGCGCTGGCCGGTTTGTGCAGCGTGCACAGGAGAAGAGCAGCCCCTGATGATGAACCTTCCTCAGCCTTCACAGCACCTTCACAGGAGAGGGAGCAGAGCTGGGGAACTCCTGCCAGAGAACGGTGTTCTGTGGGTCAAGGGGGGACAGGACAAGTTCCCGGAAGACAGACATTCGTTGCTAAATATGTAACTGCCTCAGCTGAGTACAACACGGTTGGCAGCTGGGAGGGAAATATGCTGGGGGGTGGGAGGGGAGTGACAGCCAGGGGTGTGAAGTTCACTGTACTTGCCCTTGACGTAGCTTTTGGCTCCTCTGAGATGGGATTCTTAGGTGTTAATTTTGGTGAAATTAATGTCTTTTCAGAACAGTTCATAGTTGTGGTGTCCACCTAGAGTTGCTCTTGCTGCATTAATGATACTGCTGCTGGAGGGAGTTACCATAATAGAAGGAACGCTTTATGGAAGGAGTATTTTATTAAGCACAGATGATCCTAAAATGCTGCCAGGTACCTACACCCAATACCACGGTCTTCAAGTTAATTTTAGATGTATTTTTTTTTCTAAAAAGCATTATAAAGTTTATACACATTCATCTGTGTGCACACATTTTTATAAACATATTTTTCCAAGACTACTGTTTTGAAAGCTGATGTGGCCATTTCCTTATGGCAAAGATTCAGTATTTACACCAGGTCAACATCAGCCGGAGTAGGCTGTTTGTGGTTTCAGACCTTTGAGAATACAGAATGCATGATTGCCTAAGAAATACAATAATTTTGCTTTTGGGGTATACAACTATTCATTGTATACCCCAACCTAAAAAAGCCAGCCTAATTTTGTTCTCTGTGCACTTTACATAACCTGTGCTGTCGTGATTTCTGTTCTTATTGGGAGATTTGTACTTTTGCAAAGCTTGTGTGTTAGCCTGGGGTTAATTTACAGTGAAGAGGAGCGTATCTAATGAGTGCGATGAGGTAATGTGGAAACGCAAGCATTTTTGCTGATGTGCTCCTCAAACTCTGCTACATAAACACAGAAGCAGGTTTCCTGTTAGTGATGTCAGACTAGTAGTTTGCTGTCTTGAACTTTGTAATTGGTGCGAAAATGTGGTGATAGTCCAACTCCAAATTGCTTTCTGTTTAAGTATTACCTTAACCGGCATCTAAAATACACCACCTAATAAGCACAATATGCAATCCATACTAAGACCTTGACTTAAGAAAACCAAATCTGGGTCATAATACTGAATAATGTAGGGCAGAGCCAATCCTTCATTTGTCAGAACAACCAGAACAAACCTCTCGGTGGTTTCTCTGGTCTGGATAGAATTGCCAGATTTTAACCATCGGGATAGTTACAGCGTTGAAGGAGGTAAAACTGGCCTTTATCTTGTCTTCAGAATTTATTGTGTTGTTTTTTTCAAGCGTAGATGTGTTTATGGAGATTCAGGCAGAGCGCTCAGGGAGCAGCTGGTAGAGTCCAGCAAGCGAAAGCCGAGAGTCCAATCAGTGCTGCTCAGATCTTCCCCCACAAAAGGTTTCCTTGGTGTTTGCAGCTGGAGGCAGAGCATTACATGCTGTTACGATGTGACAAGAAGTGCCGTAAAGCGGTACAATGAATGAAACCTGGGCTGCGAGGCCACGGGAGCAACATCTGGGTGTTCTTCGCTCCCTATGCCCTATACCTAGAGGCTGGAGCTGCTCCCTGGGCTGGTGGACTTCATTCTTCACTATGAGGGTGGTGAGGCACTGGAACAGGTTCCTTAGAGAAGCTGTGGAATCTCCATCCCTGGAGGTGTTCAAGGCCAGGCTGGATGGGGCTTTGAGCAACCTGGTCTGGTGGGAAGTGTCCCTGCCCAGGGCAAGGGGCTTGGAACTCGATGATCTTTAAGGTCCCTTCCAACCCAAACAATTCTATGATTCTGTGTCTCAAAAGAGTGCTTCTACATCAGGGTAGTGATGTAGTGACTTTCAGCCTTTCCCAAGGCTGGGTGCGCCTTTTAGGGACCTCTTGCATCTGTTGAGATGGTTAATTTGCAGAATTTAAAGTGGCGGGGGGAAGAAGAGAGATCTAGAGACGTAAAGTTGTTGGGGAAAGGTGAAGAGGAAGAGGCTGGATGAAAGCAGCTGCTGCCTTATTTCTGGGGACAAAACGAGCGAAAACCAGCGTTCCTCATAAAAAACCAAAAAACCCTGAACTATCCCAAGTTGCCTTTTAGCATCGCAACGTTACGGGCGGGAGACCTTAACCGGGGAATAAGAGCGAGAGACCGGGGCGGAGCGGAGGGAGGGCCAGCCCCTCCGCAAAACCTTCGGGGGGGGGGGGGAGTGGAGAGGCGGGGACGTGGGGAACCGCACGCCTCGGCTTCGGCACCGCAGAGCCCCACCGGCTACCGGTAAGTAGCACCCCCTCCACGCCCCACCGCCCTAGGCGGGACGCGAACCCGCAAGCTCCGGGGCTCCGTCCGCCGGCGCGGTTCCCCTTCGCCCTTCTGCAGGCGGGCAGCTGCACGTAGGCTGGGTGG
>JAOTQQ010000012.1:61617139-61648325 GCA_026546715.1 Gallinago undulata
CAGGACACTCAGAGCCAAATTCAGAGCATACAACTCCTCGCCACGCTTTGCTCACAACAGGTCACAGAAACACTTTTAGGAAATGCCAGCACGGCTTTGGGGACTGAGCTATGCTGACAGCTACATCCTAGCCTGTTCTATTTCGTCATGGAGAATGACATCCTAAAACCACTCTCAAGACCAAAAAGAATCAATTTAAAAGTTTAATATCTTGCTTCTAAGGAACCAAAAATACTTGGCTTCCTTTGAGGAAGGAAACCTCTCTAGGCAGTGCTGCAGCCAAGGAACTGTCCTCCTCCTGGGAAAAATCTCGAAAATTGCCCGGCCACTGCCAGGCTTTTTGGCAGAAGGGATGGCCGAGGCAAACACAAATCAAGAAGTTGAGAAATAAATTGTTACTCGTATTTTTTTTCCCCTAATCATCACTATCCAACTCAAATAGTTTTTGTTACCACCACCGCATCATCACATCCCAGCTGGTAGTTTTGGGAATCCCTCTTGAACAATGCAGCTGAGTACCATTGGCATTTCACATCAAATTAGGTTCTGTGCAACCCAGAGCTTAGTATTTACTGGTTATTAATAACCACATTAACCCTGGTAAATACATCCATTTTCATTCTTTGAATTGAATGTGTTTGCACAAGTGGCAGTGATTTGAGTAGGCAAACAATTCCTGTGTGTGCAATGGAAGGCAGACCACATTCCATATGCATCTCAATTGTGTTTACTTTGCAGATACTGCCACAAATGGAAAATGTCTGGAAAAATTTTCATTACCTACACGCAACATGCTTAAATTGCTGTCAGTGATTTAAATTAAGATCCCAAACGCCTGAGAGCTAGTTCCTCTTCACTATACAAGTTCAAAACTGACCACAAGTTAAAAACTGACAATAAATAGCTGCAAGCAAGGTAATTTATTTTTGTCCATTGCATTTCTTTAATGAAACAGGAGAAAAGAGAGTTTATTTAGCTTAAGAAGTTAAAACAAAAAGCACACTAGAATGATCCCAAGCTGTTGGCCCCCTAAAGTTTTAACTGTCCTTCGAAAGAATCACATCAAATTCCACTGAAAACTCTTCTCTGCAATAAAAGCATGTGCATAACACAAGCCTTAACATAAATTAGAAGCATCGGAAATTTATTCACCTGGAATAGCTGTTAACCTGCTGCGATCTTGATACATTTATGTTGTTGAGCTCTGGTACATTCAAGCTGGTGGTCGTGTGTTTACTGTGACAGTAAGATTGATGCGCTTTATTTGATATTAGTCCATTACTGCAACTGCTTTCAAACCCTGAAAGAAAGTTTTAATAACTGTAATCACCTACAAACTTATTTGTTAGTACCCATTTATAGAAGTGAAATAAGCACAGCTTAATTGTTCCTGGTCAATAAATGTTAGATTTGCCAAACAAATAAACCCAAATACTTAGCCTCTGTGTTTCAGGTATTTGAATCCTTAAGGCTTCAACAGTGCAGAAGTTAAGCATTATTTATCAAGTACCAACACATACATGAGAAGCTTTTTCCATTCTACTTATACACCACTGAAACAGAAAACTACATGGAAGTGGAATCATTTCTTAGAACTGACACAATGTTTCTGAGAGATCTGCAAATCTTTTCTAGGCCACCGTAATCATTATGAATGGAAGCAGACATGCATCTTACCAATTCCTAATCACATCATTCTCTTGATAAATATGCAGTAAAATTCAGTGCTGAAAATAATTTACATGTTGCTACACATAAATACAATCTCCCTCCTTCCCCATGTAATTATTTTAATTGTTAATATTGTGCTTTGCGAAATAAAATTACACCATGCTGTGAAATTATGATGTCTGGCTAAAATCTCTTCTGACCCCTCTAAAATATAATCAAGAAACTACTATTTGCAGCAAACATGTAATTGCCAGTTCCTGCCAGGCCCAAAAGCAGGAACTCCCTAGTAACTTCTAATATAGAAACAGGTCACTAGAAGGGCTTATTATAAATAAAACACTTTCTGCCATTCAGGAAACCCCAAATCTCAATTCTAATAATATATTCATCAACTTGCTTATTAAGTGGTGGCTCTATTTTCAAAATTAGAAAGCTAGAGGTACTTTCTACAACGCATCCCAATGACCACCTGAAGAACAAATAGCCCAGATCCTGGTATTTCCCTACAAAAAAGTGGCTGTTCCTACTATTCCATAAACACCACAGGAAATGGAACGCATACACCACTTACTGGATTCAAACCACCTTATCCAAGCCATAAATTATCACCAAAAGGATAACAGAAATTTGTGCCAGAACCTTCCACCTCCCAGAAGCAAGCATTCTTAGACATTAGTGGCAACCTACTTTGCAAACTCTTAGTAAAACCAAAAGCACATGCAAAAAAGATTTGGTTATATTTATATACTTTCTATTTCCCCCATGACCGAGAATCACATATTTTAATAATTAAAACTATATTTTTATACAAAGCATTCAGTATGAACTCTTAAGTAAAACAAATAGTCTGTGATTATTTATAACTTCTCCCAATACTTAATTGTAAAAAAAAAAAAAATAAAAAAAATTAAAATCTAACACAGTGTGGTATATCCTCCACATCAACTTACCAGAAAAGTGTGTGCTGCTCCCTTTGCCTGTTGCCAAATTGTGAATATTCATTCCATGGCTGGGACTCATGCTAGGACTACTGAATGATCGTGGGCTCACAGGGTAACTGTCTTGAGACTTTGGACTGTGGCCTCCCAAACACCGCACTTCACTGTCTGTACCATTCACCATCTCTATAAACTGGCGCACCCTAAACAAAAGGCAAAAAAGTTAAGCTAAGCTAATAAAACAATTAACACGTTTCAATATACCAATGATATCAATGATTTAATTTTAGTGTTAAATATACAAAAAGTCTGACTCAACAAAATGCTGGATGTCAGTAACTCAACCGGCAATAAGCTTTAGAGTATTCAGCCCAAAATACACAATTACAAAATTTGTGCGGGAGAAGAACAGGAATATTATCCTTTGAGGACAGACTTTGGCAATAAGTCCTCAAAGTTCAGAGAACTAAACTGTATTTTTTTTGGTTTTAACTGTTCTGTTTTATTGGCAGGGGCAAGGTTATTTCCTGAGAAGGGTATGTCGTTACGTTGTCATGTCTGTCATTTCTCTCAAAGTAAATGAGAACATAGTTTGATCCTCTGGAACAGTAAGCATTAAATGGTTAACTTTTAACATTAAACATTTGCACTAGAAAACAAGTTTGAAAAGCAAGCTCATATACAAACCTTCCCTTTAGAGGCTGTTGCTCTTTGTCAATTTTATTTTAGATAAGGAGGTTTTACTATAGACTTTAAGGAAGCTCAGAACTACAGCTTAATGTTTTAGGCTTGGAGAGTCTCAATAGAACAGGCAAAATTTAGAAAGACAGACTGAGAAATAGGTAACATAAGTTGATGTTATCAAGTGAAGTCTTTTTCACCAAAACCTTTGCAATTTGTGAATTCTGTGATAAGTCTGCAGTACTATCACGTGAATTCTATTTGGCACTTGAGCATGGCAGACTTCAAACACATTCCAAGTGACTTAAACGAACATCATAAAGTGCTTTGTTCTTATAGGAGGTAACAGATTTGTTGCACATTCAAACACTACAACGCGATACAAAATTCTGGAGGATGAGCACAGCTGGCAAGTAAAAATGCCGCTATTGTGTGCCTGGGAAGCCAAGATAACTCTTTGGGATTATGGAATTTCCACAGTAGTAGCCAGAGGTTTATAATAATAAAGTGACAAGGAGTGAAACAGCTCATTTAAACTGGTCTTTAAAGTCAGTCACCCATTTGGAGGAACAGACAAACTCTTAGTCTTCTTGAATATTATACTGTATCAATTTTCATTTTAAGTTTTACTTGTCACCAAATTTGAATAGAATTGATTTGAAAAATTACAAATTTCAGTTCTAGAGAACAAGCCTACAGTGAGATGTGAATTATGCTGTAAAACAGGACCTTGATGACAAAATCTAGTAAAACATGTAGCAAATAATAGAGCTTAAAGAGAGTGAACTATACACATTTTCTAAAAAAAACGCTGCTTAACTTTGTTTAAATTTCTGTGAAAGCTTTAAATGAAAAACTGTCTTGTCTCAGAAGGTACTGTGTCATCTATAAACACACATCTGTATAATTTGAAGACTCACTTTAATGCAAATAAGAGATTAGGATTTCTTTCTAGTAAACTTGGATACAACTGTTGTGTTGTTTCAATGGCTTCTCCCATTCTTCCTGCTAAAACCAATTTCTGAATTCCTGTTCACCAAAAAACAAATAAGAGATTAGGATTTTTTTCTAGAAAACTTGGATACAGCTGTTATGTTGTTTCAATGGGTTCTCCATTCATCCTGCCAAAACCAGTTTCTGAATTTCTGTTCATCAAAACCAACATCAGTTAAATGGACAGCTTAAGGATTCACACATGTAAATTAATGATTAAAAGACACTGCAATCATCAATCAACAAGGTTTTTTCCTCTTAGAAAAAGAAGAGTGTAAAGAAAGATCACGCTTCCTTAGAACGTTCAACAGGAAAATTTAAGAACTGCACTTCACCTGCATATATCTGAATGAGTAGTCAATATTTTTATTTATTGCCAGCATACAACTACTTTGTACTCAGATTAAGATTGCAGACACTCCTGCAACTTATTTCTCATTTTCATTCCTTTAGCAATAAGCACACACCAAACTATTGTCACCCAAGAACATCCAAATTGCACCCCACCTCCCACAGGTTCAATTTTGACTAAGAAACCAAAATGTAGTCTCTCTCGCCTACAACATATACTTCCAGTCAGGTTACATTTGACTAAACCCTTCTATAACAGTCCCTGCTTTATTGATGCTTCTGTTGTTGTAACCTGGCACAAGTCACAAACAGCTTCCCAGCTCTATCCACCAACAGGGAAACTGATCCAAACGAAAGCCAGCCCAGCGAATGGGTTATTTTTCAACCAGAGCAGTTTCCCTGTGTGGCATGTCGTGCAGTCACACAAAGACTTGAGTTCATACAGCAGGGATTTAAATGAACGGGGAAGGCACGGTTTAATCAGGCTGCCACAGCAAGTTAGATGCGAACTGCCATCAGTTCTCCTTGTCCTCTTCCCCCTCGCATCTGTAAGCAGGAAAACTCAAACTTGATTTAACTTACAAAGCAACTCTACCCCTTTCCACAGTTGAAATTAAAGTCTAAATTTTTGTCAAGACTAAGTTTGTGACTGACCATTAGCTCTCACAAACACTCGCTTGTTTAGAGACATTATCCACAATTGGTTAAAACAGATCACAATTTTCCATTCAAGAAAAAGGCAATCCACTACATCAAACAAGTTTCAAAGCATTAGTGCAGAGGTTCATCTTAACTAGCTGTTCATACGTATGTAACTTTACGTGACAGCAAAGAACTGTACTATGGAGTACTGCTGAAAGGAAATTTTACAATGATGCTTAAGTTTTATGCAATATTTGCTTAAGGGAAGAAAAAACAAAAGGATGTAACATGCTTTCCAGGCTTACTTTGTCTATTTTTAATGGAAGCTAATTCTTCTAGCACAGTCTGGTCTGTGGATCTGGCGAATGCCTCTGCCGTTGCACAGTATCCATGGTGAACTAAGTAAGATGATACCATTCTAAAAATAAACAAAAACAAAACCCAGAAATACTCATTAAACACAGGTAAGAAACCAAGAACTTCTTGAATGTAAAACCCTTTTTCTGAAAAAGGTGACTGAATTGAACAATTCCTACAGAAATTTTGGAATTTCAAGTAAAATCACACAAAAGTAATTCAGTTAAATAGCCAGTATCATCTTCAGAATAGTGTACAGAAGAACAATTAAAAATAATCAATGAATTATTTTATAAAGATGAATTTTAATAAAAGTGATTCATCACCTAAAGATAGGCTCAATTAAAGTATTACCTGCACATTAAGCTTCCTTTTTTGCTTATTACTTACACTGAATTGAAACTTCTGCACACTAAGTTTTTGTTTTCACTGAAGAAGTACAAAATGCAAAGACACAACCACTGTTTTTTCCAAGCGAGGCACTGATGAGCCACAACTTAACCTGTCACGCTGAAGGCTGAGAACGTTAAGCGAAATTTCCAGAGCCCAAAGTATTAGAACTGCCCATTACAACCATGGCAATTTTTCTAAACTCTCCAACCCACATTAGATGGCTCAAATCAGAATGGAAGATTTGCAGCCATCATTAGAAATTCTTAATTAAGTAACGATGTAGATAAATCTTCCCCCAAACATCTCTTCATTCTTGATTTTAAATATATTTATCAAGCCCATTATGTCAACCAAACTATTTGTACTAGTTTTTAATACTATCTGTAATTTTTTGCACAAGACAATAGTTGCTATGTTTTAAAGACCTATGAAATCATGCAATTATTAACTTCCTTTTAAAATGAACAACATTCAAAGTCTTACTTCTGAATCATTGTTTGCCACTCTCCTTCCCGATCTCCTATCGGAAATCTGTCAATCTGTGCTTGAATTTTGGTTCTCCATTCTCTCATGTAGTCTTCAATATCAAATACAAACGGGTGTTGTCCAAAATTAGCATCCACAACCTCTCCCGGTGTTTGAAGCCCTACTGTAGGGTACAAGTTTGGCTGCAAGAAATTTTTCAATTAGTTTTTTTTCCTCTTATTCTAAATTCCCCACTTTTTTTAAATCTCTGTAATAATAACCCCAATGCTACTAGTAGTGTGAAGAAGCAAATACCTCTGGATCATCTGTCCAGCAGTTAAAGCAACTTCTACCAATTCAGCAATATGACGACTGATTAATTTTTATTCCCAGTGGTCATAATTTTTTAACTTTGAAATAAAAGAGCCTTACTGATCATTCTCTTTCTAGTCAGAAAATGTACTTTTTAAACTGTGCTAAAGTTTACAAATTTTGTTTTCAATTTTCAAAAGATTAAATACCAATTTTTAAATAATTTTTAAAGACCAGGATTAAAGTGTCTTTTAAAAAGAGAACAAAAATTAAACTTACAAAGCGGGCCATTTTCCTTTTGGGTGAAATACTTAAAACATCGCTGAATTTTAGTGGTAAGAACTGACAGGATAGAGAACTCATTAGCCTCAAAGTCCAAGTGTAGCGCCTAAAAAGAACTGTAACAGTGCATTGAAGTTCTCGTGAATTCCTGGACTTGTAGCTAGAAAAAGACTTTAAAGCATTTATTGTTGTCTCAGTTTTATTTTCTGCTCAGAGATTAGGTCTCCATGCAAATTTGAAATATGCCAAATGAGAAAAGTAAAATCTGCCCCTTGGGATTAAAGTTACTTTCTTAAATGCAACTAGCATCTCAGAAATGGCAATGCATCTCTTGGGGGTTTTGGGTGCGTGAGGTTTTCTTCTTTTTCTTTTTTTTATATATTTTATAAATATACCTACATCATATTTATATTGGAGTCAATGGTGGTATGGTACAAAGGTATGCTCATCTACAGAACTATATGGCTAAATAAATTAAAGCTATCAGAAGATATCAACATGGAGGTCAGTAGGAACACTTGAAGTGCAGTGAAATTAAAGAAAAAATAAATACTGCTATTAAAACCCATGCCCAAGACAATCTCCGCCTTGCTCCCTTTTCTTTCCTACAAATAAAACTTGCTCATGGTGTTACCTAATGTAGACTAATCAACTAAACATAAGTCTCAAATCTTGTAATGGGGTGAAAACAATCCATTCAAATGAGGAGGGGTCCAGCTTCACACTCCAGGTTACAGTGTCAGTTTTCCCGTGCTGGGACCATGTGCTAGCAAGGAGCCCCACTGGCATCCCATGATCCAGGACAGCGGCAGCAGCTTCCTACATGAAGCATCCCATCCCGTGGAGGGGCTGGGAGGTGCCCTGAGTTATTGACTTCATTTTTCCTTAGCATCTGCCTTTGCCTCCTAAGGCCAGAGCAAACAGAGCAGCTGGCCAGATGGAAGTGTGTCAAACACTGCACCCTAACCAGATTAAATCACAAATTAAGTGGATGTGAAAAAACAAAATAAAGGAACACATTTATAATGACTTTAAGGAAAGTACAATTTCATTGCTGGGAAAAGCTTCAGGTATCTGCAGCTTTATTTAAAAAAAAATAATTTTTGATGTATCTTTGATACATTTGATATTATGGAGTGAACAGTATAAAGATTTTGAATATTAGGCATCAAGCATGAGTTACAGTGACCTTGTCGCAATGTCCTCATTTGAGGACATTGTCCAATCCAGCTTAAACCACAACACTTAAGTAGCCAGCCTTTCTGAATATGATACACAACTGTGTACACACATGCACAATGCTAGTGTTTAATGCAGCTTTGACGTTGTTGTGTAAGGCCTGCACATGTCAAAGAAATTATATAATAACTACTGGTATGCATTATTTTCTGCTGAACTTCCATTAGAAATGCCTGAATGTTAAAAACCTGAAAAGGAAAACCTCTGTGAGGATCAGTGTAGACATGAAAAAAACCCACTTTTTGCTTCAATTAACAAATCATCACTGAAATGAGGAGGAGAAATATCTGATATTAAATTGGTTGAGAAGATTATCATTGTATTTCCAAGAAGCTAAGGTAAATGCAAGTTACATTTGAAACATCTGTTTATAACACACATGAAAAGCTGTTTGAAAATGCACTTATCTTACCGGTAAATCTGTGAAGGCGATGCCTGTAATGAAGAGAAAATTAAAATTAATATGCATGTGTCTGGATTCTAGCCTCATTTTCCTACGTGTGTCACTGTAAGTTCAGAAAACTCACCCAAACCATGTCAAAAATAGGTTAAGTATGGTGACATCCATGATGCTTAGGCACAACTGATGTGCTTGAGTAATAAAAGGCAATATTTGGCAAAACATAATTTTCATTCAAAAGCACTCAATTTGCCCTCAACTTTTCAAAACAGGGCTTAAGATTTAGCAAATATCATACAGATGCACAGATTTAAAAAGTATGCAAAGTATGCAAATTTTGGCCATGGATTAAAAATAACAGGAAAAATGAGAATATCTGAAGATATTTTCCTCGCTTGCTTGTCTTACTGCTGACACACCAAGATTTAACTTTTTTAATTGTTATAACTTTTCTTCATTGGTTGGCATTATCTTTACATGAGCAGCAACATATCCATCCATAACACTCCAAACCAGTCTGGTAAACATTTTACTCTAATCCACACCAGGACAGTTTGCTTTGGTTTTCAAACAGAAGAGCTTAGTATCTTGTTATAAAATTAAATATTAAAAAAAAAAAAATATCAGGTGACTGCCAAATGGTAACAGCATTTCATAATTTCCTTTACTGTTGCAAGTATTTATTCCATTTTACATTTTTTAATGATGATAATTATTTGAATCCACTTGTCTCTTCAAATTCCTATTTTGTATCACTGCCTTTTCAAATTTAAGATTAAACAAAAGCTTTTAACCTTTTGTCCTCAATTCCACCCTTGCTTTGAATTTGCATTCTTCACCAAGATTTCAAATCTCAAGAGCATCTGGATTCCTTACTCACATCTTAGATACCAAAGAATGACATACAAAGTCAATCTGTTTCCTCCCACATCTCAAAGCTATCATTTTATTTACTACCTGTTCTCACCTTAACTTTTTCTAAGCTATTACTACTTTCTCTGTTTGGCACATTTTGACATCCAACTCACCCTTTTTCCAAAATAATCATAGCAGTAGGCAAGAGAGATAAATCATGACTGAGTGACATGTAGGTATTGTGTTTTTGGGGGATGCTGGTTTTGATATTTTTCAGCCCAGGATTTCACACTTGCATAAGTAATTGCTTAGCCCTTTTTGTAGCATCAAATTCCAGGCTGAGCCAGAGACTTCCAATACTCTAGAGTGTACCTGTGGCCCAGAGAAGAAACACAAATGTCCTCCAAGTCACAATTATATAGGAATTCTGGACAACCAGCAGCAGCAAGGCAGCCAAAATTTCTAATTTCTTTTTCTCCTAAACACAGAAACAATTTTCCTCTCTCAGAAATTCAAGCTAGCAAAGCCCACGACAGCAGAACAGCTGTCAGATTTCCTTCTGAAACCCACAAAGTGTTTGTCAGACTCTGTCTATGACAGATGACGTTTTACTAGCCTCTCCTCACCTATGCTATTCTGTTCTCCTCTTCAAACAGATTTTGATCACTTGGAGTGTTGCTGCACAGTTGGCCTAATCCAGTCTGCTTTAAAACTTCCACTGAAAGAAAAGGTTCTGCTCCTCCCTTCTTAGCTCTTCCATGCATATAACCAATAAGGGCAGTAGAAAACCAACGTCTCTATAGCTGATCAACAATCTGATCCAACTTACCTGCAGGCACTATGTTACTAGTTCCAAAAAGGGAGTAAGGCAAGGCTACCCTTCTCAGCTTTAACCCAGCTAAAAATTAGGGCAAACATAACATGAGCCTGTTATCTTCCATTCTGACACATACTCTGAAACAGTGTCAAAACAAACAACTATACAGTGCATGGTTCAAGTGTCCTACTGCCGTAGGTGTCAAGGTATTAAGCTCAAGTACACAGCCTCACTGAATTTAGAAGAAACATTAAAGCATGACAGAATAGAATCACAGAAGTGATTACTTGGAATTGACCTCTGAAGCCATCCAAGCCCTGCTCCGAGTAGGGGCAGGACGACTCCAAAGTTAAACCTGTTTGCTCAGGGCCTGAGCGAACAAGCAATCTTGTTCTGAGAGACAAGGACAAGAATTTAAACCATGTCCTTCCCCTCACTACTTTCCAAACCTTCCTCATCTTTGGTAATGTAAGAAAATAGAACAGTGACTTCAAGAGTCCCTATCTCATTAGCCTCCTACTTCATTTCAAGTGTGACTCTCTCTTCTCTTTTCCTTAACACATTTCTATCCATGACAAAAATCTTTTTTCTTCTTTTTGAGCTTCATCCCTTGAAACACCCTACTCCTCTCAGCACAATTCCAAAATGTCTTCCCAAGCTCTTGTTCTCTCCCTAATGCAGGAAGTAGTGTTGTTTGTTCTTCTTTCTTTACACTCTGTATCTTTGCTTATTAAGCTGCTTTAAGTAACTGAATATATATTGCAACAAAAATTTTAACTAACCCTTCCTTCAAACTCAAAAGTTGTCTTGCGGTGTTGCATAACGCTAAAATTTACCACAAGGATTAAATGGACTTAATTTTAGCACACATTGTATAATTCATAGCCTTAGTTCAACAATGTATGACTCCAGGCTGGGAATCCAAAAGACACTGTTCTCCAATATATGTTCAAAGCGTTGCCCATCTGATCTAAGGTTTTAGTGAAGGCTAGGTGTCCTCAAATACAGCAGCAATGAATTTTATCTATATCCGTTCTCCATTTCTCCGATTCTCTTAGATCTATTACCTTACGTTATATATATCAAGTATTATTTGTGGATCTAGTAGAGCAGTTCATACATGCTGGTCCTCTGGAATGAGATGCTATGACAAATCCTTCCAAATTCACCAGGAATGTTAGTGAAAGTGGCACATAGGAAATAATTCTTCCTTTTTTTCCTTATTCTTTAACTAATTCAGAGATTAAGAGACTACTGAAAGAACTATTTGAACACTTTGCTCCTGACATGAAGAGACTTTCAAATTTACAACAGACTTAGAGACATAATGTTATCATTAAAGATAACGTTTCTCCATACCCAAGCTGTGTCCATTCTTTGTGTAGAAGCAGGTATTATTGATAAGGTTGACACAACAACCAATGACATCACCCGTAGTAAATGTTGGGCCATAGGGTTGTCCAGTTCCAGAGGAACAGAATGAATGTCCATCATCTCCATGGTAACCATATGAATGTTTATCCCACCCTGGAAAACAAAAGCATTTGCAATTTAGTCATTTCCTTCATTATGAAATAATGCAAAGTTAGTGTATTTTAACCAGGTTAGTACAGTTAATTACTATGCTTAGCTTCTAATTTCTAAGATTTCTTATCTAACTAAAAAAATCTGTTTCATTTTAAAAAGTTATAACTTTTTATCAAAATGGCTGAACAGATAATTCCATTTGTAGCACATAACAGATAATGCAAATTCAGGAAATACATTTTTCTCTTTAGGCGAGCACACAAAATTATCAACACCAAAAATGTGATCAGCTACAATGCTGAAATTTGAAAAGCTGTATGCAGATCCGACATGTGCCAATAAAGCAGTGAAGATTCTCCTGTTCTCCCTTTCATCTTGCAAAACTATTGCTACCATATGTCATAATCAAATTCTTCCTGGCTAAAACCCAAACATGCATCTCTGGGGAAATACATTTCTACTCCTGATTATTCTCAATGACTATTCAGCAGCAAGCAGTCTCTGCATAATAGCAGAATCTCCAGACTATAGTGTCACTAGCCCTGCTGCCCCTAAAAAAAGAAGAATGAAAAGCAATTATCAATACAAGTGAAAGTCATAGCCAGCAGGCAAATCATTACGTATGCAAATATAGTGCTAATTTTGCAGGTGAAGAAGCTGCAGAACCAGTTAAGAAGCTTCATACTGTTATACTACTCAAGGAAATTCACAGCAAGCAATTTTAGTCTGAGCTCATTTAAAAATACCTGTCTATGCTCTCTGCAATTGAATACGAAACAAAAACACATAGAAAAGGAGTAAAATTTCAGGCACCACAAAATCTTCTTTACAGATCTGTTAAATGCCTATTCAAAACAATATAAAGCATGATCTTTAACACAAATCACCAAATTTCAGATATATATATGCGCATTCTGACTGTAAGAATTTATACTGACAACTCAGATTATTTTTAAAAAGGTTGTGGGTTTATTCTTCTTCTGTCAAGGTGCTGCTTAAACGTTAATTTGAAAGTATTTTCCATACTTAGGCCCTTAATCTGAATGATCAGTAGCTTCACCTGGCACCACATTAAGCACCTCTCAGTAAATTACACACCCCAAATTACCGCAGTTACATTGATTAGTAGTATCTTTGGTAATTATTTGCAATGCATCCTAAATCATACTCTAAATAGACTTAATGCCACCCACTAATAATTCATCCCCCTTAGCTGGGTTCACAGCGTAACTAGGACTTGCTCTCATCAAAGGACCTCTACCAGAACATTGGGGTGAGAAAGGAGCAATGCAAAAGAAACAAAATACGGATACTCTAAGGTCAATTCAAATTATTTTATACTTGAGATAATAGTAACAATTTCAAAAAAAGGCAGGTTGTGGGTTTTTTGTGGTTGGGTTTATCTGATTTCTCTTACATTTAAAGACCTATTAAAAAAGCCTCAACATGTACACACACAAAAAAAAACTTCTTTAAATACTATACAGAGATACTGCAGACAATTGTTAACCAGACAGCATCCCTGGATTATGCAGGTCAATGGAACAGTCAAAACTTAAAAATATGCTACACACCCTTACTATAAAGGTTGGAAAGGTAATGGTATGGAAACTGACAGCAGGGGAGCTCACTCCGTGTTTTACCAAGCTTTTATCACAGTAGCTCATCTTTATTGTTAGAAATTTGAGTTCACAGAGCAAGGAAATCTATAGCTTCTTTTTTATCAGGAAACATGATGAAAATTTTAAAATGTTTCTGTTCACTAAAAAGCATCTGCATAATGGTATAAATAACACTAAGAGTTGTGGGAAGTGGTACAAGAGCAAACGTACAGGAAAACAATAAAAAGCTAAACTTTTTAGCTGCAACCTTTATATAATTCAGGTAACAGATAAAACACAGAGATGTCATGCTACACTCTGCTGCTTACCAGAACCTTCCCATCAAGGTCAAGCCTATTTTAAAAATGCAATTAACCAATGTAAGTAACTTACCAAATGTAATAAATACTGAAACATACCTGGTAGCCTGTTCATGTTCACACCCTGTGCCGAAAGCCCAATTCCCATGTAACTGTAAAAATGAAAGAACAAAAGAAATTTATCTGTCTCTTACAAAAATACGTATCTATGTGGGATATTGCCAACACACACTGTGCTGATTAATCATATACCAATCAAGCTGCTTAGACATCATTTAATACTGGCACAACAGCAAGAGAACTGGAAAATAACTCCTGGTATATACTGTATATAGAGAGATTCTGCCCCTGCAGGAGTTAAGTACAGCTATTCTCTTTTAGGCATCCTGGGTTATCGATGGAGAATATTGCTATTGGCCATAAAATTTAAAGCATGAATGAAGCAAGCCAAAGGCCATGTCTTATTTTGAAAGTAAAGGGGTAAAGCTATACGCATACCAATCTCATCACCTTTGATGTACATATTCATATTTTGCAGACAAAATGGAACAAGCAATTTTACAAAATACATGCAAAACTGTGCATTATTTAGGCAGCAAAATGCATCCTTGCAGTTATGAAAAGATCAGACTAAAACATTAAAGGCATCACGGGAATGCTATCTTGAGAAATTTACCAGCAATGTTACTTAGCTGTTGGCAAACTAAAGATGAAAAAAATTTCTAATATACCGACCAGCGATCTTGAGTTTAAACAAGTTATAGGTTGGCCAATAAAGTCCCACTCAGCTTTACAAAGGTAGTTTTAATAAAGTCAGTATCCAGTACAATTGTTAACAATTTAGTAGCAAACACTGGAAAGCTGAAATTAGTAATTCCTCCTGCCAAAAATTACACTATTTGAAGTTAGTAAAATCTGTTTTACTTCAGTTTCTTAAGCAAAAGACATTTCAAGACCAAGATGACAGGAAACCAAAGAGAGAAAAAAACATGATCAAAAGGTAGGCTTTCACCCTGTCCCGTCCCCCTGCAGAAAACCAAGCAACTAAAAGCAAGCATCCAAGAATTGCCTAAAACTAACATTTCCTAGTTTAGCAAAACTGGAAAGATGGAAATCACTTTGACACTAGTTCAAATTAGTTAACATAAATTTATCATGAAATAATTAGTAATCTGTATGAAAAAAATTCACCCATGCCACTCTGAAAACAGTTTAAGAGAACAAACATGGCCTTTGTACTCCCATCTCATAAAATGCAAATGTAAAGCAACTATTCAACTAGGAACTACAGGTTAATCTGCTATTTTACATACATTTCATATAGAATGAAACTGAGGAGGAAATCTCAGAAGTCATATGCTTAACTCTGTATGGGCTTTGTTTTTTCTTTTGATCGCTTCCAACAATTTCCTTAACTGCTTCTGTGTTCAGTATTTACAAAGCCTTTCTCTGCTCACGTCTAACATACAATACCCATCTTTGTCTCCCTCCAACATAGCAACAACATGAAATGGAACCTCAGAAACATATAAAGCTGATACTACATCTAGAGATACCAAAGAGCTGAAGCAAAGGGCTACAAACAAAAGGATTAGTCTTCACTGCATTGCTAATTGCATTACTGAGGCACCACTGCAGCAGCAGAGTCAACGAAAAAATTACAAATGAAAGCAACAAGTGGAAAAGCCTTGATTTTTGTCTTAAACACTAAAGGCAGAATTGTTATTGGCATAGTCTGGAGTTTGATGCATGAAAGATTCTCATGTAAAGACTGAAAATCCGTTATTGTAGAGTCTCCTGTTAATGAGACTTTATTAAAGAAGTAAATTTATTTTTAAAAATAATTGCAGATAACTCCACTGACTGCAAAAAGCCTTTCAATGTGAATCATATTAAAAACCCCTTCATCCCAATCAAAATATCCTTTCAGTATTCTTATAGAAAGATTACGGTTACACAAAGATGTGAAATACTAGATAGAAAATCATCATCTAGGTAATATTTTGGTACTACCTATTTTTTCTCCTTCAGATAGCATAACTTCTGAGCCCTCTCTTTAATACAGTAATAACTGTAAACACAGACAGGACCCACTGTATTTAATACAGCTGGAAACAAGGATTTTTTTAACCCACTAGCAACAACTAGAAGGCACTAGGCACTGATACTATCTCAGTAAAAAGATGGATGTTCAACAGCATATATTTTTCCCTGGGATTCACTTACAACTACTTAGAATGTTAATACCATTTCATCAAGGAGATGTGGTATTCACAGAAACTCAAGGAAAGTTAGATTGAAACATTTCAAATAATTAACACATTTATTACAGACATCTTTCAAAAGGAAAAAGGAATGGCTACAATTTATGGTTTGGAAGTAACATTAAAGGCTTATCAATTAAGCTAATTTATTATCTGTTACAGTAGATGGATAGCTAGTCTCATGCTTAACTAGATGTAGTACCCTATAAACTGAGAGGGAAAACAGTACCATGACAGATAGGCTTTAGATGCCCTAAAATTCATCTACAGTACCTGTATTTATGCCAAACCAGTACATGTAACTCTTTTTTTCCTGGCACCTGTAAAGTTTCATAGGCTTAAAACACTTTTTTGCCTGTTTTTTAAACAAGCTTAGCTCATATTTAGCTCCAGAGTCATTGTCTGCAAGAAGACTTGCTTCAGTGGGAGGAATTACATAAACTGTCCTCCTGTTCACATACCATGTGTCTCAGAATCAGGAGAAAAACAGCAGCAGAGCCACGCATGTAAGTTTTTCCTAGTCCATAACAAAAACGCAGGGCAGCACAAGAAGCAGACGCAGCAGCACCCAAGTGCAACGCAGGCACAGACTGTTCTCAGTCAGCTCATCATGCATTTCCTGCCGTCCTGTCACACGAACGGGTCTGGTCTAGGAGATTGCCACAGACGGGAAGAACAGGTCCACTTAGAATACGTCACGCCGTAAGAGCAGCCCGGGGGGAACGCAGGTGTCAACACCAGGGAGCAGCACCCTCACTCCTTGTTGTGTGTGCCTTCCAAAACCGGCCACAACACAGCATGCTTTGAGAGACTGGGGATGGTGAATAATGGTGCAGCTCTGATGTCACCTCCCTCCTCACTTCCCTCCCTACCTGCGGATGGTGCCTCCACCTCAGCTCCAGCCATAAACATCCTTGGCTGCCGCGCTGGGAGCATCCTTGGCAGGACATGGCCTGGGGACCCATTTTATGAAAAAGCCCCTCTTCTCTGAGTATTTCAGTCCCATCAGTTTCTACTTATCACCTGAGTAAAGTGCTCAAGTCTAACAGAAGCTCATAAAATTACAAACAACATGTAAAACCACTCATGGAATACAGGAAATCAACCCATGAGAGACTGAAAACCGATTTAAAGTACAGCCAAATTAGTATTAAGCACCAAGAAAGCAAGTATATCTTACATACTCTTGATTTTTCATTTCAAATTGTATTTATTCTTGTTCTAGTTCATTAAAGATATAGATTACCATTTTAATGTCTCAGCACATCTTCGAGTTTACATTTCACAACCGCAAGTCAAATAGAAATTTTTAGGAAAAACTACAGAACTCTGGAGTTCAAAATTTGCTGAAGACTCAACTTTTTGCCACAAAGCAAAATAAAAGTCAATGTCAAAAATACAGGCACTATGACATCTTTTCTTTTTCTCCTAACAGTCTAAAAAGCCTAGGCTTCTCTGCAGTGAAACATATAATAAGCAGTGAGTTCACAATAACTGTTTTCTCCTCAAGTATCTTTCCAGTCAAAGAGCTAAATTCACATTTTTGCTGGAACCTAAAGTTTCTACCTGGATGCCTGAATAGACTAAATGTGAGAAATAAAAAAAAAAAAAAAAAAAAGCAGAACCAAAGATATAGAACAAAATAGCAGTAAGAGATGGTACAGAACTAGACACTGATAAAACATAATGAAAAAGAAAAAAACCCCAGCAGTTCATATAAAAGACACACAATTCTGATTTTTATGCAAAGCTGTTCCATTAAATCTTTTAGCCACTGTATTGAAGGTGTATGGAAGATCTTTCAATATGGACATTGACAATAATCAGAATTCAGGTTAATTATACCCTATCTCACCCATTCCATAAAGAGGAATACAGAATCTCAAAAACTATACCAAATCACAGGTACCTCAAAACTCTTACTAATGGCTAAAGATAAATTTAGGAAGTAAAGTAGTAAGTATTTAAGAAGTAAGTAACTTTTTTAAAAAAGAAAAACAAAAAACAAACCCAAACAATTCCACAGAGTATTTTTAAAGACAAATAAAATAATTTAGCATATCTTTAAGTAATCAAAAATTGTAATAGCCTCCTGCTATACAGATTTCACTAGCAACCTGCTATCTGCAATGAGTCAAATTCCTTGACTTCCACTGTGCCTATATGTTCTATTAAAGACAGTATAAACTGGGGAACTGGGAACTGCTACATTATGCTTCAAAATCCAAGCTGTGTTGGTGATAATGAAAGTAAATGATCAACCTGTTAAATAATCAACCTTATCACCTACATGTTATATCTTTAAAGAAAGCAACTTCAACCATTTGGCATTAAAAACTAAGTTACCATAATATGTATAAGGAACACAAGTCCAAGCACTGCCAGACGTTTATGCTCATAGAAAATAAAACTAAGATATGCTCATAGAAAATAGAATTAAGAACATCCTAATGTTTTGAATGCATTGACTATTAAGAAAAGTAAAATTAACACTCAAAACATTGTAGGCTATACAATAGCTGTAGCTGTTTTTAGTATCAAGCTTGTTTCTTAGAAAGGGGTATGAGAAAAAAAACTGCAACATCCATAAGAATTTTAAGACTAAATAATCTTCTAAAGGTCCTTCGCAACTGACTTGCAAGGATATAAAAAGTTTGAATAATGTTCTCCTATAGCTTCCTACACTGTCTGCACTGACACTATACTATAAGGTCAGAAATGCAATACACTAAAAAAGTACTTAAATTTCATCTTTAATATAGTTACTCTGCATTAAAATTTTGTAGAAATATGCAAATCCAAGATTCTTATTGTCTGCACAATCACAATAAGAAATGAGCTGTTAAATTTTTCTCTATTTAAATGTTTCAAAATATGACAGAGACAGTCTGAGTCTTTCATTCCAAATTGAAAACAAGTTTAATTTTATGGAATGTTTCCAAGGAAACAGTATTTTGAACATGAAACACCCAGGTTTCAGTTGAACCCAGTTCTACATAGGGGTAGGGGGGGAAGCCAAGCAGTCAGTCATCTTGCATAGTGCTT
The DNA here is from genome assembly GCA_026546715.1 of Gallinago undulata. Taxonomy (NCBI): domain Eukaryota; kingdom Metazoa; phylum Chordata; class Aves; order Charadriiformes; family Scolopacidae; genus Gallinago; species Gallinago undulata. Next base: position 61,636,293 of record JAOTQQ010000012.1, read on the forward strand.
GAAAAACTTATTTCTGTAACATTTCACTTGTGATTCCTATAATGTTCCTAGAAAGACTCTCATTTACTTACAACCCTCTCACTTTCTGAAGTTGCACAATTTCTGTCTCACAACATTCCTCCCTAAGGTCTAAAGCCTTTCTGGGGACCCTACTGTCAGAAAAGAACAGTAATATAATGCAAACCCAGGCTGCAGCAAGATTATCATCTGTACACACTTATGTGAAGGAACCTCATAAGAAAGAACTAACTTAAAAGATTTTGCAAGAAGCAGAGACCAAGAAATTAAATATATTCTCTTGACTTTCTTTTTAAAATAGAAATCTTCATTTCTAGAAAACATCAACAAAAAAAATAAAAATCCCTTGTTCCAATTCCACCTATTTCTGACTAGTTAAACACAAACCTCAAATAAAGCTCTTACACATTTAGTTGCTGTTTATTTCTGTCAAATGCCTGGTCAGGTTCACTCAGGTAAAAACTGCTACATTTTAAGAAAATATACACTTGGTGATTCATGATGCAATCTCTTCTTGCAGCTGCTGCAATTCAAATGAAGGCACTACTGCCAGAAGGCTCCTGCAGACTTCGCCAGATTCTACTCTATACACAAGTATTCTGCTAATAATGCCGTAAGACATACTTATATGTAGAGATTGAGTGAAGTTTACATGTTGTCATAACAAATAACTGCTGAGGATATATCAAAATAGGTCTTCAGACTGCACAAAGATTTTGCATTAGATTAGTAGGGTACAAAACAAATACAAACAAAACAGCAACTGACAATGTTCTGTATTTTGTTTATTGGCTTATGCTTTTGTTGCAAACAAGAAACTACTGGATGCTAAAGGAAAAAAATCAACTTTCTGCAACAGAAACAACTTGCAATAAAAGCAGTATGGTTTCTGTTTTTAGAGTTACACATACATGCTCTAGAAGGCAACAAAGCATTTGTAAATATCACTCGAACACACTAAAACAGCTCAGGCTAAATCACAGGGATCAGTCTCATGAAACCTCAAACTAATTCTCATGGTATTTGTTTGTTTTGGGTACTTTTTCTTCTTTTTGACTTCTTCACAACACATCCTACAAGATACTGCCAAAACAACAGGTAACTGATTAGTAATGGTAAAGAACAGCCACAATCCAGCCTCATGAACACTGTTTTACTAAAGAGCATACTGATTACTTGTGTGAGTTGCTGTAGTAACATTTTATTTTAGTGCTGAACATTTAGCAGAACTTACACATGCAACATAAAGTGTGTTCATGAAGATCTGCATGAGTACAACCACACCACACACTTAACAACCACGCTCACAGAAGTGTAAGCTAAGTGCTATCTGCTAAAAGACTAAAGATTTTCTAATCCTAGCTTTCATTTTTTTTCTTCTAGATGGTTTACGACTTGCAGTTCTTTTCATTCTTCTTTAAAAAAAAAAAAAAGCACATACGCTCAGAGGATTTTGCATTTTGCATCTTCCTCAGCTGTTCTAAAAGCACTAAAGATTGTCTGGATGTAAATGGCATTATTATCATTTGCCCGTTGCTAGTAATGGTATTTATGAGTCGATGAATAAGATAAAGAATGGACAGAAATTCAACACGCTGATGATAAAGACGTTTTCCCCAGAAGCTAATTTTCCCTGGCAAAGAAACAGACAAAAAGCCTCTTCTGATGAAAGATTTTAAAAAAAAAAAGAAAATGCAGCTGTATTTAAACTAAAATTAAGTGGACATAACCTGGTACCATGACCAAAAGTACCATTCTCGCTTTCATGGGCCCAGATGCTCACTTCTACCCAAAGCTCCCCTTCTCTCTTGCTACTCATGACGCAATACATACAGGGGGAAAAAACCTGGCCGAAATCTAACTCACTCTTGAGGTCAACTTTTGGAGAATGAGCTACCCAATCGGGTTTACCACGAAGCTGACACAGTCACAAACTGGGACAAAGGAAGTGAACTCTGTGTTCAGAGACTGCTTCTCATGGCCAAATCATCACTCTGTCTTCTAACTACGGTTTAGAGTAAGAACTGTAAACATTCAAAAAGCATTGCCCTGACAGGAAGTGAAGAGATTCATTACAAGAACCTACAAACCTAAGACCAAAATTCACGCAGAAATGGATGATCACACACGCCTAAGCTGTGTCTAACATAAAATAATGGAACTGCATTTTGCTTCTGAAAGCCAGGTAGCCAGTGGATACCCTTGACAGCCCCTTGGAAAGTAGAACTGGAGTATGCTTATGGCCAGTTTGAAATGCCAAAGACTGCAATTTAAGGTTACAGCAAAGCTCACAGACTCTCAACCAAGAGAGATTATAGACGACTCTTCCCCATTAAAGGACACCCAGAGCAAACAGCACAAAGCTATCAGGCTTGTAGTTTTCATAGACTGTGACAGTACCATGCAAGTATATTTAGTTGTGTAAGAGGGAAACCTTAGCTGGTTATCTGAAATAAAATATTAACTGTGAGGCTGTAAGGCAGATGCATTACCCCTTTACACAAAGCCAGAGCACCTAAATATGTAAAAGACTAGCACAAATGAACTCAGTAAAATGCAGCATAAGAAAACAGAAATCAACATTTGAGAGAGGCCGGAAAGTCTCATTTGGATATATCAATCTTGCTAAAAGAATGGCCACCATGGTGGTCATTTCTGGAGAGTGAGGGGACATTATAGTGTTATAACAGATTTAGAAACTGAGGGTATACATCCCCAAATCACAAGAACAGGTCCACAGGACTTAGCATAACCTTGTTCATTCCCGTTCTGAAACTACCAATGTAGTTTGCTTTAATTAAACTCCTGTTCTAGAAATTTAGATGAAACTAAAATTAGGGAGTTGTATGCAAAAGGCAACACAAAGCCTATCTCATTCCCTTGAGTACTGTCTTAAGAAGTTACAGAACAAAAGCTATGTATATTACTTCTGGTTCTCTGATAGATCAATTACAAATGAGTACTGCTTTAACAGCTTATAAGGGTTTAATTTAAAGCTGCAGCTATGTGTAGCTTCCCAAATCATTTCAGAATTTTTCACACTATTTGCAACAATACTCTTCTTTAACTGACACATACGTATATTTATTTATTTTTCAATTAACTCAGGATTTCAATAGAGATGCAGTTAAAATTTATTGCAGTTAATATTCCCCATTCTACCATGCTTTCTATCACCACCTTGGTACTGTTCCCCATACCTAGAGCCATTTCTCATCTACTGCTATCAGTTGCTCACATCACTGTCCACAATGTTCCACATGAACCCAAACAAAACAAACCAAGAGAGTATAAAATGAGTATGTAAATAGTTACTCAGACTGCAAAAGGAGACATGAAATTAAGGAAGAAAAACAGAGCAATAAAGAGCAACAGGAAATATTTACAGAGCAACATGACAGCAGAAGGCTAGCAATTTTAAGAGGAATTTAGTAACATTTAAGATAATTATCTGTACTGTAACAGCACATAAAAGATCTTGGGACTCTTCATGCCACTGTACAAATACCAAATAATTTTCTTTGAACGGTATTTCAACCTTATTATTTTTATTAACCTTAATCCTCACTTCCCTTTTTCTGATCTGTCACCATCTTTTGCTGCATGTCCCTATCAGCCCTCATTGAGGTATCGAAACATCATCACTCTTCATATGCTCTGCAGCACCAACCTCCATACCCATTTCTTACTTCCTAGTGAGGCTGCTTTTGCTCTTGCTTCAATGTGTCCATAATTCCTATAAATTGATCGTCATGAACCCTTGCAAAATTAACATACTATGTACCTTCAAATGCCTACTCCAGACTGTTAATCCTCAAATACCTAAATAATTTGATGACCTAGGTCACTAGTGTGACAAAACCAATGCTCATCTCACACAGACAGCTATGACAAGCCATACTGGAAGCCATGTCATATTGATGCCCTGTACTGGAAAGAGCTGTGCTCCTTCAAAAGAGGAGAATAATCTTTGTGATTACCCAGCAAATTTGAGATATGCAAGATCATATTCCAGGAGCAGTGCCATCGAGTGCCACAGTAGCACAAAAAAATAAATCTCCTAGACTGGGTTTTTAGTAAAAGGGCTAAGTAGAGCAGACAAGCAAGAATGCTGTTAGACTTGCCCATATAACATAGAACATGGACTAAATACTTTAAGCTGAGATTATAAATATGCGTTTATATATATACATATATATATAGTAAAGGTCATTACCAAAGGGAGCCCCAAATAAAAACCATTAAATCATCCACTGACATTTATGAAAGTTGCAAGTTGTACTCACAGATAGACATCTGAGGTGCCTCAGGTAGTTTAGGATTTATTTTAAACAGTATTATACAATATAGCTGTAGTGATTTCACAGCTAGATTCAGGCCTTGAGAATACATGCTTCTGCAACAGAAAGGCATTTTAACTAATTGACCCTATTACATGCTGGTCCTTTACAGATAAGGTCTTCCTGAACTTCATTCCCATTACCAAACACCAAGAAGAAAAGAAACTGGTAAAAACATACATGGAATAAGCCAGGTGAACCACAAAAGGCAGTGAGAAAGACCTAATAAACCCTATCTGACACAAACTGGTTTCTATAGACCTACTTCTATATCTCTGCGTTAATTTCCTCAGCTGACTTATTACAGAAGAATTTATTAGTGTGAATGCAGTGTAACATTGAATCATAAGAGATTCAAACTGCATCTAGTTAAAGACTTCTTGGACCTAAAACCAGGGTCTATAAACACACACATCCCATCCAGTGAGGCTCCATATGTCAACTCCTGATCTTTACTAGCTAAGCTAGATTTGTCTTCGGCTCTGTGCACAGTATTCCCTAGCATCCACTCTATCTTATACAATGAAAACAATGAACACAGCTCATTATGCAGCTAATGTTTCATAAAGGGACACTAAAAAAAGGTCACAAGGCTGAAGCAAGGACAAGGCAGTATGTATTAACTGAAAAAAAGTACCTCCCATATTTTTAGGCAGTCTCAGCAGGCAATTTCACAAGTCTTAGCTATGCACACCTCACAAATAACCATTTAAACTACAAAACCTTGCAACGCTTTATTCAAAGGTGTTTTCTATTTTTGTAGGTTTGCCCTGAATGGCCGACTGAATTAGAAACTACTAAAAAGCAACACAAAGAGGTCTAAGTTAAAGGTTAGAGGAGCTATATAAAATGAAAACCACACACACGGACAAGATTTTAACTCCATCATTTCAAAAAAGCTAACTTCCAAATTAAGCAGGCAGAAATACATTTCCAGAATAGTCACATGCATCACTAGCACATCACAGTAAGAACTTCTCATTAACTGCCAGCAGCAGGCCAATTTAAAAAAAAAAATGTTTAAGGAATAAATAAATAAATACCACAAAAGGTGTTCCTAAAATTGATAGAAATTAGTGTTTCAAGTAACGTTTTGCTATCATCTTGATTTGAAAATAACTAGGTCTTCATTGCATGACAAAAGCAACTACACATAGAAGTTTTTCACAGCAAAGCAATCTCCCAAAGATAATTTTTGTAAACAGTTTGTTTTGGATTAACAACTCATAAATGCCCATCCACAGCAGCAGCAGTAGTGAGAGGCTACTCTTTCAAGATATCTCTAATTCAATACTATAATCAAAATAAAAAAAATTGAATACTGCTTCTGGCTTACAGAAGGCTTACAGAACACTGGGAAAATGAAAGAAAGAAACAGCGGCAAAACAGACAAAGAAAAGACAGAGGTACTGAATTTCATTCAAAGAGCAATGACATTTTTCTCCCAAGATTTATTTTCAGACCAGGACATAGGCATCCACAACATGCTTGTACAGTACCTAGGACAATAACATGACATTCAATCCTGACTGGAACTTCAAATAGAACCACAGTATATACTACAGCATATTGGAAAGAATATTGTTTATGTAGTCCTACACAGGCAACATAATGTCTCGGGATTAAAACACACCCTCTACCAAAAGCAGTGAAAGATGAAAAGGCATTACAGTGGTATAGCAAGGAATTCACTAGCACTTCAGGACTTTCCTAGGTGAGATTCTATCTGCCCCAGGAGACTTAAAAGCACAGTATCACCTGCGCTTCAACAGTTTCATAATTCAGATGGATTCTGAGAAGCAGCAGCCACGCTGAACTCATCAACTCTTGTTCATTCTGTAAGGTGACAAATTCCCAGGAACCTATTCAGAATGAACATTCCCCTTTATTCTTATTACTGTTCACCAACAAGTAGCCTTAAGAATAACTTTCTGGTTTAAAATTGATATGACATCCATGAAAACACTGCACTGAGGAGATAAACTGGTCTGCTGCACACCCTAAGAACTTCCTAATTATTACATGAAAGTCTGTAAAGCCATATAATCAAAATCCAACACCTTTAAACGTAAGAGCAGGGTCAAAGTACAGTTATTCAAACCCCAACTCCTCTGTCAAGAGAAAATGAGAGAATGCTGTTACAGTATTTATTGTGTACACTGATTTGTGGACAATAAATACCACAATCAACTCCCTTAAGACAACAAAATATCATAGTGCAACTTCTTATGAATAAGGAATTAAACAACATAAAAAGGGGTAAAATATGAAAATAAGTATTGATACCAAAGACATAGGTTGACTGAAAGAAAGATGGTGTGAGAAAGTATTTCAGGTAATAATTAATTAATAATCCACTCAATGCTTACCCATCTCTTCCCTTACTGACAATTTTAACTTCGAAATAGTATATGCCACAGGCTGCAGGTATAGGATGTGTAGCTCGAACAGAAGCAGCATCTTTTGGAGTTTTTCCATGACCTGAAAAACATTTGCATTCAAAACACAACAAAAACGTATGTTAGATAATTGCAGAAGATGACTCAAAGGTACATAGACCAACTACTCAAAATAGAAGGCTTATGTAATGAACAAACTATATACAATATTGAAATCGGCATTTTTATGCTAGAATATTTTCTTCGAACATTAAGTTTTCATTGTAGGTACCAGTACTGCAACTAAGCATGCTCTGAGAAGTTCTGGATACACTACTCTAAAAGTATTATTTTAATTATTTGAAGGGAAACTAGAAAAAAGTTTCACTGCAGTAAGTAATGTAACTGACAAAAGCCAACCTGGGCTTGAAAGAACTGTTATGATTTCTCAAATGCACAGGGCTTACTTATTTTTGGAGACTGAAATACGATATAATGGAGTTGAATCTCCAATGTGCCTCAATTACATAGGATGTCAGTCATTATATAGAACATACAACTCACAATTCATTTCCATGTTCTGAATGTTATTTCAGGACAGCATTAAACGTTACAGCCTGCAGCTGAGCTAATGCAGCTCCTACTCCTTTTTCTTACAAGGCTCACTATGTACCAGCTCTGCAACAAGAATAACGTCCAACACCAGCTCTTGTCTACTCCAGATTTCAACCTGAACCCAAGAGCCACTTGCATTCCACTAAGACGAACTCTTCTGAATGCGTTACCCTCTTCATAGCCCTTTGTTCCAAAGGCAACTTGGAAGCAGGCTTTTGGCCACATCATTTGTTTTAGCAGCAACCTGTTCAAGCAAGCTCAGTAATTTCTCCCAGGCACACTAAAATCTCTCCGTTACTGTGTGAAAGTCACACATAGGGTCACAGAATATAGATTAAAAAAAAAGAAAAAGAGAGACCACAAGCTGGGAACCATACTGGATCCTGGAAAGAGGCATTTCGATAAGATGGCAACCAGGAACAGACTGTCATTGCCATAAGAATAATTCCCACAGATCCCATACCCACACTCTCTGTGTGGATCTGGGGCGTGATGGAAAGAGATGACCGTTTTGAGTGTGCTGTACAAATCACTTGGCTGCAGCACTCCAGTCCAGCTGTCATCTCTGGTTCAGAACATGGAGATCTACTGCACCTACGTAGCAATTGATCTGCATGTGTCAAAAAAAGAAAAAAAAAAAACCAACACCACTCCTTCCAGTAGCATTAACACCGGAATCAGGTGTTAATCTAGCACAGACTAGTCAGGTTTCATGTGCAGCAAGGCAGGTCAAACAAGAAGGAAGAATCTGCAGGAAGAGGACAGCACAGCCAGCAAGATCAGACACAGCCGACCTACAATACTGAACCTCTAACCACAAAGCCCTCTACTGTAAACGTTGATAAAGCTACGAAGGCTCATCTGCCTGCAGACCTAGCACCATCCCTCTCTTACCAAATGGCATACACTCAGCCCAGGAAAACTCTCCATTTCAGCATGGCCACATTCGCATCCAAAGCTTTGCTAGCACAGCACAACTCACTGAGATTAGGTTTAACCTACGTAGTTTTTCAGACATAACTAGTTCACCTCAGTGTGCTACTACCTTAAGGCAACTAACTAGCCAACTATCTTACTTTTCTGGGTGCAAATGCATTGCTGACTTCAATACATTGTTACTAAACATTTTATATAAGGATCCTTTGATCACCTCACAGGTTTTACAATATTAAGCTTATTACCTAACTTCTGCATGTTGTTTTCAAAAGTCTCACATGAGGAAAAAACAGTAATTTACTCCTCCATACACAAGACAGCACGCATGCTTTATTGTTCACCACTTTTAAGTTATTTCCTTAAGCTGTGTCAACCAAGGTAATGACCAAGTACATAACCTTAGAGCTTCCATATGTTTGCTTGGGTTTAAAGTGCTAGTAGCTCACTATTTAGCTAGTATTAATTAGATTATCATTCCTAAGTATGCAGACATCCTTCAGCTAAAAGGCACCCAAAACTTTATGGGCAGAACACTAAACTCCTGAGAGATCCCTTAAATTCAGATAGCTCTGATTAAATGACACATTAGTTAGAAAGGAGGGCGGGAGAAAGGAAAGATACTGTTTTTTTAAATGTCCTTAGGTTTTTACTTCAAAATAGACTGCAAAGAAGTTCCCTTGGTTACTCTATGCACTTGATAATCTGTGTAGTTTCAGTCTGAGTCAGTCTCCTTATTTGGACAAGTCTTCCACATAGAAAACTAAAGTAGTAGGAACTAGCCAACTATTATTGAAAATGTACATCTATCACCCAGCAGACTTTGTTTTGTGAAATCACAATCTAAGTGTTTGGAAACAATACCCATTTAAGGTATTCTCAGCACCTCTTCCTTAAAGAAGTCCCCTTCTCTCACCCCCTCCTCAATTCAGGCAGCTATATGCAAGAACATACCATGGACCAGGTTGACTAAGCTGATGGAGCTTTAAGAAACCCACCAGATTTTTTTAAGCAGCAGATCAGTTCCCTGATCCTGTTCACAACGCAGCCACACACAGCTGTCACACTGCAAATAAGAGGTCGACACCGGGGCAGAAGTAACAGGATACCTTACCAGTATTGCCAAACTCTTCATGTGGTGAAGCAACATGCTTGGGGAAGTCAGTGCCCAAAAGTACTTTCATCCCATTAAAACAGAAGACACCCTAAATTTAGAACTAGTGTCCTTTTAATATAATCTCCTATGAATCCCCTTCTACTACTTGAGTACGCTGCTTTTATCTGTAGTTACATATGGTTACTATTTCTAACAGCAAGTTCGGCAGAGGCAAACAGTTAACCACTTTCAAATATTCTAAATACCTCTACATTGTCTCGACGTGCTAGTTCAGACTTCCAGTACTACCAAGCTGTGGTGGATTACACAAGGAGTCAAGAGATACTAGTTATCAGCCAGCTTCAAAACAAGAAAGAGGCCCTTTACAGAGCAGACAGTTGAACTCCAAAATTTCTTACCCAAGGATATTATAATGGTACTGTTTTAAGTGGATGCTGGATAAGCTTCTAGAGCAGAAACTAACTGAGAAATCGCCTTCAGCTCAGGATGTCCTTCAGCTTCAAATGGCTGGAAACCAGGACAGGAAAACACGGATACACCATGTACGCCCAACGTGTTTTTAGATTTTTCTGTAGGCACTCACTCAGGCCACTGTCACTGATGGGACACCGAGCCTAGTGGCCCATTAGTTTGACATTACACAGTGCTGCCATTCTTTGGCAACATGAATCCCTACTTCCTTGCTTGTCAATAAAAAGGAACTTCGACACCCAGCTCTGAACTTCTGAATTGGAGGTTCCAAGTGCCTGAAGGAGATGATACGAATACTGCCCTATCTTCTTCCCCAGTTGCAAGTTACAGCTAAAGTACTTAAAATAATACTTTTACAGTATGTATTATTTAACACTTAAAAATTAATCATTTTTAGCATTAAAAAGAGAATTCTGCCAAGAGATGCTCTGGGGCAAAGAAGGGAAAACAGGTGTACGAAGCTTGAACTTTACACTGTAAATCGTATCATAGGTAAGTTCAATTACCAGAACTGTTTTTGACTGGGCTTTCACTAAAAGTGTTTAATAACCATGAGCTGAAAATGCTCAAGGAGTAAAGCTTTATTTTATTTTTTAAGGAGTCACTGACACCAATGAATTTTACTTAAAGTAGTATCATCAGCCCTTCAGCAAAAAAAAATTGAAATTAATCTAGATTTAAATTCCACCTACTTGAAAAAAGCCAACTCAAATAAAACCACATTTGGAGAAGCCATTTCAGCTTTCAAAAATACAATCTTTGAACTTAGATCTAAGTGTGTAATGCATATGCACCAAATAGTCCAAAAGAAAGTCTATAGGAGTGTGTACCTAGACTAAACTAAGTGTGTTTATAAAGTTTAAATCCTTAAATGAAGTTTACATAAGCTGAACTGCAGTTATTTCCAACAGGTGGTCCAATGACTTGCTCACATTGCCAAAAATAAAATAATCAAGGCCTAATCTTCTGCTGAATTCATTAGGAAAGTTTCACTGAGACAATAATAAAAAAAAAAAAGACATACAAATTACTGATTTTACTTTACTATTCCTACAGAGCCCTATGCTGTTTGTTAGAAAAACTGGGATGCATAGTTTGCAGAGAAAAATAAAATCATTTTGGTTTTCTTTTTTTGGTGTTTTTTTTTTGTTTTTTTTTTTTAGTTTGGCACTAGAGACAGTTCAAAGGCAACTGTATTGTAAATAAATGTCTGGCGAAGATTTCCTGGCCTGTGATACATTAGAAAAAGTTCATGCAATGGCAGCTTACTCAAAATTGCATAACTTTTCTCAACTTTTTTTGGATAATTGTCACAAGACCAACTAAAGTGAAGTTACTATAGGACTTTCCATGATTTTAGCACTAATGATTTAGTCTGTTTACCTAATTCTGTATATAGTTTCTTTCATGGTTACAATCTGCATTGAATCTGTATTTTTATCTCCTTATAGTACATAGCATAGATTATTATCTGCTGGAAACTGAACTTGTCTGTCTAGTGGAACATTCATCTTACATACAGCATTTATGAAATCCCCGTTTCCAACAAAATCATGTGTTAATCCCGAGTATTTTAGAAATACATAGAAATATTTTTAAAGATGTCTTACCTTTATAGTTACATATTTTGTGCAGTAATTCCTTTACATGTAGCATATACTTATCTGAATCTTTAGGCTTTCTTCACCACCTAACTACATCTCACAGCTGTTAATATCACAATTGAGATGACATAATTTTTTTTTCTGATACTGTTTTTCATGTTTCCCTTACATAAGATATAGATATACCACATAGATATGCCACGAACAACAGTCACTAAGTGTCAGCTTTCTATCAGCTTGCACAGCTAACTGGCAGCAACACAGAAACGTATGTCTGTCTACCTAAAAAACAAAAATACCCCTGGGTATAGTCCTTAATATATTACAGCATCACTGATGCCAGTGTATACGTATTTCATATTCAGATTTTGACAAAGCTTCCTAACCAAGAGTCAGAATTTTTAAAAGTATAACAGAATACCTCACCATGGAAAGAAATTAGCCTGTTGTGGTAAACATCACGGCAGTCAATGCATCTGCTCTTCAACCACCTCCTCCCGTTTATGTTTTCCTTTTTTTAAGTAACACTACGATTCTGAGAGATAACAGAAAAGAGC
>JAOTQQ010000012.1:61648425-61701354 GCA_026546715.1 Gallinago undulata
TCTTCAACCACCTCCTCCCGTTTATGTTTTCCTTTTTTTAAGTAACACTACGATTCTGAGAGATAACAGAAAAGAGCGGTTTTGTTGGCCTCCAACAAAATTTAAAGAGCGCTACCCTGACACAAGTACATGCTCATTTCTTTACACCTCCACCACTTGATCAGTGCCTGGTTTTGTGGCAGTTTTGACTTTTAAGCACACTCTAGGATGCTTGCAAAAAGCTTCAGGTACACATGCAGTACACAAAGCACCACAGCTGCAATGGACAGAAAGAGACATCTACCGCAGCTCATGTTTCCATTCAAGTTGTCCACTGGTATGCAAGAAAATGAAGGAATCTTCAAAATTACAGACAGAGGACCATCATTCCACTCACAAACCAATGAAACAAAAATATCACTGTTCACAATACACTAGCACATTATAAGCTAGTTATATGAAAAAATGACTCAAAGGCTCTTGCTCCAATTGTTCCCCTCCAACCATTTTTTCCAGAGGCAGGTATCCCCAACGCATCCAGGGTGGAAGGAAAGCACTGATGTTGCCACTTTCTGCCTCCCATCAATCACAGACAGGAGGAAATTACTCCAGAAAAACAGTTCTATAGCCAGAAATCCACAGAGGCAGCAGAGAAAGCTGAAGTGCACAAAGTACCTATATTACAGTAATAGAAAATAGTAATAATTGCTTTTGATTACTGGCTTCCTTGGACATATCTGACTTCTCTCCCTTCCCTGAGTATTTTGGTCAAGAATACAAAAGATCTTTTTCCATGTTCAATGTGCAATTCAAATTTCCTTTCAACAAAAACATCCACATTTTTTCCACAACTACTTAGATAGCTTCAGAAGCAGTGAAAATGCCAATATTCCACAAGAAGATACTCTGAATGCTTTGAGACCCCTGTGTGCAACTGATTGTAGGAACAACATTTTACAGCAGTAAGCACATTCTTACTTGCTATCTTCCCTTATTCTCCTTACTGTACCTCCTCATTTTCTTCCCTTTTATTGTGTTCTTATGGTTCCCCCAGTTCTTGGGTAGGAGTGCCCGGATACCATTCATTTCTTAGCCCAGTTGGCAACTCCAGGTGCCAGGCTGGTAACATATACATAGGGCTGCCCTAATAGGCACCTTCATTAAATTACCAGGAAGAAAAGATGGGCGACTTGAGAGGCCACTCACTAGCATTTAGGAAAATGTCTATACCTGTTATATTGGCACCTCCTCTATTCACAGTCCTCAGGGCTAATCTAGGAACTCTTCAACCTTCATCACTTAGTATTATTTAAGAGATAGAGTATCCACAGTATTTCCTATGTCACCTGTACTTCAGAAACACGCTGAGCGTTTCATAATTTCTTTGAGGTAATGAATTTCTTTTATTAACACTAGGGCGAAGGACAGAACTTAGGAAAAACAGGCAGGGACAGCACAAAGAAAGCTTGAAAATTTACTTCTACAATCACACTGACCAGGGAGGTTCCATCTCTAGATTCCAGTTCATAAGCAAAAAGAGTTGGTCAAAGAAAAACAAACCAGCAGAAGGACTTGATGGCCATAAAGCTATGATCATCTTATAAGAAGAAAAACAAAACCTCAGTCTGCCACCACTAAGCACTAGAAAATACAAAATGCTTCTAAAAATACAAGGTCATAAAACACTGAACAAAAGCCAGGAAATTCAGAGTCGAGTATTAAATAACATGTCCTTAAATCACTCAGTGCCTCCCAGAAACCTGCTCTATAGTCATCACCCTCCTTCATTACCTTTGTATGGTGCATTAAACTTAGCATTTTTAACAGAGTATTTTGTATGTAATAATAAAGCCTCTATTTAAAAAAAAAAAGTCTCTGAGAGTACATTTAATCCTCTCATGGCAGCCAAATCCTGCCATGTGTTTGTGTTGCCGTTTTCCTCCTTCGATTAAACAGTAACATGTTTATTGAGATTTCACTTGAATTTCTCCACTGTAAACTCAGAAAAGATAATTGCAAGGTTGTTGTTTTTTTTTTCCCCTCCCATTACGTCCCTTTGACTACAGACCGACAAAAGATCCAGTTCTTCACAGCCAGCTCAGAAGTGGTTTTGAATCCACAACACTTCTACTTTAGGACGCAGGCCTAGAACACCAGATGTGTCTGTGTTTTTTCAGGTCAGAGTGTACGCTTCCAGGTTTTATGACATTTCATAACAATCAACACAAGTTTTTCTTCTCTTGCCTCCTGCCGATTTACACACACGCATACTGTGATTTTTTACCTTTTCTTGGAAAACCACTAACTGTGAAAGGTCTATGCAGAAAGTTAAAGTCACCTTTATTAATGGAAGCCCTATTGTCATTTCTTCCCTCAGATCGCTCTGTAGTCTGCACAACAGTTAGGCAAGACCTATCAGCAGTGACTTTAATTCCATTTTTTCACAGTTAAAAATAAACCGTGTTTTTCTCTCTGTGCTTTCCCGTCATTTCCGCGTTTAATAGCTTAACGCTCGCTGCTCTTAACTCCATTTAACCCTTGCTGTTCTCGAAGGGGGGAGACGATGGGACGACAACAACAGCAACAACAAAAAAAAAGCCACTTCTTTCCTCGCTCATTACCATAAACAGGACACGTCATGATGCCGATTTTCCTTTATTCTCCTGCCTCCCACCCGAACCTTCTGGCCATACCTGAATCCACGGAGGAAGGCTCGGAGTTTACATAATGCCCCCTCCAGAAGCATGAGGCGGCGGCGGGGGCGGCCCCTCGGTGTCCGTCCGTGCCCCCCCCCTCCCCGCGACAGAAACCGGGGTGGGGGGGGGGAAGAGAGAAAAATGAAGCCGAAATAAGGAAAAAAAAAAACACAACACAAAAACCAAGACGCTGGGAGGGCAATTTAAAGGGGGATCAGATAGCACAGCGGGGAGAAGAAAGAGGGGAGAGGAGCGTGTGTTATTTCCTGTTATTGTTACTCCCCTGCCCGGCGGAGGGGTCGGGCCGCCGCTCTCCCCGGCCCGCAGCCCCCGGGGCCCGCCGGGGCGGCGGGGGGGTGGCGGAGGCCCGGGCCGGCCCTCACCTTTGTAGTGTACCCGCAGGTTGTTCTGGGAGAGGCCGATGTAACTGAATTTGTCCTTCGGGCTCCAGGAGCGGGGCAGCGGCGTCTCCTGCTCATCCACGGCCGGGTAGAGCCTCTTCAGCCGCCGCTTCAGCTCTTTCTCCTGCTCGTTCAGGGCCGGATCGCCGTGCGGGAACGGCGCTGGGGCGCTGGTGCCTCCGCCGCCGCCGCTGCTGCTGCTCCCCGCCGACAGGCCCAGCGCCGCGCCGGTACCGCCGCCCCCGGTGGCCGCGGGCCCGCTGCCGGCGGCGGGTGGCGGCGGCGCGGCGGTGGCCGGCGGCGGTGGCGGCGGGTGGAGCAGGAGCGCGGTGGCCGGTGCGGGGCCGGCGGCGTTGGCGGCGGCGGCAGAGGGGATCCCCGGCGTCGGCGGGGGAGCGGCGGCCGCCAAAGGGAGCGGCGGCGGCTGTTGTTGCTGCTGCTGCCCGGACATCCCGGCTTCGGCCTCCACCTCGTCCTCCTCCGCCGCCACCTCCCGCGGTCGCGACTGTCACCGGACGAGCCCGGGGCGGAGCGTCGGGCAGGCCCAGGCGCTACGGAGCGAAGGTGGCCGCCGGCGGCTGTGGCCGGCGGGTCACCCCCAACCGGAGCGTCTCGGAAGGGGGCGGGTTGGGGGGGTCGATGACGACGACGGCGGCGGCGGCGACAGCCGGCGGGGCTGCCCGATGGGAGCGGAGGGGGTGAGGGGGGCCGGGCCGAAGGAGCGGCGGGAGGGAGGCGGGGAGAGCAGCGGCGCCAGGCGGAAGCGAGGCGAGCGAAGAGCGCGCGCCAGGCACCGCAGCAAGGGCTGGCTCCCCCTCCCTCCTCCTCCTCGTCTCGCTCGCGCGCGCGCGCGCTCTGTCCGGCGCGAGGCGCCGCCGTGCGTCCCGTCCCGTTCCCTCCCTCTCTCCCCCCCCACACCTCCGGCCCCAGTCAGCTGAGTCCGGGTCCACCCCGCCTCCCGCGCTCGCGAGGGCGGGGAGAAAGGGGCGGGGCCTGCCGCGCGGCTGAGTGGTTGGGGCTGGGGGCGAGGCGCGAGGACGGCGGCGAAGCGCTGAGAGAAGGAGCGGGGCGGCGGGGAGGGGCAGGCGGCGGCCGCTGTCGGTGGGGATGGGTGAAGACAATAAAGCGGTGACAGGCCGGTCTCGCTCTTAGGGAGGCAGGGAGGCGGCCTCCTCTCAGGCCTGGCCCAGTTCTGCTGTCTCCGGCCCTGCTAGGGGAAGCGCCACCGAGAGAGGAGCAGGGCGACCTAGCGGGAGTCAGGGAAGCTTGGGAATGTGGGGGTTGAGGAGGGCAAGAGGAACAGAACAGTGTGCCTGGGGACGGGCGTGGATGCGTTTGGATTTTTTCTTCGATTTATGCTTTGAGGGATGTTTTTGCCTGTTCTTAATGTCATGGATTAATAAACGGTTATCTGCATTGGTATTTTTGCATGGTGGCAATGAAGGAGAAACACCAACAGGCAAGCGTGACTTGAAAAATGTCAGAGGAGGAAGGGGATTTCACAGGCTGGTCTAGAACCTGAGAAATTGGGCACTTCACAAACCATTTCCAGCTGCCAGCATGTTGGAGAACACCTACAGAAGAAGGAAGCAGAGGAGGTTAATTACACCTCAGCTGTGTGAAATGGCTGGTGAGGTAATGCAGGTGTGACACTCACAAAGGCTTGTAAGAAGCTTAACGTTTCTTGCCTATAGTCATCAAAATATTCTGTCACGCAGGACCACTTCATGACATCCAGTAGTGATCCATCAGAGGCTGGATGAAAAGGCAATTATCTAAAAATACCTTGCCAAAAGGAGCTGCAAACTACACAAGGGTAGAAGTGCCTAGGATGGACATCAAAATGTGCTGAGTCATGCCTCAGGGTCAATTACCCTGGCACAGCTACACTATCTCCTGATAGATCCAAGTTTGCTTTCTAACACCTAGAGGTTGTTGTAAACCTCTTAGTACCAGCTTAGTATTTTAGAGTTTAAAAAACTACGGTATGTGCCTAACACAAACTTTTGGGGGATGTATTTGTTACATTCCTAAGCGTAGATGTGTCTTAACTCTTCCTTTGAATTTCAATAAATTTTTCAGCATAGCTACTTCCTGGGCTGTGGCTCCCTTAGCATTCAAGCAAAAATATTTCACCTATTTTGAGATTGCCACCATTGAACTTCCTGTTTCTCATACAGTAAGACAGGAGAGCAGGTGTTCCCGTGCTTAATTCTTGGCATTATTCCCTGCCCTGATTGCTTTTATCCTGTCGTTTACCACCTTGCTAGGATAAATAATCCAAATTATCAAAAAGTTGGTTTTTTTATAAAAGCCTTTTCCCCTAAACATGCCCATGCCCAGACTTGACCACGTGGCTTTTTCTGAGGTAGGGTACACTGTAGACTATGCCAGAGGAGAAAATAAATTCCTTTTATGTAGCGGTATTCTAGTACTTCTAGTACTAGTGTGTTATTTATTCCTCCCATGTTCTATTAGCTTATTTGTTTTCTGACTACAGCATCATGAAGATTAGAGGGAGCCCGCAGACATTTACATAAATGCCCAGTTTCCGCTTTTTCAGTTGTCATAGGTGAATTGGAACTTGTCAGGTATAGAAGCACTACTCATGTTGCTCTCTAACGTGCTTTATTTTGCATGTCCAATATTGAACTCTATTCACTGTTACGTGGCCCGTTCTATTTATTTTGGAGTTCTTCACCATCACAGTCCCCTCTTGTCTTGCTTAACTGAAATAATGATGACAGCTGCATGTTTTACTGTCTCACAGAACTCTTGCTAGAGCAGCGGTGAATAACAGCAGCGACGCGAGGCTTGCTACAGAGCCCCGACATAGCCCATCATTAACCTTCCGCCATCCCAGAAACACACTGTTGAATTCAGCTCTTTGTTTTCCATCTCCAGTTTTGGAGCCGTGATGCTACTGTCCTTCTTGCCCGGTGGTTCCTTAGCAGCGTGAGTTGTCTTTGGCTTACGGATTTGATCAAAGGCCTTTTGAAACACTGCAAAATGTGTACTAGTCCACCAAAATATCTCTGGTTTTCAGGGGGTGGGTTTTTTTGACACTTTCAATAGAAGGGATCAGCCGGAAATTATTTTGCTTTGCAGAAAAGCCTCGTTAGTCCTAATTTTATATGCAGATATTTTCTTCTGTATGTTTGTTTTTCATTTATGTTTACTTCTGATTACCATTTCAACCAAAGGTAATACAATCTGTTTTGGAATGGGTTGCCTGGAGAAGCTGTGGATGCCCCATCTCTAGAGGTGTTCAAGACCAGGCTGGATGGGGCTTTGAGCAACCTGGTATGGTGGGAGGTGTCCCTGCCCATGGCAGGGGGGTTGGAACTTGGTGATCTTTAAGGTCCCTTCCAACCCAAACCATTCTATGATTCTAACCCAAGCGCTGCAGCAGCTGAGGGTATTTGTTTGGCCTCCTTTTGGACGTACCGACAGGGTGTCAATGTCGGATGCTGGTTTTCATGTGAGTGCAGGTGATCAGTTCCCTCTGTGGCTCCAGGAGCCAGGTCCTCCAGGCAGATGTGCCACGTGGGCATCTGCTCCCCATGGGTACGCCCCTCGGCTCTCCTCCCTCGGGGAGCCCAGCGCTAGGGCAGAGGGGAGAGCAGCCCCACGGGTAAGGATGAAGCTCTCCCCATCGCATGGGCATGTCCCCTTCTCACAGCAGAGCATCCTGCGTGGCCTTGACACTGCTGAGGGTCATGTAACTCCTGCATCCAGTGTCAGCTGCTCTCTGTGTCTTCGTGAGGAGCGAGTGGGTGGGCTGTGTCCATCTGAGCCAGCGATGCCAATAGCATTCTGTCTGTCATCAGGAAACAGAGGCAGGATTTTCCTCGGGAGTCTATTTCTGTGCATGTCCCCTGTCGCCTCTGTGGGACTCAGCTTCCTCGTTACACGTGAATTTAGTACGTGTGCTGAGGCTGCCAGCCTGACCAATTTCCAGCCACTTTCTGAAATCCAATCTCTCTGGTCTGTAGTGATGGTAACTGCTTGCTGTTCTTTGTTTAGCATTTCTCCCCCTTAAGATTTTCCAATGCATAGTTTCTTTGTAACTGTTTTGGAATTAATTTTCCCTGCTTAAAGAAGCCGCCTGGCAATCAGCAGTGGGTTATTTATTGTACCTACTGTGCTGAATTACTACTCCTAATAAGAAAAGAAAACCACTAAGAAGTAGGCTATGATATTTCAACAGCGTTAAGGACAGATCTCTTCAAACTACCTGGAGGATTTTTTTTCTTTTTTTTTGCTGAGTCCTTTGCTATTTGGACTATTTTTTTCTCTGCTAATTTAATTGCTCATATATAGGATAGGCTTGATGAACTGAAAAATGAAAGACTTGGTGAAATGAATCATGTGTGAATTATAGGCCATCGTCAGCTATTAACTTGGTTGAATCAAATGGTAATCAAGTTGCAATTTAGAGTATTACTATAGTGCTGCTAGCACACAACACGGTGCTTCTGCTTTTCTAAAATTGAGCAATCTGCTAGCAGAAATAATTTTGTTGTATGAGTCAACTATACCTGTGCCTGTCTTAGACCAAGAGTGATTAGAAATCTCTCTTGTTTGCCAATGCTGCAGTTGTATTATTTTTATTGATATATATGGATATATATGGATATATATATATATATATATATATATATATTTAGTTTTGGTACTTGAACACCAGCATGTATACACAGCAGGAGCAGGCTTGAGCCCTGTATTTTTCTCTTACCTTTCTGGGGCAATGTGATCTAGGGGGACCCCAAGTTTTATAGAAGTATGATCCACTCTTTGTACAAAATCTCACCAAATTTGATCTCCGGAGTCTAATTTCTTTGAATTTCTTTGCATTTTGTTAATGAGTTTAAAGTTTATTCATAGTTAACTTCACACTTTTCTTCCAAATTCATTATTCATAGCTCTTTACCATATCCTCTTTCCACAGTGAAGAACGATTATTTTTTATTATTTTCTGGGGGGTTTGCCCAGTATTAAAAGGCAGTTTAAGGAGAACTGAAAATCTGTTCATTGGAGTAGATCATAAATAGAAGATTTTATAGTTTCCGCTGTCCGGGCCACTGTACAAGCATCGTATTCTAACTAAAATGTCAAAATGAGCACAGAAATAAAATGCCCTCCAAACTGAATAGACTGTGTTTTATTCACAAGACAAATTTATGCGGGGGCAGGATAGAAAACATGATGAGATACATTCGTTTTTTCCTTTTGTGACAACAGATATCAAACTGTAACATTGTCAGAGAAGTGATTCTCAGCTAGCGGGTCAAGATCCATTTCTGAGTCATCATGGATTTCTGCTGAGGGTGGAAGCAAGTTGGCATGATTTAAATGTTGAAATATAAGAAAAACCATTGGAAAAAAAAAATTAAAAAAATCACAGTGCCCAGAATTTCTACAGTGAAAGAGTTTGTTTGGCCAGATCAGCTTGGACTAAAATATCCCTACATGGTGAGTAACAAAGTGAAGTGAGGCTGAAGGAGGGGAAGAGATGAAATGGAAGAAGGAAAGAGCTGAAATGAAAGAAAGAAAAGATAAAAAGACGAAATGAAAGAAGAAATCATGGATTTCTGCTGAGGGTGGAAGCAAGTTGGCATGATTTAAATGTTGAAATATATGAAAAAATATTGACAAAAAAAAATTAAAAAATCACAGCTCCCAGAATTTCTACAGTGAAAGAGTTTGTTTGGCCAGATCAGCCTGGACTAAAATATCCCATACTCACCATACAGGTGAGTAACCTACAACTCACCATATAGGTGAGTAACCAAGTGAAGGAGGGGAAGAGATGAAATGGAAGAAGGAAAAAGCTGAAATAAAAGAAGGAAAAGAAAAAAAGATTAAATGAAAGAAGGAAAGAACTGATCATCCAGCCTCCTTGGGCTGAGGGAGGGAAGCGTTCTGCGCTCCTTCTCCCCTCGCCCCAGCGGCTGGAAGGGTTCCAGTACCCTTCTAACTAAGGAGGGTGACAAAACTGCCTAGTTTGGAAAGCGGCGTGGGACATCCTCCTGAGGGATGTTTAGGATGGAAACGTACAAGTTGCACCCTTTTGGGTAAACATTTCAAAGCTCCCCTGGCGAGGCAGGCGGTGTTCTGTTCCCAGTGGGTGCGCTGGGAGGGTGCCCATTACCATAGATGAGCAAGCTCAAAGGCTGCAGGCTTTTCAGAAGCACATGGGATGTGTCAAGCTGACCCACTTCTTGAAAAAGCCAGGCCTGGGCCTTTGTGAAACGCCCCGTACTTGTCAAGACGTTAGGACGTCAAGAATGTTTAAGTCTCCAGCTGACGGGATAATTATTGTTATGGTGTTTATAGAGGTGGGAGAGCCCGAAGGGAAAAGGAGGCCAAAAAGGAGAATCCGGAAGTGGGATGAATAAGGCTCCAGGAATTGCACGCAGATGGAGTTTCGTCGCGCTTGTTTTTTTTCTTTAGCTGACTTGGCTCTTCAGTAAAATAGATGTTTACATAGGAGAAACTTCCCCCCCACCACCTTTCTGTGCTTCTCACACCTACAAATTCAAATGTTCTGCATGCTAATCCAAGTGGCAGAAATAGATTTTTAAATGGACTTTAGGAACGTGAAACTGTCAGGTGAAAACACTGAGTTTTAATAATTTTGTTATTGTAGCTGCTCCCAGTCCTACTGCCAATCTGTAGTTTGCCTCTTTCAAGTCTGTTCCAGGGAAACAAGTTAGCATGAAATCCTAAATATCTGCTGAAATCTGAAATCCTGAAAATCTGCTGCCCTTGTTAGACAGTAGTATTTTACTGCACAGGATTCATCACTGTGCTACGATTTATAGAATATATTAAATATACCAGAAGCCTGTAGGATGTACAGACAGTTGCCTCCTTTTATTTTCAGAGTACAAAAACATGCATCTACAAAGCCCATCATCTGACAAAACGCACAGTATTTTTCTAACTTTGTTCAGTCATAGTAAGCTTGGAGAGTACTTGCATGACGGAGCAATTAAAATATTTCAAACAAGGTCATGATTTTGCAGGTGATTGTTTTTAAGATTAACTTGCCATTATATATGCTGTCATGATTGCAATGTACATGCTCAGAAGCCTGGCAGAAGAGTAGCTTCCTGTTCTAGTACATATTATTATTATGATCAGCAATTATTTTTGTTTGCCAAGACACACCCGTGCTAACCTCTGTCATCAACAATATTGTTTAATCAGCTTAAAAAAATGTCTGAATCTTATCTACTTGGCAACTTCTTTTAACTTACCTTACGAACTTACCTGTGTGAGGATGCTATAGAATACGATATGAAAACCTTTACTGTCTGAAAGCTGCTGTATTGTCACTAATTTGTTACAGCTGGGTGGTACTGCTCCCCTTGGAAGCTTCTTAATAATAAACTCCATTTTCCTCTCTAGGAATCAAAATGCTGAGAAAGACTCAGAGGTTATCATTTGACCTCTTCTCCCCTTCTTGTCTGAAC
Organism: Gallinago undulata; assembly: GCA_026546715.1. Taxonomy (NCBI): domain Eukaryota; kingdom Metazoa; phylum Chordata; class Aves; order Charadriiformes; family Scolopacidae; genus Gallinago; species Gallinago undulata. The sequence continues at coordinate 61,658,983 of JAOTQQ010000012.1, forward strand.
TAGCTATTGCACGAGCAATCTTGAGGCACTTGCTTAAATTCTTCTTAAAACCTCCTGTGACCGATATGCTAACAGCTTTCTCATGTTTTGACTAGTAACAATGTGAGGGAATGCTCGAGTGGTTTGAAAATAGGTATTTAATTTGGATAGTCTGAAAACTAAATGGAATACAAGCATTTCTGTTGCTTTAAAAAAAATAATTCAACAGTGCTTTTTGAGACATAAAATTTAAGTTTTGATCCAGATTTGCATTGCCACAGTAAGTGTTCAAAACTCGTGAGTCAGTGCCCACCCACAAATGAATTTGGCTTAAAAGCCCATTTTCTTAAAAATAAGACATTTAGAGAGGATGGGTAGGTGGTTGGTTATTTGCCATCTGTTTTCTGAGCTTTTCAGAGACCTTCCTTTCATATTTACAAGCTTTTGCCATACAGAAGAATTAAAAACGTGCTTTAAAAAATATAAAATCTGGGATTCTGGGAAAATCAGCAACACCTAAGTTGACCTGACAGCATTCTTCTCCGTGTTACAGCTTTGTAGAGCAACAAACAGTAATCTGTATATACAGATCTCCTCATATTTAATACATTTGTTACATTTTGAGAAAAGTTGAGGAAAAGCATGAGGTGCGAATATTTTCCATCTCAAAAAAGCTCTCCACTGTATATTGCTAACTTTACTTTTCTGTTTCTTAAGGTAATTAAAGTATAGCAATGCTTGTTAACAGGCAAATACTGCCTGTACTCCCAGGCCTTAGTAGATTAAGTCTCATGGTAGAGAGGAATTTATTTTTAAACATAAAGATTGCAGGAAACTAACAATTCAGTGTTGTCATGGATTTGTCACACTTGGGTAGTTCTTGGTAATTAAAGGAAGGTTTTGATAAACAAGTAGTTCGCTTAATTTTAATGGTCTGTGGTTAGGAGTTCTAGGATAAACTTGCTTGTTAGAGACTCCTTATTTTTTCTAGTGAAAATGTTAAGTTGTTGTGTTAGAGGCTCCTTATTTCTTCTAGGGAGTATGTTATGTTGTTGACATGCCAAGCAACTTTGACTAAACTCTGTGAATGCAAACACCTCCTTTTATACAGTGTCTTGCAGTCAGCAGCCAGACTTGTTGAGAGCGCAGTTCTAGCCACTTGCAAGTTTACCGAAATGTCATATTAAATTCATATGACAAGCAGCATTCATCCCCCAGCTCCAAACCAACTCTTATACAAGTGCAGTCTATGGGAGACCATATGTTGAAGAGAAGGTCGTTCTCTCTGTGGTGGAGACTCAGCTCATTAGTGAGAGCAATATGAATCACATATGAAAATCCTATCCTTAGCTTAATTAAGTTAGGTTTTGCTTGTTTGCTGTGCCAACCACCCTGGATTTTTAGGTGAGGGTCAATGCTAAAACAAGCTCATTTGAGACTAAAGAACCTAAAAATGCCTTTCTAAAAGTTGTCACCTGCCTGCAGAAAGGTATAAGCTGGTACATAGAGAGAGATGTGTTTCAGTTCTGATTGACAAGGTTCCTGGGCCACACAGGCCCCTCAGCCAGAGAGTGGCACGCTGTGGAAGTGTACCAGAAGCCCTCAAGCACTACGATTTCTCTCTGTGGAAGACTTCCACTGGTCATGGATCAGCTGGTCGTGAGCTTTACTGGGAACAAACCTAGTATGCCCAGAGTGTTCTGCATTAATACTAGAAGCAGTAATCACTTCACTGACGAGCACATAAGGTATCTCACCTAAGTTCTCACCTTGTTCCTGCCAGCAGTTAATGGAGAAAGACAGGTACCCATCCCTCCCATTCTAGTGTATTTCACAAAAACAGATGAACCAGTTCCTGATTAATCAAGCATTCTGCATTCCGGAAAAAGTTATGTGCGATCCTACAACTGAAGACTACTAGAATGCGAGTGCACTCAGAGGGAAAAAATTAAAGCCGCAAAGCTTAATCCAAATTAATATGTTTCTTATTGTTATGGGTGCTTGACTTTGAAGTCTTTATAACGTCTTACAGTATTTTTACAGGCATGAGATATTTACTTTAAACTCACTGTATGGGAAATTTAAATCTGTGTCACTTTAGATAGTATAATTTGTGGGGGCTTTGTTTGCTTTTAGTGATCTCTTTTAGTACACATCTGGCTTCTAGACATGGCATGCTGATCAAAGCATGCTTTTGCTGGCCAAAGCCTCTGCCTGCAGCATGCGTTCCTTTATGTGATGCAATTCACCACGAGGGTCTTATACCTGGCCCCTGTGGGTCCCATATGAGCTGCCAGGTGCTGGCAAGAGGCCTCCTGCCACTCCTGGTTGGCACAAAGCCAAGCCATGCTTGCAGCCCAACCTGGCGGGCTGGTGGCCCAGCAGGAGGAGTGGCAGTGAGCCCTGCCTGAGCAAAGGGAGAAGAGGAGGGAGCGCTGGCAAAACGCTGGAGAGAGAGGTGGGACCAAAAGCTTGCTGAAGATGCGGTGCAGCACTGAAGTGCGATGTGACTCAGTGCCGTGTCATCCCTGGCTCATAGGAAGAGGTGAGAGGGAGCTTGGGCAAGAGGATATACCGTTGCAAAATTAAACACTTCGTAGGAAGAACAGCCTCTTCACCTCAGTTACTGACACCTCAACTGTCACCACGAATCCAGGCATTGCTGTACGTAGTATGAGACATTAATGCTGGCCCAAATTCTGTTGGCTGCCCCTCATCGCTAGAGTAAGATCTGACCTTTTACAGACTTGCTACTTCTTTGCAGCATTTTCTCTCTACCCTCCAAACCTCAGCCTGTTTTCTGCATCGAACCTTCCTGCTCTGTCTCCTTTCATCTCTTTTTATGCAGAAGTAAAAGTTCCTCGTGGGCAGAGATGCTTATTTGTCTGTTATAATTTATCCCCTCTATGGGAATCATGTAGCTATATAAAGCAGTAATACTATTCATAGCAGAGAAGGCAGCAATTTCTCTTTCAAACTTTTAATATAAACTCTCTACCAATTTAAATGGAAGCATGATCCATAATTAAAGTGGCAGAATCTTATGTACAGAAGAAATATTGGATCACAGTGAAAAATGCAGGAAAAAGAAGTATTAAAGCCACATTTACCCACGGAGAATATAAATGCAGCCACACAAATCTTTTAAATGTTCCTTGGTCAGGTGTGTGCCTACAGCTTGGTGTTGGCTCAAGCAGGATTGATGGGAACTGGAAGGCAAAGCCAGCAAATGTTGCTGGGGCAACAGTGCAGGAAAAGTTTAGGACACCTCCCCCGCTGTAACAAGGAACTAATCATTCCTTGTTAATGAACGGCTAGTAACAAATGTGTGTGAAGGCAGCAGTTAAAAATTGGCCAGCAAGAAGTGCCAAGTGATGGTTATCTGAGCTTGTGTTTTCCGGCTCTGGCAACCAAGGGTTCTCTACGTTTCTGAAGAAATGATGCTGACCACACATCCTGCAACACCTTCTCAAGAGGAGTACTGATGATGGACACCAACACTGCCTGAAAGACAACTATTCTTCCTTTTAATAGGGGTCCTAAAACCAGGGGAAGATAGGGAGAGGAATGAAGGGTGTATACAACTTCATAAAACTGTATTTTATGAAAACCCTGCATAATTTCTGAGCTTGTTCAAGAATGACCTTTTACTTTAATTTTTACCTGAGAAGAGAGGACATACTGTACAGGTATGATATCTAGCCTCCAATGCTTAGTGCAGAACTAAAAAAGCATGGTAGGAAGGGGCCAGGTATTTACTACTCCATTGAATTTAAAGACATTGTCAAATTAGCAAAGCCTGAATTGTTACTCTATTTATTTACTTACCATTAAGTGATATAACATTCTTTTCCACATCCTGAAGATCATTACCACAGTATATTTACGTTGGCTCCTCAGTGATGTTCAGCATCCAGTATTGTGCCTTTTGCAAACACATACATGAAAAAAATTGATTATATTCCTTCAGTGTTGCTGAGAACACAGCAAAGTGCAGCCAAGCGCATATGGTTTGACTGTGGTAAAATGCCTGCACCCGGCCTACACTGCAGGTGTAGCTCCACTGGAAGAAATCTCCCAACTAAGCTTCAAGGGTCGGATAAAACCCTCCTAGGGTAACTGGAGTGCCTGGTAGAAGAGCTGTCCTCAGCTGGCTCCAGTTTGATTCTTCTCTCTCATATCCTGTGCCTTAAATGAGAGTTGCATTCATTGTTGTGGTGTACAATTCCGATCCACTTACATGTTTTCCTCCCACAATTACCAAGCAGTGAGGAAAACAATTTGACCAACAGTGCTTTAGTCACAAAATCAACAGATGCAGGAGACAAATTCTTGAATTTGGCATTGCAAGATGATACTCTTAAAATAAACATCAACATATTAGGCACTGCACAGCTCTGCCTTTGTTTACTAAAGCTCAGATGATGGACAAAGCATCGACTCTAATACCGCAAAAATCTCTGAGTAGCCAACTCCAAAACAAAAGTCCTCGTCCTGGTCCTTGTATCTCACTTGTGCTAGTAGGATTTTGAACTCCTATGGATTCTCACTGGTAAATCAGGCTTTGTGTTGGTGCAGAGCACGTCAGGTGCCAAAGCCAGGGCCCCGTATTTGAACAGGAATGGAGATGTTCGCTACCAAGGAGCACGCAATGCTTGAACTATGCAATGCGTAACTGAGGAAATAAACATGAGGTAATAATGAAAAGGCAAGCCAGTAGTTATCTGACTAATTCCCCCCTTTTGGGGGGATTTTTTTGATATATGGCTGAACTCCAAATGTCAACTTCAGAGATAAGATACCCTGATTACTGTACAAGATTACAGTAACATGATGATATATGTTATGGAGTTGAAAGAACCTTTCCCACAGTTGATGCTACTTAAGAAAATGTATTTAGTGCTCATTTGAATTTGCCTTTTTTAAGAGAAGATCATGCATAAGACTGAAACAGGAAACATTGTTTTAAATTAATTCATGCATCTCTAGCACAATTACTTGGCCATTGCACTTACATCTCTTCAGAGAGTCGTCTATCTGATGACATGAAAGTCACTGCAAGATAGATTTAATCTGGCTGTTGTGTATTTTTTTGAAGAGGCAGACACTTCAGGAAACTTTCCTAACTTGACAGACCTTCTGTGTGGAGTTCAGTGAACTCTCGGGCAGGACCCAAGCAAGCGTCACAGTGAGGCTTTCTGCTCAAAGTCAGGCAGGTCTTCCCTACCATGTCCTGGGGTTGCTGCAATTCAAGCAGCACCTCTGCCCAGCTGGGCCAAGGATGCACACAGCCAAAGGTATATGAAATGTTGCATTTGTTCCCTTAGAGGCCACCTTAAGAAAACAAAAATCAGAACCAATGAGCAAAGTCTGCACTGATTGTACATGTTCCAAATAGGTCAAATAGTTTTAAAGCCTGTCGCTGTTACTATTGTGCCTGTTTTAAACAGCATGAGGAAAAGAAACATTCAAAAAGAAACATCTGTTTTCACCAACTCTGTTACAGGTTAATAAGTGCTTTGACAGATACTAGTCTTTGGGTTTTCATCTGTAAAAAAAAAAAAAAGAATAGAAAAAGGAAAATTCAGTATGTAATTCTACTACATGAGTGAAGTCGTTGCTGTAAACACAGACTATAAACTATATAGCACTTTATCAACACATCTCCCTGTGCTTTCAAAATGGGTTATTACCCCACTCTTACTGCTGGGAAAACGGTGGTGAAGAGGTGCAGTGACTTGGCCAGAAGTCACCCAGCTGGCCAGTGTCAAAACTGTGGATAAATCCCAGGACTAATTCTTTATCCCAGAAGCTGCCTCAAAATAAATAATACAGAGAATTGTGCAATGGAGTGTACTCTCGGGAACAGTGGCAGAACATGAGATTAAAATAGATATGACAAACTGAAATACTGGGGAGTAATTAGATTTAAGACAAGAAAATAACCATGGAAGTATATGTGAGATTAAGCATCATGTAGTAAAGAAACTTTGCTTTGGCAAGGCAAAATTTGTATTATTAAAACATGCTACATTTACTAGATTATGTCTCTATGTCGTGTCTTTTTTTTTTCTTCTTTTCTTTTTTTTTTTTTTTTAAATGATTGAAGGTAATGACATTGACTACAGCCCTGAAAAGATAATTTCCTGAAATACAGCTTCTGGAAGTAGAAAAGATATAGGTTTGCAGATTCTGAATGTAACTGATGGTTTTGACTTGTGTGGGCTAGCTAATGAGTGCTGAACCTTGGTCCCTCAAGCTACTCCATGCTCTCACCAATAGAGCATTCAGGTGAAAGTTAACCACCGTGGGGTACATACAGGTGTCTTTGGGCATCCGCGATCCAGCTGGACACCCCTAGGCCCCCGTGTTTGGGCACTACCGTGTGCTCTTTGCTCTGCCTAGGCTGGGTGGCTGACCACACTGGCCCATGGCTACCAGCTGAGAGGCAGATTTCCCACAAGCTTAATTTGCAGGTCAGGTATTTTGAGTACTCTGAACTTCATCCACCCCTTCAGAAAATCAGTGGAAGCAGTCAGTCCTGAAAGATTCAGCTCCTTCAGCCCCAGGCAGTACCAGAAATGTATGGATCAAACTGAAGTAATTAGCATCTACTTTCATTTGTCTATGTAATTTTTTCTCACTACTCGTCACTCTTCTTTTCCGTAAGATTCTCTTGCAAACTCCTCTGAGTTTAGGCTACTCCACACAACCACAAATCACAGTCAGTCTCTGATACTCATCATGTTTCCTCTGTTTTTCTTCCAAACAACCTACAAGACTTTCTACTTGTCTCTTCAGGCCAGTCATACCTTCAAAATAACCTCACCAGGTGACTGAAATCCCTCAACATGGAATACGTTGCTTAGCTACCTCCAAGCTGAAGGTCAGGCTTAAAAACTAACTGTGCCCTGGCTTGCAGCCGCCTACCTTTTGGGTTCTGTGTGAACAGATCATCATGGTTTAATAACACCCGGCCAGCCCTTTGCCAGCAGCCCTTGGAAAGGCAGCCCAGCAGGACACCAACAGCAGAGCCACTCAAAGCAGAGTTTACCTCACACACACGCACACAGAGGTATGAAGATGCGAATATTGAATGGGCTGGGATGGATTCCTCAAATCATCGCCCATCTTATCCCAGGGGACAGGGTCTCCTGCCTCACTGACCCTTACCCACAACAGCATTGTCGTGCAGTCTCCCTGGGCTGCAGCGTGGAGACCAGTCCCTCTCAGAGGCAAGGGAACGGCCCCACAGCGAGCCGGGGAGGGGGCTGTGAGGTTACCTGGGTGGAAGAGGGCTGGTGGCTGTCCATGTCTTGCCAGGGTGGCAGACCTCTCTCCCTTGCAGGAGTGCCAGGGAGATCCCGCTCCATTGCGCACGTTCCCCGGGATGCCAGATGAATTATGGATGAGTCAGCCAGAATTTTTCCACGCGCTTCCGCTGCTGCACACAGCGCTCACCGCCAACTGAGCTGTGGTTTTCAACCGCTGTCTGGGCCTAATGCTTCCAACATTTAAAAAAAAAAAATTAAAAAAAAATAAAATTGCTCTTGGTTTTCTGACGGAGAGCTCCTTGGCAGGGCACAGGGAATCCCGATGCTTGTGCAGCATCAGGCCCCCCGCATCCATAACGTTTTGCTGAATAGCTTAGCATGTGTTAAAAATCATTTGGTCCTTTCTGCCTGCTTTGCTGCTCTGTCCCTCCCACTAGTTGAGGGTATCGACAGAGTCAATTAGAAGAGACAGCAGCGATGCTGAAACTGATTTGAATTTTAACCAGGGTCTGTTAGAACTGGTGCTATGTGTGGAGAGCTGAGGGCAGGCAGATACCCGAGGACCTAGCGACTGCCCATGTATGCTAAAAGTCTTTTTTATTTATTTCAGTCCTTAGCCAGATTCAGATTAATTTCTGTGTAGCAAATGTCGATTTCTTTTGCTCTTCTTTGAGCAAATGAAATGTGTGTGGTCTTAACTTGTGATGATGGAAAAGAAACAGTCCAGTTCTGGAAGCATTTGCTATGAGACAAAGGACAAAATCCTTCTACAACAGCATTTGATGAGTCCTCTCAGAAAGACTGCAGCTTTTGTAAATGCTTGCAGTGATAAAGCAGCGCCGATGTCAAACTATACAGCATGGGAGACTAAGCATTTATTCAAGCTTTATTAGAAATTTCTATTCTCTGCATTCAAGTTGCATCTAGAACTCCCAATCAAGACAGGCTTCAGCTGTGCTAAACACTACCTCCATAGAAATGATGGTTTGTGCTGCAAAGTGCTTAGCGTCTAAATAGACAACGTGAAATAAACTGGTGTGAAGTCAAAGAAATGAAAGAAAGATCCCTAACAGCTCTGTGCCTAACGACACAATCAGTAGGCCACTTGGCTTCATTCAGAGAAGACTCAACTCTATCTTCAGACAGCCCAAAAACTCATCAATTTTAACGGGAGAGAAGCATAGGAATATTTTTCCCTGAACACATGTATGACCCCTGAATCCAGCCCCGAGGAGGAATTTGAATAGGAATGATGCATTGTTTTACAGGCTAACATGGCACAGGAAGGAATAGAGGACAACCACCATTTTGGGAAGGCTATAACCAGCATCTCCTGGAACTGCCCATAGCAGCAAGAGAGCCCTTCATTTGCACAATCCTCCCTTAAGAGCTATTCAAATGCAGATGTCCCAGTCAGTCCTTTTGAGTTCTCTAAGCTCCGGTAGTTGCATTTGGTCCTATTTACATATCATATCACCTCAATTATTCATGCACACATTTCATGACACCTTTGCCATATTAATTAAAAGGGCTTCTGTGGCTGTTAAGACAGAATAGGATCCAAGCACAGTAACTTGATGAAGTTAATTGCTATCTTTACTCCGAACTACCCTATCCACCTTATTTCCAGCTTTCACCTCTTGCCATGGGATGTGGCTACGTCTTTGTCCATAGGATGACAGAACCCCTTGCAGTTAAGAACCTGCACAGCCTACTGCTCAGGTTCCCTCTTAGTCTTCTTTTCAATAAACCAGAGAGACTGATTGTAAGTCTTTTACCATAAATCAAGCTTTGCTTCAATATCATGTAACTCTTACTGCTCCTTTGTGAAGCCTAAATTGTCAACACCATTCTTCTCAACCATGGGCAGCAGAGCAAGACACACTACTCTCTTAATGTTACTGTAATATCACCTCTGTACTCCTACGGAAGGCATTCTACATCCAGGGATCACATCAGTCTCCTTACTCACTGCATTGTTCTGGCAGCTCCAGCGCTGTGGGTTGCCCACGTGGTGAGGTTTGTCGCTAATTCTTGGGATCCTGTGATTCATTCAAAGTTGTCTGCGATGCTGCTGCAAGCACCGGCCCTCCTGCAAGCGAGAGAAGTCACTTTAAGTCACCTTTCATTCTTTGCCTCTTGACTGTGTCAGCATAGCACCCACAGGCAGCGAGGAGTGCAGCGGACCTCTGCAGACTACTATTTAGACATTCCTGTCGCCCTATGAAAAAAAAACAAACCCCACATTTAATCACATACAATTAGTCACTGAACCAACTTCTGTATTGGTCTGAAATATGTCCACTTTGCCATGCTGCAAGGGCCCCATAGCCCAAAGCTTCCTGTGGGACACAGTGGTGGCATAACTCCTTTGGAGAGGAGGAGGCTCCTTTCGTCAGAGATACGAGTATCTCTAAGTAAGTAAAAGAGCTAAAAGGTGGTAATTAAAGAATAGTTGTTGATTTTCCCTTCATACAACACTATATTTAGAAACCTATGTAACAATGTAAAATTTCTATATGCAAATTTATTTACTCAGAAGATTTTATTGTATTGTTTAGACAAAAACAAATCAAAGGCTTACAGAAGTAGTTGTGCTGCATGTTACAGGTATGATGTAAGTCAACACAACAGAATGCCTTTAGTTGGACAAATTAGTTTTTAATTACCAGATTTGAAGACAAAATAGTTTTTTCTCATTTCTATCAGGTTTTCTATCTTAGATATACATTGATCTAAGTAAAATGATTACGTTCATGAAGGATATAAATGTACTGCAGAAGACTAGAGTGTGCAATGCTGCCCTGCTTTTAACTTTTCTTGTCTGAGATTATAGAGCCAGGATCCACAAAATTAAACAATAACAGTTAAAAGATAGTAGGTTGCCTGTTTTGCCCTGGGAACAGGTTGCTGAAATTTGGATTTACCTCTGCCCCAATAGATAAAGCATGATACACGAAAAAAGGAAGACACACAGATACACATACAAAATATATTAATGTAAGGTCACTGCAAGCCAGAGTAGAGTGCCAAAAGTTTTATGAGGGAACTTTGCTCAAAGAATAAAAACCCCTCACTTCATTTACACCAATAAATTGGAACACAAAATATGGCATAGCTTCCATATTTTCATTTCAATAATAGCGCTGGAAACCGAAAGAAATGCCAATCTCAATACAAAATAGGCATATATTCACCTCAATTCAGTACTTGTTATCCCTGTCCTGTGGTTCTGGTACCAGAGTCAGTATAATCAGGAAAAAAACTAACATGTGCTCTGGATCAATGTGTAGGTTGTTCATCATGCCTAGCTGTGACAATCTGGGGACAGTGCCCGTCTCTAACTTTTGTATTCTGATTCAAGGTAAGAAATAGCTGAGTTACCAAATGTCTCAGTGGATGCAGAGCTGAACTGTTGGGCTCATGTCACACACCTTCCAGAGATGAGAAAGCAGAGAGCTACTAAAGTTCAATTGCTCCCATTCAGAACAAGAGCATCTTTGGAAAGTCAGACGGCTGGAGGCTGAATCAGTTCCTCTGAGTTTGCCTGATGCCCAGGGGTGAGGAAATGGAAGAATTTTCTCAGAGGTGGAGCAGGGACCAGCACTGAGCATGGATTCTTCAGCGCTGTAGGGCATGGTGTGGTGATGCAGCCAAGCCTCTCTAACAGCTCTCTCTGACACCAAACGGGGCAGTCCCGTCTCCCCCCAGGCTGTTCTCGTGATCATGGTGGGATGGTTCATCTAGCTAATCCAGCAAAAATACTGTTCACCTTCTTTGGCTGAGTTAGTTTTCTACTAGTTTAGGTCCTGTGAAATCCTTGCTGGGAGGCAAGATGAGCTCCAGTGCCACAGGAAGGGAAGCTGCTGGGGTGCATGGCTAGGGAGGAGGTGGAGTGGGATCACCCCTTTTGGCAGTGTGTAATTATTGGATCAGGTGAGATGAACTGTCTAATCCCACTGCGGGCCTGACAGACTGGGGGTGCACTCGGAGGCACAGAAAGCTTGAGCAGGGAACAGAAAAGACAATCCTCCTTTCATGGCACGTCAGTTGAGCTGTGAGATCCAAGTCACAACTCAAGAAGTTTCCTGTGACTGGGAGAAGAGCAGAAGGCTTCGGAGTCTCTGACCTGAGCTCAAAGAAAGCTCAGAAGACTCAGGCAAGGAAAAACACATAGATACTGGTGGTTTTGCACAGATCTGTATATTCCTTGAACTGCCTCAGTAAGGACACAATCAGGGCTAGCACTCCTCAAATGCATGTGTCCAGTTGCCTCCACAACCATGTGTCCATAAAGAGATGCTCTGTACTCAGTAACTCAGGGTTACTTTAGAGAGAGGGAGGGATAAAACCTGTGCTTGAGCTCATGGGGACCATGGGGTAAAGGGAGGAGCAGTTACATTTTCGGACATTATAAGATCCAAACTGTAAAAGGTCTCATTTCCACACAGGGGTAACTGAGGGTTTCTGTGCAAGAAACCAGGGATGGAGCCAGCTCTGTGGGCTGCTCAGATTAGACACAGTGGGAGAACACTGGATCCAATACAACAGGAGCTAACCATCACCACCTAGGAGCAGGACTGTAAGATAACTGCAGGGCCTAGCTCCACCTCTTTTTCCATCAATTTTTTCCTTGATGAAATATTCAGAGCCCTTTTGAGCCAGCCTACATCTGTATTTCCTGACTGAAATGAAATATGGCCCCTCCATGTCGCCCCACCAACATTGCCTCATTTATATCGGGGGGAAACATGATTCGCAGTCACTGACCCTATTTTTCCCAGTTATGAAATCATTTATCAGTATGCTAGACTTCGCCTGCTGAGCTAACCCACATTAATAAAGCAAAATGCAAATTATGCGCTTGTCTCTGCTGACCCTGACTTTGAAAACTGGTTTTTCTTTTCCTGATTCTCATCCTTGACAAAAGAGACGCAGGCGTAAGCTTAGAAGTCAGCAGGTACATCTGCCTGTCTGTAGAGTGACCTGAATCCTGACTTTTCATTACACAGACTGTGTGTAATGTTGGTACAGTGGATACTGAGAATTGGTGATCCTGTAGGAAAAAACAGATGATGCCAGTTAGGCTAATTGGAGAGTTCCATATTCATCTACCAAAATCGTTCCATCCTTTCCCTTAACTCTCTCTCCTTACGGTTTATTCCTCCCTTCCATCTTGCTGGTTTGTCCAAAAAAGCAGCTTTCACACTAAAGAATTTATGTACATCCATCAGGTTTCTTTCCATCAGTGGAAAGAAAAGTCCCTGAAAACATCTTCCCTACCCATGCTGGCAAGCTTTCTCCTATCACTTCTCCTTTTTACAGTGCGCACATACCAATTCCTAAAGAAGACTCACAGCACCTCTCTTTCACACGCTCTTAACACTTCTCTTTCTCTTGTTCCCTCTGTCCTCCCTAGCCTCCACTAACTTTCCTCTAGTGGTGTCCACTGTTCTCAATATTCACATTTTCTCATTGCCTTAGCTCATTTCTTACTAAGACTAATATCAGAACTCATGTACAGAAAGTACTTCCAAGCGTCTTTTCTACTGTCTGCATTTCTGATGTTCTGCTATGTACTTCATTGCACCACTGAAATTGCTCTCGTGACTTCTGCTTCCTTAAATGATATCTTTATTTATATCTTCACCGATCCCCGTCTCTTACTTTTGTCATCTCTCTGCCAACTTTATCTTTCCTCTCAACACTTTCTCTCCTTGGCTTTCACAACTCCATCCTCGCTTCTCCCTTTTGACAGCTGAGGCTTCCTTTTCCATTCCCATTCACCACGGAAATGGAAATCTCAGCAGGCTTTCTCTCTTCTTCCTCTCCCTGCAGATCAGTACCCAGTCACATTGGCAGCATTCTGCATCAGTGACATGTGCATTTATCTTGACCTCTGCATCCATCTAGTCCTACGTTTTAGCCACTATGTCTTCTTGGGGAAGTGTCTTTGCCAATTCAACTTTCACATGGTGGCTACTGAACTTCTGAAGAGCCCCCTGAAGGGCTATGCCAATCCCTCTACTCTGCTTATAAGCATAGTCCTTTCCTTTGTCCTACTCTGTTGCTGAGACTAATGAGAGCCGGTCCTACCCCAAGGCAGCCAGACCACATTCAGGCTTTACAACCTTTTCTCTCAAAGTCACAACAAAGTATGTTCCCCCCCTTTCCACCTCCCCTATATCCATATGGGGGATATCCATAATTACCCCTTCCCCCCTATTATAACCCAAAAACCATGTACAATTATTCTTGTCCGTTGTCTCACCTGTTTAAATACTTCCCCTAATTCCCTCTTTTACCATCACTCAACCTCTAATTTCCTTCTTCGTTCAGTCACACCCTCTTCTGATCACTTTTACTTCTTATCATGCCATGTGTTTCTTCTGCTGCTTTATCAGTGATGCAAACATTAATCCTTGTGAAATTTGTTGACACTCCTTGTTTCATACTTCTTTTGATTCTGCCTGAATAGCTGTAACACAAATCATAAAACTTGGGCAAGCTATCTTCTCTCTCCACCATGCCCCTTTCAGGTAAACTTGAAGAAACGAGCTATGAAACTGGATTTCACTCCTGATTTAACAGCCTAAAAGAAAGAAAAAATGCCCAACAGTGATAAAAGAACAATTTGATAAAACTGAAAAAAAAAATGTTTTTAGTGGTTGTTTTTTTTTTTCCCTACTGAGCAATTAAAAAATACAATGAACAAACAAACAGAAGCTGGAAGTCAAGCAGTCACGAATATAGGGAAGAATCTATTAACTGCCTGGAGTGCACTGGAACAAATATTAGCATATTTTTAATGACAGTATGTGGGATAGGAATTGTAGTTGCACTGTGCTGAGAAAGGAGGAAAATGAATGAGACAGACTTACCAGGCTAACAGCTTTTTTTCGCCCAGTCCAGCAATTCCATAGTCTGTTTGAATTTCTGCCTAGCACTTTCTAATTTAGGGCTTAGATCCTCTGAACAGTGCTGTTGTGTGTCACTCTGTTAATGCCACCTAAAGAAAGTAATTTTGCAAGTTTGGAGCCCTAGAGCCTGATACGCTGTAGATGTTGCTCTGCCACTTCCACTATAAGCCATATGTGGGGCTTTTTTATGGGGGATAACCAGTCCCATAAGAGCTTGAGTGATGCTTCTACCTCATACTCAAAGCAATGAGTAAGGCTGAATACAAGTTTAGTTACTCTCGAAGGGGAGTTTTCTCTCCTTCAGATTTTTTTTTTTTTTTAAATCGATATCTCCTCTGAATTCTGAGCGGAACGAGTGAGCTGTAAAATGTATCAATACAGACAGTATCTGTGATCAGATGCTGCCTTAGGCGCCGTGCTGTCCATCATCTGGATGATGGACATGACAGACAGGAGAGAATAAATCAAACCCACGCAAGGGAAGGGGCACAGCAGAGGAGGCCTGAGTCGCAGAAAGGTAATTATGTAGTTAGTTACTCGGTTTAGTCATGCACAGAGCCAGATAGGTCGCCTTATGAGTAAACATGCTTACTTGTCAAATGACTAATCGCCCCATTACAAACAAGAGCTTCTCTCGCGTATGGAGAATAGCAGGACACCTGAAACAAAAGTTGTGCGTGTGAAAGGCTTTCTAAAACAGGCTAGCAAAATTTCTCTTACCCAGGGGATTTTTCTCATCCTGTTTTCACACGGAGAACGACGTATAGCTGCGACTACATGAATATAATTAAAAAACCATGAACTCCCAATTAGGGAGCCTGATAAGCTGTGTAAAAGGGACTCACACCAGCCTATTCCCGTTTTTTGTTACATCACTGTAGCAGGGTATATAATACACATGTTTTTACAGATGCAAAATGCTCTACTTGGTACCTGAAGATAAAACAAGGAAATCAAACGTGGCCTCAGCGGGGGGCTGATAGCATTGCAATGCCTGCAGGGAGAAGAAAGCCATCCTCCCCGGAGGAAGGGGCTCCCAGCAGTGCAGAGAGGTTCTCCCATACAGGGAGGTTCCAGGAAGCCCCAGCCCAGAGAAGGTGGGGTGGGAGTCAGTGGGGGGACCCTGCTGCCAGGCACTTCCAAGGCTGGACCCCAAACATCGGTGGAGAAGCTAAGAAGCCTGGGGGTTATGCGGGGTGCTGCTGGGGACATGAGGGTAGCCTGGAGAGGCCTCGTTGGGGAACAGTGGCTGGTGGAAACTACAAGGAAAAGCTGCCTGTAACTCTCCCATATAGCTGGGGTGGTGGGGGAGGCAGGGAATCAAGGTACTCCCTGGCAGCTGTGCAGCTATTTTGGTCATTAAAAATAAACCTCAGCCTCCCCCTCCCCACAACATAGGTCAAGACAGAGTGACTCAGTCTCTCTTTATAGATCTCAAAGCAAAACATAATCTCATTAGCACAATAACCTTGGTTATAACTCATGCGCAGTTTCTGCAAGGTCCTCCTAAATCTCCTTCTCTTTCTGGTCCCAGAATGCTTTACTCTAGATTAGGACTGCTGTCACAGCTACTCGAGAGACTTCATCTCCCCAGAGTTTGCATTCCTGGATTAAATATTGCTGCAAGCCAACCTTTCTCCCCTTGTGAGCAAGGGGAAAGGTTTCAGTTCGTGCCATTCAAAAAACACTTTCTCATTTCTCACTTGGGCATGTGCCACGATGGAAAAACGTAGCTGTTTGAACCACCCAGGGAAGCACTGTGCTACACTCATATATATTAATTGCTTAAATGAACATATAGCAAAAGCAAGGGATTTCAAGCAGTTAAATCTGAACTCCAGACAAGGCCTCTGAAGTCCACTATTTTTTTCACCTTGATACTGCCCAATAACAATTATTGCACAACTGTGAGCACCAGCAAGTTTTAAAAAAAGAAAAAAAAAACCACACAGAAAACCCCACAAAAAAGATAGAAAAGAGAAAGGATTACTGAGGATTACTGACAAATGATGAGGCAGGAGACAATGCAAACCAGTTTGACTAGGTGTGACTGAGCGAACACCAACAGACTATTGCAAGTTACTGCAAAAATATTGTATGAGACAAATCCCATCCCCTTGGCCACCGCACTGGGCACAGCGTTGCTTCTAGCAGGATCCCTTTGGCTCAGCCTGGGACTCACAAAACCACATTATGATGCAGGCCTTGCCAGTGGGTGTATCGTAACCTTTCAATGACACATTTGCCGTGTTTGTTTTGAAAGTAGATCTGAGGTGCTAGGCTGTAAGTGTACCAATGTGCTAGGTTTGACCCAGTGTAAAATTTCTTAGCAGTTAAGCCGATGACTGGGGCTAATTCATTAGCCACCGTAATGTGCAACACAAGCTTTGTTTTAGCCTCAGAACACATAAATGCAAGGGGAACAAAATCAGAAAGTCTTAAAATTAGGCTCCTCTGTTCCTCCACCAGACACACCCAACTAAATTAAACCAACAATGTACCAGGAAAAAAAGACTATTTTTCATCTCTCTTTTTTTTTTTTCTGTCCAGGAGACTTTGGAGTTCTAATCCATATTGTGTACAAATAGCCCATAAAAACTTCCTTCTAAAATTATAACTACAGAAGAAATTAGGTCAGCTGCAAAAGAATAGGTTGGATATAATCAAGTTATAGCACCCCTGGGACACAAAAGGTAGTGCTTTTTGAATTTGCATTTCGTCAACTTACATAGCTTATTGCTGTGGGAGGAATTCAAGGCAAATAACACTAAGACAGGATTTGCCAAAACGCTGGAAAACTGTTTGATCATTAATCGCATTTGCTAAGACTGTGATTAGGGTAATTGCTCCGTATTTCTTTTCACAGACCCGTTGTCCATGGGGAGATCAAGAAGGACTATCCCCTATGCCCACGAAGTGCAGCACAGCTTATTTGGCTCTTTGTGCCTTTTTTTTTCCTCCCCCACCCCCAAAGCATCAAATATTTCTCCCTGAAAAGGCACAATACAAATGGCTGGATACTGAGTAGCCCAGTGGTACCATCTAATAAAGTATTACCTGTTTCATTGTAATTGCATCTAATTTTCTTTCTAAGTGACTAGTTATGCTTTGGAGTGAATTTTCAAAGCAGTTACCAGTGGGAATGTTCAGTGGGGTTTGGATGGGCTTCCATAAAAGCTGAGCTTCTGAAGTGCTACCTAGTTATTTGAAAACACCTCTTTTCTTTGGTGTGGCTAGCGGCAACAATAGCACACAAGGTCTCGTGTTGTGTCAGTGGCTGCGTCATGTATTAATGCTCCCCCTAGTTTGGCTCTAGCTTCCTTTTTTTTTTTTATTACACAACTGTATAAAAAGGTTCTTGTCCGAATCTGAAGCAGTATTTGAAAAGTCTGTTTTAATTACTAGCACATGCATTTCTATGACACACATCCCTGTGGAATCTGGGCATTGCTACTTTAATTTAGAAGCACTGATATCATTATAATGAGCATAATACAGACCCTAGACTACACAAGACAGAATGAAGAGCACAGCTCCTATTTTCTCTCCCTGCAGATTAAAAACTCCCTTGGATACTACAATGTTCTTTTGAACAGTGGCTGTAAAAGTTTTCTTGTGGTTTGCCTCTTGTTTTCCCCCATGCTTATTATTTCAACAAGTACATCGGAAAAGTGCTCAGTTACAAGAAAACAAAAAAATCCTGTTCTTCCTGTCAGTGCTACAGGCTCATCCTATGCTTCAGAAATCCATTGGATTCTTTCCCTCTCAGATCATCGGCTACAAGGGTTCTGTAGGAGAAATTTATGCCTTGTGTACATTGCACAACAATACTGCCTTCAGGTTCGGCCCTCCGTGTGTGTGCACAACATGGAATTGCATCCAGCGCATTTGCTTGCTCTCTGTTACGTTGTTTCTGAAGAGCCAAGAGGATTAAAAAAAAGGCAGTGAACATTTGATGTTGTTATTAAACCCAGTTCAGCTGACTTTGTTTACTTAAAGTAATAAATCTATTAAGAAACAAGATGCAACTTTTACAGTTACTCTTCAGGAGAGACCGGTGCCTTAAGGAAGACGGAGAAATTGAGGAGTTTCATGCCGGAGGCATTCCCGAGACAGGTAAAGAGGTATGCAAATAGAAATCTAATCTGGTTCTGATGTATGTGCTCGAGCAGAAAGCTATTGTTAGACAAACATGTTGTTCCTGAGCAGCAGAACTAACGAAGCCTGATTTCCTACGGATTTGTGTCCTTTGTCCCACATCTCTTTCTCCTTCACCACCATAATCCCAGCTCTCCCCATGGCTCCGATGACACTGTCACTACCAAGAGACAACAAACACCGGGGCTAGTAGTCTGGAGCTATAAAAACACTCACTGTCGGCACGTGTGTTTTGAGTGGCCAGCTGGCTGGCAAGCAACATATAACGGCTGAGATCCTCCTGCCTCTCAGTAACCTGGCAGTAACCTGACTCTGTCCCTTATCCTGCTGCCAGATTTCACAAAATGTAGAAAAGAAATATAATTATGTCTAACATTATCGCTCTTTCAACTTTAGTCAAAATCTGATTTGCCAGAGGGTTACAAAAATTATTAGGTACAGGACAAACACTGATTGCGTAAGCTTTGTTTCCACAGGAAACGAGATTCAGAAGTTCAGCTACTTTTCTCATCTTAAAAAACAAAACAAGAAAAACAACAGGGCTAATTAGGAAGTTTTCCTAAGGTCATTTTCAGCTGCAGTAGCTTGTGTAAGAAATGGTGTCTGACCTGCTATCTCACACTAAAAGTTAACATCTGATTTATTTTTTTAATAAAGAAATGTGCTAAAGCTTCTATTGCTGCTGCTAACACCGAGACCTTTTATATAAGCTAAATATTTCCAGTCTACTGCACATTCATTATTGCCCCTCTCCAAAGGAAAACATGCTGCCTCCTCTGCGGGCTGCTCTCTGTGCACCTCCCCATTCCCTGCTTTGGGAGAGCTCCATTGGACTGCATCCGCACGCTGCCTGGACTTCAGACTACATTGAGCAATAAACATCGCCTGCTCTCAGTGCTCCCTCTGGCATATTTGCTTGAATCATGACCTTATGTTTTGGTTTTGTTGTTTATTCCACTTTCTTCAATACACATTCCCACTGCTGCTTTACCAGGCTGCCAATTAAGAACCTTCTTTAAAGGGCCTTATCAGTTTCTCCCCAGGAAACCTGAACAAAGAAGCAAATAACTGATGACAGGCAAGCTGGAAGCTTGCACCTCCCAAATCACTTAACTTCCTTTCCTTATCACACCTTAACATCTTCCTTAGGGCAGCCCTTCTACTGGCTGAGGAGGGCAGGATGACAGCACACCACACCATGTGCTATCCCATCAAAGGCAAAAGGCATAAGAAAACCCAGGCTTGCAGGACAGCATTGCAACATCTGAGAACTGGATGATGACCAGCAGTTGGAGTTGGTGAATGGAGAAGGAGCAGAGGTTACCCGTGCCATCAAGATATGTACCA
Source organism: Gallinago undulata (assembly GCA_026546715.1). Classification (NCBI taxonomy): domain Eukaryota; kingdom Metazoa; phylum Chordata; class Aves; order Charadriiformes; family Scolopacidae; genus Gallinago; species Gallinago undulata. The sequence goes on from JAOTQQ010000012.1 coordinate 61,678,661, forward strand.
GGAAAGGCTTCCATTTTGTCCCTTTCCCCTCAAAATGGTTGCAACTGCCTATCAGTCTCGCAGAGTGTAAAACAACCAAATTGCTTACGGGCTTGGGATTTTGGCACTCTAGGAAATGGCTTTCATAGCAGTGTGAGAAACTCCTTTCTTCATACCAGGGCTGTGTGTACAGATGTAACTGTGTGCATAAACACCAGGGCAGGGCACAGTGAATGTAAAACAGTGCAGATGTGTCCTTCCTTGCCCTCCCTGCACGTGTGCACACATACACACAGTTACCCTTCTTCACCTTTGGACTTTGGAGAGCAGGACAAGAAGACCCATCCAGGTGTAGTGAGGCACAGAGCACCCAGGCTAAAGGCTTTTTCTGGGATTGTTCGTCTGCCGAGGACATAGGAAGAAGGGAGGATAATTGAAGTGCAAATTATCTTTAGCTGTAATTAGGTATTCACATGTATTAAAAATATCTTTAAAGAAATTTAAAAGATGATTTCAAGATGAAAATAACACTTGGTGCACTTCAGAATCTAGATGTTTTCCCTTTCAAGCTCACACTATATTGAAGGGAGTAGCCCATTAGTGCTGTTTTGAGTTTTACAGTAAATTATCTCCGATGCATTGGCAGAAGATTAGAAGACTAACAAAACCCCGGACCCTTTAAAAATTGCATTTTTTCATACTCATTGAACACTAGAGTATGACGTGTTTTTTGATCTACTAAAATTACTCTAAAAAAAATGCTGACATAGTCCTGACACTTGAACCAATGAATATAATGTTGTAGTTACAAATCTGGTAAAAGTTTCCAGCTAGGCAAAAAGTAAAAAGCGTTTCCCTCCAGTGTTTATATAAACCTACAACAGAGGTAAGTTCCCTATGGAGTCCTGTCTGTGCTAACATAAGCACCACACATGCTAAAGTGACCGTGTCAGCTCATGCTAGTCTTCCAAGCAGATTTCTTCTTGCTGGTTCTACTGGACCACTATTTCAAATCCTAAATTCTCTGGTGGTCAGGAACCACAGTTTCCATCCTAAATATACTTATGGCAAGTCAGTGTCCTTCACCTTAAATAATTCTTTTTCTTGTGTTGGCTACCAACATAGCACCCTTAAGAGCATGCCTGGAGTCAGCTTAGCTTCAGTTTTCATATGTTAGGCTAAATAAATCATGTTTCTGAGCATTCCGGTAGCTCTTCTTGAAAACACGGTTTAAACTGGTCCTTCCTGAACACCAGGGAACAGAACTCTTTTTGTCTTGCCATCGTGAGGTTACTTCTTAATAGCATCACCTTCGTATCTTCAAGTTAGATTATGTGGAATCTGAAGTCAAGATCTATTAGAGCTATTGTGTTTCCTTTGCCTACAAAGTCTCTTACATAGTTATTACCACAGAAAACTGCCAAATTAGTCCGTCACAATCTACCCTTGGTGAAACTACTGCTTCTCATGCATTTTTCATTTTACATCACCAAGGGAAAACTTCATACTATTTGAACACACACCCCACACCCCACACCCCCCCATACTCCTCCTTAGTAGCAATCTATGGTAAATTAAATGGGATGAACTAGGAGAAAAGAATTCAGAGAATCAAAATCATTATACGGATCAAATATGGCTTCTTACGTCTGGTTGACTAACATGATCACACACCACAAAGAACGGAATCGAGATTCTAGCAACAGCCTTCGTCAGTCCACTACATCGGTGAAAGAAACAAAGTCTGTGTAATACCTAGCTGTACTTCCCTGTATTTATCAATCTCCGTCACAAATGCTGGTTACATAATTGATGAGCAGTTCCATCGATCTGAGCACTATGGTAGCAGAGATCACAAATTTAAAAAAAAAAAAAAAAAAAAAGCAGCAACCCGCACACAGGTCTCTCGGGACAAGGTTTAAATAGAGCAAATCTATTATGCTGCCTGGCTAGGGATTCATTACTGAATTCACCATTCTTTGTCTTTGGAAAGGCTAGAATCCATTCTGGGAGAAAAGCCCTTCGGCTCTCGGGATCCCAGCAAAAGATTAGAGTCTCTTTTTATCATTCAACAGTCCTATTTCATCCCCACTACAGAAAAGATTATGCCACAGGCCATTGTTTCCTATCCTCAGGCAGGCTGGGATCTCTTCTGAGAGGGCAGAATTTTTAAGTGCTTGCAGCCCTGGTAGGAAGTGTTATGAAAAATAGGCAGGAACTACCTCTCCTCTCTTAAAATCTGGATTTCCCTCTATAATTATCCCAGTGGGAGCTGGAATTTGGAGGACTCAGATGAGTGTGGGACAGAGGGAGGCACAAAGGCTGGCGCTGTCCCCCCTCCCCCAGCCCTAGGTGGAGCAGAAAGCAAGGAAGCTCGTTTCTCCGGGCAGCACAGATATCCTTCCCAGCAACAGAATGGCTGTGTGATGATTTGATGCTGACATAATGCTTCCATATAATCTCTGAACATGGGAACTTCAGCACAGACCCGTTAAACCCTCCTTGCCTACATAGCTGCTGTCCAAAATTCCTCGTAACTTAGCAACTAACTTGCTACCTACCTGCTATCACTCATACACCTTCGTTAAGGTTACCATTTCCTGAGCTTTTCCCTTTCATTATGAGTATGCATTTCAAGTATTCCCCCCTTGAAGCAGTGCTTTGAGAAGCAACTCACTTTTCTTGGTTTCAGCCGCCTTCTCTAATCTCTACAGTAATTCCATCTCACTAGCATCACCGCAGCTCATTCTGTCTTAGACAGACATCACCTAGCACACCTGTTACTTCAGTAAGAGTAATTAGCAAGGAACAATCATCCTTTGGTAGTTTGCAATCAGGACTCAAACACGTTATGTTAGAGCAACATAGATAAGGGACCTAAAAAACAATCCAGCCCCCACTACACACATTTTTAAGATTTTCATACCAAGCCTAATGCAGCTTATGCAAAACTTCACGTATTTGCTATAAAGTGTTCCATTCCAGGACAACAGAAAAGCACAGGGAAACCTCCATTTTCTGGCTGAACACCCTGCTACCACCAGTTAAAGGCACAGGCAGCTCCACACGCTGCAAAGGCAGTTGTTAAACAGCTGTCTGTCTCTATTGCTGGGTTTTGTCCAAGAGGAACTGTATGCCTTAACCTTCATTTATGGTCTGCAGTAACCGGCTCTGCTTATGTTTTCTTCCACTGTTGCTACAGTCTTATCTATTTGGCACCTTAAGATATTTATGCAGTACACAGACTTCTAGCACCTTGCAATCCTTCCCCCCCCCCCCCCCCCCATATGTATCTGTTTGTACATGATCCTGTGGCTTGTTTTATTCAGAGGTATTTGAGTACCTCAGGGTCTTGTGGTTTTGCTGCGTGTGGTGGTGTACTAACAGCGCACAGGAATATTTAACTTGCTACTTGAAACACCATTTGTATAAAAACTTAAATCAGAAGATTGATCATGAAACCTTCATATAAGTAGGCCTTTAACTTCCAAGCGAACATGTAAAGGCTTGCAAGTGAGCCTCTGGCCATATTTTAATGCATTAAACCCCATTTCATTAAGAAATACATTAAATCCCTCGTGAAGAATAAACTGAGAATCAACCCTTCTCTCCTCCAAATCTCTCTACAACCTTGGGGGGTGGGGGAGAAAGCTTGAAAACAATGCTGAAACTACAAATGGTGTGTAAGAAAATCCAAAATGCTTTATCAAATGACATTTTGAATAGCTGAAGTTAGGAACTACAAAGGAAAATCAGCTAGGAGAGCCCAAGTACAGACCCATACACTATTTTTTTTTCCTGTTAGGTAACAGCTGAAAGAGAAAACACCTTTCAAAACACTGGCATTTATGTAAATGCAGATGAGGTTTCTATTAAACATTTACCTTTCACAGTAAGCATATTTTTGCTTTGTTAGCTGATGACTACCACTGTTTTCTCTATCGAACAGGATTAGCTTCCTTCGATGTTCCCCCCACACACTTTATGAATCATCACATTTCTAACTTGTCAGGCGTGGTCGGACACCTTAAGGCAAACTGGGACCCTGTTTCAAGCAAGACAAGTTAACTACTTAACAGCTCAGCAGACAGTAGGCTGTTAAACTTTTCTGAAGGCTCAGATGCATTGTTACTTGATAGCAAAAAGAGAGTAACACCTTATCTTTTTGAGAGCTGTGGTCATGGGTAACCCCAAATGAGATTGTTTCAGATGAAGTCACATAGAGGAGCGTGCTGCAATGCATAGGCTGGAAGGTGGATAGGAGGATTGAAAAAAAAATAAAATCAACTCAGAAGCTTCTAAAAAACCATTAACTTTTTAAAAAGGCTCCTTTTTAGAGGAAACAAAAATATTGCAAACTCTGCAAGAATTTTCCTACAGACTTTTGGAACTGTGGGCTTATTTTGGACTTTCCCCTCCTCTACTTCCATACAATTTCAGCTTCTTAAAACTTCCCAGAACCCAGTACTTCTGAATGGCACTGCAACATAACACACGACACAAGGTAAATAACTACATCAAAGAAAAATACTGAATGAAAACATAAAACTCACATTCAGTGTCCCCACTAGACCTGCTCAGTCTCATCTGTGTATCGCCAGTGGTTAATTTTTTTAGTGTAGGCTCATGACCGTAGCTTTATTTGGTCTTAAAAGCTCAGTGAAGAGTTCAGTAGCTCAGACAAGGCGGCAGTTAGTGCCTCGGCCTGGCTGGCATCTCAGGAACCCAAGGTTATCCTGCATGTAAATCACAAGACATTAGAATTGACTTTTTTTTTGAAAGCCGTGATATAAAACACTATCAAAATCTCCAGCCACTATCTGTATCTGGTTGGGGTAAGTAGTCTATAAAGGGAGCTTTTGAAGTGGACTTTGCATTTATTCATTTCTTGTATCACTGGGAGAACTTTGTAAATATATAATGCTTAGTATACCTTTGCCAGAAGAAAACAGATCCTGGCTAAAGACAGGAGAAGGACTTGGAGTGACACAAATTATTCTGGACAAAATCACAATCAAAAGTGCCATATTTCATAGCTGCCTATTCGTCGAATAACATGCATTGCCGATAGTCCTACATAAGAGGACTACAAGATTTCTAACAGTGGAGAAAGACCAAAGCATGCTGGAGACTAAAGTATCATCAGCAAAAACTCCGAGTTTTCTCTTTGTGCTGAGAAACCTGCCCTGCTTCCCACCCCATCCCCTGCCAACACAACTATTACTCACCCTCTTGGTTCTGAAGCAAAACCTGGAGCCCATTATTTTATCAAGCTTGATTTGACCAAGTGTAACTTTGCTATAAGGATGCATATTAGTGTACCATACAGTTCTGTTTAAGTTCTCACAGAACATGTTCCACTAACCCACAGGGGAAAAAAAAAAGCAAACCAGAAAAACACAACACACAACCCTTCTTTTTTCTACTCACTACATTGTTACTTACGCAAGAAAGAGAGACTATTGACAAGTAGTATTAGTGGAATCAAGCTAATCTCAGAATACAATGGGGAATAAAATGAACTTGTGAGGGTTTGATAGGGCGCGTATCAGAACACCAGAGGGAGGAAGGGTATTTGAAATATTACAACATATTGACGCGCCTCACTACGGTAATAAACATTAGCCCAAGACTGGTATTTGCTGCAATACTTTCTTCCTGATTTCCAGTACTTTCTTTTTCATACCAGCTGGGCATCCTTCCCAGGAAAATTGTAATCTTCTTTCTTGGAATGGACAGATTTCAGAGAAACACTATGCAAACACTGGTATCTTCCCTCTGTGATCTTTATCTAGTTACAAAACTGCATGTTCAGGATGAGATGCGATTGCTCTCACATAGAATTTAAGTGTAAAATAAAGAATTAACAACACTGCTTTAAAATGTTTGCAATAGGGAATAAAAAAGTGTTTTATGCCAAAGGAAGCTTTCCTAACAAAGACACAGCAGGCCCTCTATCTCCAGGAGCGTATGCATTTGCTTCTGATTAAAGCAATTCCCAATATTCCAGGCACATACTTAATTGTAAATAAACTTTCTATTTAGGGGCTGAAGAAAATTAATTGCTTAAACATAGAGCTTTACTCTTAAAAGACAAGAAAAACAATCCCCCTAAAAACCTAAACAACAGAAAAACCCACCCCACAATGAAAAGTCCTATAAATTCCAGATACATATAACTAAAGAAAAAATAATTAATTGCCAAACTAATAATTTCTGAATACAACTTTTCCAAATCTATAAAAACATTTTAAAAACCCATTAATTTTACAGTGTACTTATTTCCTGAAAAGAGACTTTACATAGCAGTTTTGTTAAATATTGATTCATCTTGCAGAGCTCTGATCATTTTAGAAATCCTAATAAAGGCAGTTTACTTGATTCCTGAAAACTGTGGGAGATGCAAAACTAAGTCTTGCTGACACCTTGCAACCAGTAGTTCAAAGGAACTAGTTCTAGGAATTCAGTAACTTCACTGATTGAAACAAACAAAAAAAAAAAAAAAACAAGCCACCAACAACCAACCAAAAAACCCAAATAAAAAAAAAAAAAGGCAAAAAACCTCACCAGTTTTCCTGCATGAGGGCTACAGATGGTAGCAAGAATAGGAAGAAAAAAGTCCACTGAAGCCGTATGACTCTAGATATTGAGAAGGTGAAAGCACACCTTCTCCAAAGTCAGTAAGAGCTCTTAAAAGCTGCACTGATCTAGGATTTTGAAAAGGTCAGTTAAGTGACTACTCACAACTACAATAAGGCTTATTCTAGTAAACCAAAATATTCATGGTTAGAAAAATTGAAGCAGATTTCATTCCTACATTAAAACTATTTCCATTTGTCAGCTCATGGTTTTTAGTACAACCGTACAACATTCTGGGAAACGAATGATGCAATCAACGCTTTCCAATACAGAAAGGGCTAGACAGCATGTGATTTAACAGTAATAAAACACTTGAAGCAAACAATTTAGGTAATACATACCAGTGAAAAGGAGATGGCTCCCTTACAGATTTTTACTGAAAACAAGAAGGAAAGCAAGACAAACAAGCAGTTTGTTCTCACTATTACAAATATATACAGTTTTGCAAGAACTCTGGATCTCTATTTGCTCTGCAAAACACAGGCTTTCGGTGCAACTTGGTTTTCCAGCAAGTGGAAGGATTTTCCAATCTCCTTCCTCAAAAGGCAGGAAATCCTTAAGAAGCCTCCTGTCTTTTCTGTGTGAACACTCAAGTTCGTAGGAAAAACACTAGTTTTAGCACAGGCAGACTGCGACTCTTACCTGCTCTCAATAGAGACAGGCTCTTCCTGAAAGCAAATCAGAGCTGGGTGGGACTCGGCTTGAGCTGCATCCTCTATTCTTGCAAACTAACTTCAAGATAGATAGAGCCTGACAAACATTTCCAGATTTTTTTTTTCTTTTATACTTTTTTTTTTCCTGCCAGGCAAGAAATGAACAGATACATTTCTGAATCAAGGGGGAGCTGCTGCAGGTTTTCACAGCTGAAGTGCTTTTATGGTAAAACAGTCCCATTTATTTTTCACCTGCATCTTTTGAAAGAGCTCTGCAAATTAAAAATCAAACTATGAAGTCAGAGAACTGAAAAGTATTTCTGTACCTTTAGAATTGCTACTGATTCAAATTAGAGACAACATACAGCATGATACAAAAAAAATAATAAGAATTGCCAACTTAAGTCTCCTACTTATGAATTTAGCGATCATTTGACACTCAAATGTTGTTTTTCAGTATATATTTAGTAGTACGTCCTGATGTATTTGCTTCTTACCTGCACCAAAAGGCTCATTCTTTGAGTTTACACCTCTATCTGAAAGGATTTGTGTTTGGAAATATATGGAGGGATTTTCTACCTTTTTGGAATGCCAATAACTATATGATGAGTCTGTGTTGGAAAGATTGCTAAACTGATCTTTAAAATACGAGGAAGTTGGGGAAGATTTTGCATCTATGCACATAGGAGTAACAAGCTTTATACCACACTTGAAGACTTCATGGGCTAGGAAATAATAATTATGTTCTATTTATAGTGTCCTTTTCCTGAATGACATTTTATTTCTCATTTAGGACACTCACCAATAAGTGCTGGTTTGCCTGACGCTTTGCCAATTCCAGGACAGTGCTGCTCTATAATCTTTCACGTCCTCCTTCCACCTGCCCTGAAAAGAAATTTACTTGCACAGTATCTATTCTTAGCAGGATAGACCCTATATTTAAAATTAGTTGTAAATGGTTGCTAATTATTAGTAGTCACTCACCTTCAAAAGAGATTAAATTCAAATTTAAAAGTTGCATTTATAAAGAAAACTCAGCATTTTCTAGGAAATATTCAAAATTCTTTATTTCAGGCCAGCATAGTATTGTTACAGGTATCCATCTCTTCCTCCGCACTTGCACACAATCAAAGTTGGCAATCCCAACCACCAAAAAAGTTCAGTGGTTATTACAGTACAGGCACAAAGTAGCCAAACAGCTTTAGTTTCATGTAGCAAAGCTGTGATTGTGCTGTAACAGCACTGATTACCAGTGCATAGATTGTTCTCTCCTAAAGCAAGCAAGAAAGAGAAAATTCGATTAACTGAAGGACCACAGATAGCGGCTCTGCTACTAAACCAGTTGTTTCATCAGTGGAAGAATGACAGATATTTGGATACCCTGGATGCCTGCCTTCATTGCTTTCAGCTGCCCTTACTAGTTCACACAGGCTTGCTCAGAACTGGATTAAACATCATTGCAGGTCTTCACTACTGCTTTCATTGGTATAATCACCATCAAAGTTCTACATCTGAAGAACCAACAGGATTATTTTTTATTTGTTAAACAACAAAAAAAAACTAGAAGACTGTCAGTATTGCAATTCCCTTGTCTAAAGCCCTGGTTTATAACGACCATTTAAAAAAAAAATAAAATAATCTTTTTCCTTTCTAGAAGCATCAATTCCCTTCCATCAAGAAGGCAGCACCAGAGACATTTCATATCACTTAGCGTAAATTAACACAACTAGTGTATTTTACTGCATTTCAAACTTCCAGTTACGGTGGTAAAAGTTAGCAATTAGCATATGGAATGAGTATCAGATACTTACATGTACCAAAGGCAAGTTAGTCACAAAAACCTCTAGAAATACATTACAAATAAAACTAGCAGCAAACACTGCTATCATTACACAGTACTTTCATGTGTGAAAGTACATTTTTCATGTGAAAAATGACTGATTGGACGGCCATCTGGAAAATAAGCTGATACCTATAATGTTACAAAAATAGCAAAACAAATATTTGATCATAGTAACTGTACGAACAAGTGTTAGGAGGAGGAAAGTAAGCATGATTCATTTAACACAAATTCTACTTATACAAGAGTGCCTCCAAGCCACAAAATGTGTAGTTTCAACTTTACATTAACAATCAAGCCATCAGTCTGATAAATGCAACCGACTCTGGCAAGCATGCCTGAACAGGCAAGGGAACATAATTCCATAGGTGCTTCTCCAGAGCGTGTAGCCCCACACCATCGGTAGGAATGCCAGTCTTTGCTTATACGACACTTTGTAGCAGCAAGGTGTACTGCAGTTGAGAAAGGAGGGAAATGGCAAAAATGCGTATACCATTCTTTCACCAGATGTAAATTTCAAAATATGCATGATATGTGTACAGTTTGGTTCTAGGCACATCTTTGGTTACATTCTCAATCTCTGCTTTACAAAAAATAAATAAATAAAACAGTCAAGACTTGGTTAAAGTCCAGGCAAAGATAAAACTTTTTTTTTCCAGAAACCAAGACAGTGGAAGTCCCTTTAAACTGATGTTTTATTATCTCCATAAACGATAAAATCCCAGTGCTACAGTAAGGCATGTAAATACTGAACCTGAAAGAAAATAAAAATGGGGAGGGAAATGGAGACAATAAATCATTAGCTCTCAGAACATTTCTTCAGAAGGTTACGTACACATCTTACTACATTACTAAAAGTATAACCACCACCCCTTCCCCACATAAGAAAACAAGGCTTTTATTTTACAGCAAATAATTTCAAGGCGAAGGGGCACAAAAATGACAACTAAGAAGGAAGAAAAAAAAGAATGCAGAGACACTGAGCTGGAAAACTATCAACAGGCTGAAAGAAACCTTTAGTTGCTTATCATTCCAAAAAAGATCAATATGGCAAGTTACAGTTGTAAAGTGAGGAAACGAATAACAGGACTATTAAATCACAGTCAAGTATTTAGCAAACAAATAAATGAAAGTGATCTTTAATGAGGCTTATCAGTTTGATTTTTTTAAAATCTTTATGTACACGAAATCAACTTTTGGTTCCTAGATTTTTACACAAAAGATTTTTGCTATTGTTTGCAACAGAAGCACTTCAAACAGTGCAAATTATTTTTTTGTTTCCATGCAGAGTTCAACATGGTTTTGAGTGGAGATGGTAGGGAAAAGAATTTACTCTTATTTTAATAAATGGCCTTTTATTTTCTAGTAATGGTTCTCTCTAAAGCATATACTTGAAGTACAGTACAGTACTATGAATAGACGTGATTGTACTTGTGACAAAATCCACTGTGAAAGAATAATCAGAAAATCTAATTCAGAAGAGTAATTTCCTACTGCAAACCTGCTCATTTAATAGCGCTGCACACTCAGTAGAAAAACATAAAAATATAATTTATCTAGGGCAATAATGTAGGCATACACACATATATTGTCTTTATCTAATGCACATGCCTGAAAAAAATGAAAGTTTAAAGATTATGTGGTGCCAAGCAGTCAGAAAAGCTGAACTGTTCCGTTTTACACATAGACCTCCACCAGACAGATAAAGAAATCCTAGAAATGCGTGTAGCGGGCTGCTCTTATAAATTAAGTCAGGCATTGAAGAACTTTGTGGCCTTTTTTAACAGGCAATGTTTCAGACTTCTCGTACACATGATTATTACAGTATAAAGCAAGGATAAAACCAAGAAGTCATACAGCCACAGTTCATGCAAAGTAAAGTGCAATTCATTGGAAACTTTGGGTTAAGTACACAAATAAGAGTGCTTATCTTGACTGAGACTATTTCAAGTGGTTGGTTGGGGTTTTTTTTGTTTTTGTTTTTTGTTTTTTTTTTTTGTTTGTTTGTTTGGTTTTTTTTGTTTTGTTTTTTTTTTTCCCAATCGCCTTTATGAATACAGTCAATTGAGAGTTTACCAAACATTTAACAGCATTTAACAGTTTCTCACCAGAGACAACCATCAGATTCCTTACCTGCTAAGTACTTGATATTATCAAGTTTGTGCGTTTCGAGCATTGTTTTCAGATCTGCAACTTCTGTGTCTATTTTTCTGTCTGTTTGGGTCAGAGCTCGATCTTGTTGTGCATGCTAAAAAGCAATGTGACAAAATTACGCTCTTTGAACAGTTTCTAGTTTATTTAGAAGTTTAATCCATCTCTTCAAGTCTTACTTCTGGTTCCTCCTTAAATGTATGTTAATTTGCATTCAAAGTGAAAAAGTTCCTTCCTAACAGATTACATCCAAGGAACTGAATAATTTGGTGAGCTTAGGAAATTTATATGATTACATGTTCCTTAACACATAATCTTGGAAGTAGCAGAACTGGATGCTTCCTTATCTCAATGTAGCAGTATAAACATTAACTTCCACCTGTCACTGGGCCCACTGACATTTCAGACACTGCTCAATTATGAGAGCTATTGAGAAGCCTAAGAGCCTCGTGTGGCAAAAACATACCAGAGCATAAAGATTTATGGATCATTAGAAAAACGGATAATTGGTCTTTTGATGTAAAAAGGCATGACTTCATCTTTTAATGAATTCTACCACAAAACCAGCTACAGAAAAATTCAGAATCCGATTATGACAGAAGACAGGACTTCTGTCAAAAAGGGGAATAGAATGATTACTCGGAAAGGACTGAAAGACCAAACTTGTAAACCGAGAGTAACAGCTGCTGATCTTTTCAAACCAGCACTGCTGAAACATTGTGAATCAGTTAATGACTTAGTGCTACACATGTTCCTAGGGATAATTCCCTATACTACAGAAAGGAAACAAAAGGAAGAGGAAATGCTTGGTAAAAATCTCCTCTAAAATGAAGCTAAATCAATCTAGCAATGTGTTTCAGTCTCACTAAACAAAGGGGGGGGGAAGAGAGGGGGAATAAAAATGAATTTGACAAACTAACATTAAGAGTATAATTCTAATCTAGAGAAAACATTACATACATGAAGTTTCAAAATCAAACAGTTAATATATATATGCAGAAGGTCTAATAATATATATATGAAAGCCTTTTTACTATGAGAACACTGCAGTTACCTGTACCAATATGAAAATTCCACATACGAGGAAATAAAGCACAATGACATTTTGTACATTAAGTGTCAAAAGCAATAATCAGGCCTATAACACAGGTACAAACAGATTTGCTGGGTAGTAATCAACTACCAAGTTCTTACCAATTCCACTATTTCTGTCCTCATTTCAAGTAGTTTTCTTTCATTAAGTGAATACTAGAGGGGGAGGGAAAAAAAAAAAGATGCTGTTAGCCAAATACACATTTTCTCAATTATTTCTATTCTACAAGCATCTTTCTTGATGTTTGTATTTGTTAAAGTTTTACTTTGTGGCTAGAACTTTCTAGGTCAGACCCAAGGACTTTAAACTTCATTTCAAAACAGCGAAATATACCCTTTTATTTCAAGACATCTACAGACCTATAGTAACAGCAGTGCATAAAAAAGCACGAAAGACAAGGTTAAACTTCCTCCTTGAAATCCAACAGAGCGATTTCCCCTTAAGTCCAAGTCTTTCACAGTACAGAGAAAATTCAGTTTTGTCAGATGCAGCTTGAGATTTTTAACAGCAAGCTTAGAGGCACTGTGATGCATGAACACATGAATATATATGGAATTTTGTACCATACTTTAAGTCACATCTGTATCATTGCAGACATAAATCATAGCATAAACAGACGTGCATTTAGCAATGTAGGATTATCCAAGAAATATAAAGTGGAACGGACTAATGAAAAGAGAAAGCATTTAGAGTTTGAAACATTAAAGACTGCCGACAGCGTTGACAAATTAAGAAATTCTCCTTCAGTACTTATTCCAAGCACATTTTACTTGGTGCTTCAAGACAAATCAATTTAAACTTAGGACATTCATCTTCTGAACAGTAAGAATACACAGTAAACTTCAATTATGAGTTTTATTTTCAGAAAGCTAGATATTCAGTCCTAAGTCACATTACAATTCAAGTAAATATGATAAGATGCTCTGCCTACTATAGAAAATACTGGATTATGCTTCACCCCCATCTCAGGAGTTGTGCTACAACCTGCTCCCCATTCATCTGCCTTTTTCCTTTTCTGTTCACAAATGGCAGAGCTGGCAATTAAAGTGGGGGAGTAGGGAGAGGAAAAAAAAAAAAGAAAAAAGCAGATTTCACAGAAACTATGAAACTACAGTTGCACACCAGACTACAAAATTGGTCAACTTTAATTTAAAGAGGAAGTTGACATACACAGTCTGCTTTTCCTGGGAGGCAGTCAAAACAACATAGTGTTCTGCACAACAGACAGAGTTCAGATTTCAGATTCCTACATAAATATACAAGAAAACACCAGTGCCTAATTTATCACCAGCAAACTGGATTTAAGCGGGTTTTGTAAGCCCGAAGTATTGCAAAGCTTATGATGTACACAGTTAATACATTTCATGTTTGTTTGTTTTTTGAAAAAAACAACAAAACATTAGCATGAAGTATTAACCTTTAAACAGGAATTCTACCTGCTCAAATTTTACTTTATTCAAGCATCTACCATGGGATAACAGACTGTTAGTCACTATACTAAATTACTGACATAGCTGTTACCTAAACTAAATATTGTGAAAAACTTCAAGGGGCACACACAGAAGATAAATTATGTCTACTTAAACAGTTCTTAATTGCCTAGATTAGAGATAAATATTATGTCTTCATTACACACCTGTGAAAAAGGACAGAGTATGAAATAATACTAATAGAAAAGTATCATTAAAAGATCTTTCAATGTAGAAGATGCAATTTCTTTGAGATCCTAAAAGCCATTAAAAAAAATATATGGGAACAGAACTCTAAATAGAGTGCTATATAATGCAAAAACTTGTTAATTTTCTAATTCTTCAACTATGTTGTTCTAACTTAAGATCACAAATTCAGTTCTACCACATATGTCAAAGATCAAAACAATCTGAACCAGTATCATTTACAATTGAAAGAAAACAAACCCAACTATTTTCACAATAGGCATTTCCTGAACAAACTAGCTATGCTATAAATTCTCAAGCTAAAGGAAATGAAACATTTTCAGTGATGATAAATTTAATAAAACATGTAAACTTAATTGTGAACAAAGAGAAAGTGATACACTAATAATATAGAAATACTAATAACATAGAAAACTTTTAGGCAGTTAGCATATTTAGACTAAATATCAAATAGATTTGAGTGTAATGTGTTAATCGTGATATTAAACCAATATCAAAATAGACACACCAAACATGGCACCTTGTAGTAGAGCAGCGTAAGTATGAGTAGCTTCAGTTAATACTTTTTTGAAGCTGAATGATACTATAGATTAATACAAACATGCTCTTTTGGTAAGATGCTCTTAATCAAGTTTGGAGGCTACTCACTGTTTAGATATTTCTGGAAGAAAGTAACCAAAACTTACCAATTCTTTCACTCTGCTCTTCTCTAGATTTAGGTTTAACTTGTTATCTGCACGAACTTTGGTAATCTCATCCTAATGGGAAAAAGTTGATAAAGCAGCAAGCAAGATTTTCATAAGCAGAAAAAAACCAGACAAATATATTGTGCCTTTCCTTACATATGTCAGGAATCAAGCTTCTCTCCAATCAACATACATTATTTTCAAAAGTGTAAGTATTCCTATTCTACCCCCAGGAAATACTCATGTTCTATAGTATGAATTGGATCCCAGAATTAAAAACTAGCAATGGCTTTTAAAACCAGAACACTGAGAACAGCAGTTAATTGCAAGCATAACTTTCTATAAATGCTGGCAATGTTTCATATATGGTGTAACTCTTTCTGATTTCTAGAAATCCGTGCCTAGCTACACATTTAAGTTGGAGTTCCTCCATGAAGCAATCTTGATGCTCAAAATAACTTTAAAAGCGGTTTCTAGCCTTTCAATGTAAAAGAAAATATGTTTCTGAAGACTCCATCTAGGGCTTTCAGAAAAAGCTACAGACATTTTAGAATTCAGGAAATGTTTGATATATTTTTAAACATCTAATTTTTTTGAGCTACTGTAAGGTGTACACTTGCATTTTACTTCATCAATAGCTGTAAGTGATTCCTGCTTTTCTCGGTGACAGCTGCCATTTTACTGCAACCTCCTGGCAGGAATTCCAGCCAGCTGACAGTTTGTCATGAGACAAACTGCTGATCAGACGAATGTGTGGGAGAAGCAAAAGATTGCTGATGTTCTGGGAGATTCTACTATTAAAAACAAGTAAGCATCTCTCAAGCCGGCCTAGTGTCAACTAGTCAAGAGTTCATTAAGTTAGTATGAATAATAATTAGAGTCAATTTCCAAGTTTTTTAACTTTAACTGGTTTATAATTAGATGTTACTGCAACATGATACATTACACTTTAATGAAATCAAAAAGTTAGAAATAATTTCTTCTTAAATTTTTACAACAGCAAATGTGATTCTCACAGGGGCAAGTTATGTTACATTTACAGTTAAAAGTAAAATTCAGACATCTAGCTTTTATGAAAATTGACTCAGTTCCTTGATTACACTAACTCAGCTAAAACCTAAAATTGCTAAAAATTGTAATAAGTTGCAATTAAAAAATTAGATTCTGAATATATTTTAAAATGGTATTCTGAAAACCCAGATGCACTAAGCATAACACAGTATATTATGCAGGATTAACCTTGAGAAATTTATCTTCTCCTTTTGGAGATGACAGTGCAAAAAGGAATTGAAAGAAATGACAAGGAGGCACTAGGCTGAGTTTGACCACACTGTCAGGTAGCTCAACAAGTCCAGTATTCTGCCAGCTTCATGGACAAATCCTAGAGAAAGAAGAATGCTCCATCCTTCCAGCTAAGGAGGACACCACAGCAGGAAACATTAACTGCTCTCAAGTCAGATGACCGTGCTCCCTAAGAACAGTTAATGTTTCCCAGTTTCCAATCTTAATCACTCTTGCATGAATGTTTGTTTCTGTGTAAAGGCTGCTTATAGACTCCACATCCATTGAAATAATAGATTTTGAGACAATCTTCTTTCTGATGATACAAGGGTGTTTTGACTGCTATTCAAGACAGGCAAACCACAAACAGAAACACAGCACTGATGCTTAAACCTGATTAGAATAGTAATCTGTATTATAATTAACAGAGTTTCTCCAGAGCCTGTTTTCCTGCAAAGGTCATTTGCTCCCAAAAATACGGGACCAAACATAAAGGTCCCAAACTTAGTGACCTAAAGAAGCTATTTAAAAGGTATTCTTAATTCTGGACAGCCAACTCTGAACCAATTAGAAAGTGCTGCAATTCTAAAAGTATGTTGTGTCTTTACATGTAACAGACAGGCCTAAATGTAGAACTTCACTCAACCTTAACTGTGACATGGCAGTTAGCCACTTTCTGAATCTAAATTAAGGAAAAATAAGTAAAAAAGAATCTTCAGTTACATTTTTCTTCACCTCTTGTACCGTTCACAGATCTCTATCACCATAAATGAAGAAAGCATGAAATTGTTTTTGCTGCAGCCCACACTGCATCAACTGCAGTTTCAGTAACCTATATATCACAGCAATTAAGCACAGTTTTTAAAATAAAAATCCTGAAAGCAACAATTATTTTTTACTTAAAGCAAAATAGACAGGTGTTAATTCTAAATTATATTGATATGGTATCTTACCATGACTTGCTTCTTCATCTGCTGGAGTTCAAGTTTTATTTTCTGGGAGAGCAGAAAAAATGGTACACTTTATTACTGTATATAAAACCACATAAACTAGACTAATGCATTTGCACGATCAGTAACTATGACTATAATCCATAATGTGAAAAGGCAGGCTAAACAAGCATGGTTTAACTCTATGCCCTCAATATGTGTACACATGTGTATACTTATGCATATTTCCAAACAGGGCAAGACCTCCCACAACCTGCTGGAGATGTCCTGCTTAGTGCAGCCCAGGAGGCTGTTGGCCGCCTTTGCCACAAAGGCTCATCACTGGGTCACTTTCAAGTTGGGATCCACCAGGACCCTCTGGGACTCTTCTGCCAAGTTGCTTTCCAGCTGGTCAGGCCCAACCTGTCCTGGTACATGGGGTTATTCCTCCCCAGGGGCAGGACATGGCACTTTCATTTGTTCAACTCCATGAGATTCCTATCATTCCATTTCCCCAGCTTGTTGATGTCCCTCTGAATGGCAGCACCACTGCCAGGTGTATCAGCCACTGCTCCCAGCTTTGTATCACCTGCAGACTCACCGAAGGTGTACACTGTCCCATTGACAAGGTCATTAATTAAGGTGTTTAAAGGTGTTAAATCATACTGACCTGAGAGCCAAACTCTTGGGTACATGATGCATTGTTACATCATTAAAAAAAAGAAAAAAAGCAAGTACTAGAATAGCACTTTCCTAAATAGGGATTTTTACCTCATTTTCCGAGCGAAGTGCTGAAAATTCACTTTTTTCCAAAATAATCATGTCCTTTTTCACGCCACCAATATGGGACATTACTTGCTGAAGTGCAATTTCCTTTAAAAGAGGGAAGAAAAACCTCAGAACATATAACTATAATGCTTATCCTCATCTCGCCAACAAATATGATAGGCTATTTTGCTACACTGAAATTTTTAATTCAGCAATTTCAGATTGATTATCTGAGTTTCAGAAAGCAAGATAAATTAGGTGACAGAATAAGCAAGTTATGCTCAAGCATTTGTAAAGTTTGACAAAATTAGCAGTGTTAACACAGAATAATTCAATTAATAGCCTAGGAAATAGTTCATTCCTAGTCTTCAAATTCTTAAGCTAGCAAAGGCATTAGGAAGGCATGTCTCTGAGCTAAATGAAGAAAGCTGCCTTTCAGACAAAAACTTATGGTTGCCTCAGTGCAACCATACTCTTTTGTAATTACCTCCTTTTTTACCTCCCTCTGCAAGGGTGCTCGCTCTGCTTGACTGCTTAGATCATGCACTATATTTAACAGTTTTAATTACTCTTCTCAGACTGTTACACTGAGCTGACAGAAGACATACAAGAATTCTCCTGCAACTTCTGAGGATGGAAAAGTCTGCAGACATCGTTCTAGATCCTACATTATCTAGAAATGCAAACAGGTACTGCCTTCTCTTCTCTGAAGATCTCCCCCTAATAAGCAGTCTCTTGCTCTTGATTCTGGACCAAGAGCCCTACAAATCTGACATAGCACTCTGATTTCACTTTTGTCAGGAAATGCTGTTCTAACTTAGTGTTATATGTTTAAGTTGCACCTGGAGATGCCTCACCAGGCTACCTGACCATAATGAACACATACCTGACACTGAAAAAAATAGCTCGGTGTACTAGACGAGTTACAAAAAGTCTACAGAGAATACCACCATGGACATCGCCTCTATTACTCCCTGATGCCTCCAGCTTGATTTTGTTCTCTTTCTTCTGCACTGAGCTCAGTAAAACAGAGAACAGACTCTTCCATATTCTCTCTCTTCTTCATCTCTATGCATACATATATCTTTTTTCCTCCCCTAAGGCTCTGCCTAACCAACGTAATATTTCATCTTTTACATACCCAACTAGGATCTAATGTTAATAGCTACATCCACAATTTCCCAAATCCTCTTCCAACTCATTATTCTCTTTTTGCATAAGCTCTTATGCATTCAAAGACTATAAGGAACTATAGGTTCTATCATGCTGTCCAGAGTTCATGGCATGCATACCTCCTGAGCTGCTTCTACCTTAGCATGCCATACAAACCTGCACATTTCAATCTTAATGACAGAAAGTCTCCTGAGGGTGGAAGCTACCAGTCTTAGAAAACATCTACCATCAGTAGCAACAAAGGAAAACCTGTCTACTTGCATTTAAAAAAAGCTGGGCAGAGAAAGAATCAGGGATGTAATGACTGCTTATTGTAAGCTATAACCAATCATGCGTTCTCTGACTGATTGTGGAACAAATTCAGCACCGGGGTAGGAAGTTCACCCATGTCTGCTTTGCCTGGAATCTAGGAGGTAGGCTAAAGTCTCCCTAGATGGAAAGTGGTCAAAATTCAGGTCAAAATCTGCTTCGTATTGAGATCCCTAATGCCAAGACTATTATGCCACGGAGACAGCAGCTGCTGTTTTCTCACGTTTTAAGACAGCAGCCTTCTTACTACAAAATAAATTAGTCTGTGTTCAGAAGGTGACTTGGGACCGTGAATCCCAGTCTCACAGAGCAGCCCAAGAGGTTGTACTTCAGCTACACTTCTTGTCAGCATTGTCTACTTGACTAGCTTACATGTCAGGGAGTTCCAGCATACCAGATATTGTAAATCTCATTCAAAGATGCTTAAGTTCCACATGCAGTGAATCATGTTTTTCTCCGAATTTCAGTTTCATTTGTGGAGCCACATGCCTAAGAGCTCAGCAAGGCAATATTCAACGCTGTTATCTATCAGCATCCAAACTATGCAAGTTCCTATGTGCTACCAGTGTATACAACCAGACCAATCATGCCCTAAAAACATTATGTAAAAAAAGAAATGTAGCTCAATTCTAATCCAATATAAGTGTCATTGTGACACAAGAGATAAATAAACAGGTACCACATAATAGGGTGGTAAACCACTGAAGAAATCTCTACTTCCTTGTTACAAATCTACAATATATATAGGAGCTGTAACTATTCAAATCCATGCACTGAATAGTTCCTATGTCTGTCTAAAAGCCTTCTCAGTAATTATATTTCATTCTACAAGAAGGATGAAACAAACAAAAAAAATCTACCTGTGGTTTGCATACCTAAATCTCAAGGTCCCAAATATTTTGATGTGCCTTTGATAAACTCAAGACAAAATTCACTAGCCAATAGATACACAGGAATGTTTGTTCTTCACCTTCAAACTTTTAAAATACAGCATCTAACAGTAATAAACAGAAACATATTTCATTAGCCCAAATACTAGGTTTTGATTTACTTCAACCCCACCATCTTCTTCGAGCTAACCTGCTGTACTTTGGTGACCATGTCCTTGTATATCATATCCAGGTTGGTGTTCATAATTTTCATTAACGCAGATACAATGACCTCCGATTGCTGAGTGGTGAACCCTAAGCAAAACAAAACACACCACCATTCAGAGAAAGCGCTAAATCTGGACAGTTTATAGAAATGCCACTTGCTAATACTCAGCACCAAATTAAAATGAATGTCAGTTACGAAAAGTAATAAAATATACTCCTCTTGATCCAGCACTAACAAAAGAACAAAATCAGGCAGTACATCCAAGTTCCTCCACCTCAAAATTATGTCTGTGACATAGTATAGCCGCTTCTGTAGAACAGCATGATTACAATCACAGCAGCATAAATGATGAAATTTTTCTAGAAGTATTACGGTATGCCATATCTCACATATGGTTATTTCTATGAGCAAGAATTATGACCCTGAAAAGCACATACCTACCTTCAGTATACTACAAATCTTCAAAACCACTGAAGATATGCAAAATTCAGCAACTCAGAACAGAGCTAACTGCTCTGATTTTAGGTCTACCAACCTCTGGGTCACTATTAGAAACCTTTTGAACTGAATATATTGGGATCTATTGTAAAACATTGTCCCTAGAAATACTCTTAACTTTTCCACTTTCAAAAAAAATAGGAGTAAAAATGTCATGAACAAAATTTAACCATTATGAAAAGAAACACTTGCAAAAGCATGACTGCTTCAAACTATCAGCTAAGTGCTAGAAAGCAAGTACACGGTCTGAGAGTGAGTTGCTCTCAATAGCTGAGCCGATATAATATTTTGCCACCAACAAAAGGAAAAGATACGCTTCCTCTCTCTCTTTTATTCTTGCTCCTCTGCCCAGTTTGCATGTGTCCTGGTGCTCATGCAACTGCTCTGTGAGCTCATTAAACTAGCATCTCAGAATACCAATTAACCAATCAAGCAAAAGAACTGTAGAATTTTCTGAGAATTAGGTTGACACATGGAAAGAAATGAAGCCACATGGCAGGGAAAAGAGACTGGGACCTCTCCTCTTCAGGGATGGAGAGCTGTCAGAAATCAGCTCAGCTGTACTGAACTTCACCTTAAGTTATCTTCCCCACTTCAGCACCATTAGTTAGCATGAATCCAAAATAAACTATTCCCTTATCTATGTTCTGGCATAAGAGCAGCCATATTTTATATTGTACATAGTATTGTACATTATAACCTAAACCCTGCATTTTATGTAGTAGTCCATATTCAGTTCTATTATAACCCATTGTTGCATATTCAAGGTGCTATATACTAAATATGTAGGAAACCAATTATTACATTTTAAACCACTACCTTGAAAACTGATTTTTACTTTCAATTCTTAAAGTTTAATTTCTCTTTAGCATTTTAACTACCTATAGGATAATAAATAATTCTAGTCAAAGTTATATAAACTCACTGGTTCCTTTTCGAAGTAGAAAAAATTTACACGCTCTTACCCAGTACATTAAAAAAAAAAATCCCTAAAACTGAAGCTGTAACATCACATGTCAAGGAGAAGTAAGTAACAAACTTTGTAAAATAAAAAAAAAAATCACTCATGAAATTACACTAAAAATAGCTACCCGTTTCTAGCAAATTACCATTTTCTTCCAAGAGGCATACCAGTGCATGAGTGTCAAAAAAAACTTTCCTGTTTCCCCATAAGGAAATATTCCCTTTGCTTTGGGAAGGTGATGACACACAGACGCTTATACCTGAAAAAAAAAAATAGACAAAATATGTTATTTTAATTAAAAAAAAAATTAACTGACATGTTAGCTTTCCAGAAGTTTCCTCCATGACAAAATATTAGACTGTGCATCCAGATTATTGCAGCTTGCTTTAAACTGAAAATGTATCTAACAAGCTCTACGCGCAAGAGCTTTAAAACAGAATTCAAGGCTAGTGCTGCACTTCACAGAATCACAGAATTGTCACAGTTGAATGATTCTGAGATGCTGTCCAAGAGCATCTGCACTAGAAAAATCCCACCAAATCTCAGGGTCTTGAAATCGTTCCTTGACTGTTATCAGTATAAAATGTGGAAGCTGTGAGTGCTTCTTAGGTCCGAGGATGAAATCCATAGATTCTTTCCACTCTTTGTTAAAGAGGTAAATCTTCATTGGTTGTCCTTTAGGCACTAAAATGCTATTAGAAGAATTATAAATAACACCCCCAAACATCACTATTACAGAAATGAGGCATTCGGGGAAATTAAGTACCACTGCATAAACTTGCTGACAGAAAGAATGCAAAATGGAACATGAGGTTAAGTTATCAGGAGGCAGATAAATGGAATTGTCAAGAGTTGGAAGGGATCTCTAGAGATCATCTAGTCCAACTCCCCTGCTAAAGCAGGAGTGCCCAGAGCACATCACTCAGGACTGCATCCAGGCGGGTCTTGAAGATCTCC
>JAOTQQ010000012.1:61703541-61826426 GCA_026546715.1 Gallinago undulata
TTCTCTTCTCCAGGCTAGAGTCCCAGCTCTCTCAGCCTTTCCTCATAATGGAGGTGCTCCAATCCCTTAATCACCTTCGTTGCCGTACGCTGCACTCTTTCCAGTAGTTCCCTGTCTCCCTTGAACTGGGGGGCCCAGAACTGGATGCAGTATTCCAGTTGTGGCCTCACCAGTGCAGAGGAGCAGGAGAATGACCTCCCTCGACCTACTGCTCACACTCTTCCTTATGCAGCCCAGAATCGTTCAGATGTATATCTATATAAGTGCAAAGGTAGGTGAGGTGCCACGGCACATAGCAGCGCTGCAGCAGCACGGCTCGTCATGGCATCTGGGATAATGAACACACACCAGGTCAGCACCTGGGGCAGAAATTCCCTCCGGCTGCTGTGGTGACAAAGCAGAACGGTAGAAGCCATCACTGTTATCGAAAAATAAGCTATAAATGCTACTTCAGTATATCAGAAAGATGTTAACTACACTCGCAGTCTAATCCTACAAGAATAGCTGTTTCTCATACCACTTGCACTGTGCAAGTTCAGGGACATCGGTGAGCTCACCTGCACGTCTGTGTTTGTTTTCATTTTAAGTAAAAGCAGAACCTTGTCTAATGTGCATTGCAGCTGCTTGGCCGTTGTATGCACGTTGCCTGGCATTAGCATGGCAGCGATCGCTGAGGTTTGTGAGTCTGCAGGTAGCTGTCTTTTCATCTGGTGCAGTGTATTTTCTCTGATACTCCTTCTTCAACGATCCCTTTTAAAGCCCTGGGCTTGCTACGGCCATTGAAAGGCAAAATTGTGGTTACTCAGGTATTTCCTTTTTACATCATCTGCCAGTTTGCGTTTTGTAGTGAATTTCTGCATTGGGGTACAGTGGTAGATAATGAAGAACGAGGAAGTGTGGTACAGATGGAGGCTGCGATTGCAACCGGAGTCAGGCCATTTAGGGTCAAATACACTCGTACATTCTGGCGATCACACGGCACTCATTTTTACCCTCTCTAAGGGAAGCAAATCATTACTGGCTAACTCCAGAGACCCCCTAGGGCAACTGACTTTATATCTGTGTGTCAGAGATCGACTCGTTCATTTTTTCCCCTTTACCAGGGTCATCTTCCAGAATACCCTGTTTCGACCTTCTCCGTGTTGGAGATTGCTATATACTGAGCAGCAGGTAGATTCACTGAGCTCCAGGGGCACCTTCTGTAGGCTGCAGTAGCTTCAGAGCTATCCGTTTTGCTAAATGGGCACCGGGGACTAATTCCTGCATGAAGAGGCATAAGCAATGTAGTCACAAGCCGGGAGGGGATGGGACAAACAACTTTCTGCTGTCTCATGACTCTAGGTTGCTTAAATGCTTGGCTTTCATCTGTGCGTTGCCCCCTGGAAGTCGTTAGGTCCTGCTTAGAGACTACAAATGAAACACACGCTGAAGGTTACAGGGTTAGTATCCTGAAAACTTTGTCCCTGCAGGCACACGGCGTTCACTCATCTACGGAGTTATAGCCCCCTTGGTTGTCAGGGTGAAATCTGCAGAGAAGGATTAAGAAGTGATGCTTGAACATAAAAACAGGGGTAACAGAAATGGCAAAGTAATGGGAAATGCAAAATAAGCACCAATAACAATATCTGCTGTACTTTTAGGTGAAAACTAAAGGAGAGGGCAAGATGAGCTCTGAGAAGTATTGTTGACCCACCGACGTGCAATGGCTGCAGGGAAAGCAAATGTAACCCTAAGGTGTATCAGGTAGGGTATTTTCAGTGATTTACGTGAAAAGTTTAATTGACCCTTGAGTATAATGTAATTTCAAATATGAACTAAAGTTCTAGTCACTCCAGTGCAGGAAAGATGAATTCATATTCAAACTGGCAACCTAAAGATAAGAGGATAATTCCAGGGAGTGAAGTCTTTTCTGTCCTAGGTGATTAAAAAGATATTGGCTTGATTAGTTTAGCAAAACAAAGCTTGAGAGGGGATCTTAAAGTACCCTGTGGTGTAAAGTGACCATAACTAAATGTAGATTGGAAATTAGAAGATTTTTACTCAACAGAACAGTCCTTGTGAACACCTTCCCAGCAGGAACTAGGAGGGATCAAAACCTGAAATCAGTTTTTAGTTGGGTGTGGTTGGCTTGTGAAAGGGATTTTATGATGCAGTTACCTGTAATAGTTCCTGTGCTCTTGCATTAATTTTCCACTGTGGAGGTTTTTCACTTTCCCCCTCAAGCATCTGGGACTTGAGCTGCTGTCAGAGAAAGATTAACGAGCTAAAAGGACCACAGGTGCAATCTGAATGAGCATTGAATAGTCCTCTTATTTACTTCAAATATTTTAACTCAGTGATTGTATAGAGTAGAGGGGGATTAACAGCTGTCAGGGGTGATGAATACCCCAAACTGCTCTTAATTCTAAATGGGAAAAGCTAAAAGCCTCCCAGGCTGGAAAAGAATGAGAGTCACCAGCGCATGAACGCTTTCCCACTTTGAAGGGATTAAAAAAAAAAAAGAAAAAAAAAAAAGGCTATAGAAGCATTCAAATGAATATGCAGATGATAAGGTGCATTTGGAGTTGTTTCAGTGCTGCTGTATCCCCAATGAGTGTGCCTCAGTGGTTTGAAAGTGAAGGCAGCACCTGACATACCGAAGGCAGAAAATAAAGCCGTGTCATTGTTTTCCTTGTCTGCAGCGGATAATCGTTTTAAGTGTTCAAAATCTTCTCCCAGTCCTTTTCAGGTGGATGCGTAGATGAAGTCCTTGCTCTGTGTTATTTTGTTTTCTTGTTAGTGGAGAAATCAATGACGACTGTAATTTCTTTCATTATATTTGTTTATGTATGAGAACAGGTATATTGTTTGTAACGAAGAAACAGTCACTGAGGAATAAAGCTAAAAGGATCCTACCCATAGATGGCAGTAACTGCTAATAGTGTTAGCTGCCAGTGCCACTCCAAAGTATTATTAGAACACAAGAAATGTTTAAACCAATTGACCTGATCCCCAAAGTTGCTAAACAGCCATTTCAGAGATCTTAAAATGGGGTCACGCACCAAGGTCCCTGCAGAAACCACCAGCAGAATGTGTCTCCCTGGAAGCTGGTTCAATTGCTAGAAATAACCCTACTGTGATTTCTTGAAGGAAGAAAGTATAGTATTTATTCAAGTGCTATGGTTGACAGCAATAAGAAATGGCATTTCTATTAGAGTATTAAATCTTGCTATGTTCTCAACTTAGATGTTTTACCTGTAGAATGAACAGATAAATATACCACCTGTGTTTAAAGCTATCAAAAGTGAGCACTTTAAAATGGAGAACAATTTGGATCAATACCCCTTCCTGCCAAGCCAAGCATTACCTTGTATACAAAATGTTGATGTATTCACCACTTTTGACTACATAATTCTCATGGCACAGAAGGGCAGCAGCAGCTGCTTTTGATTGCTGTATGCAGGAAGACAGAAGTGAGGGAGGAGATTGTCTATAGGAGGTGTTACTTATTTTCTCTTTATCTTTACACATAGGGAATCATATAAGTTGCAAGTAAGAATTTCACGTCCCCCACAACCCTGGTCTTACTTCTTTCCTAAATGACTCCTTGCTGATTTTTAATTGCTGCTTGGAGATCTGGTTCGTACTGACAGAAGATTGGGAACAAAATGTAATTTCCAAGCAAGTGAATAGGGGAGAAGTAGTTTGGAGTTTGGAGTCACCTCTACAGGAAGGGAAGAAGCTAAGGATGGTTGTGTGTTGGCTTTTTGACTTTCTGGAAATGCATTTATTATTTACATTTTTTCCCAGACATCTCAGGCAGGGCAATGCAAATATACAAGACAAAGTCAGCAGCCTCCGTGAGCTTTTTAAGAAGGACATAATATGTTGTGAAGAGAATTAGGATCAGGAGCAGCGTGATGGTATGTGCGAGGATATATAAGCAGTCTGGGTGTGTTGCCAACAGTTTTTAAAGTTTTACCACTGCCATATGAGGGACAGTAATACTGTAGTGGCCTCTGGCAGGGCAGGCATTGTATGCAGCGCAGAAAGGTGTGGGTTTGAGAGAAGATTTCAAGGAGGAGGCAGAGCAGAGGCTTTCTGGAGTAGTCAGTAGGCAAAAATGGAGGGGACATGGAGGGCACAGGCATGAACCTAAGCGGTGAAAGGAGGACAGAAGGGACAAGCATAAAGGTTCAAAAAAACAGAGTGAGACCACATCATTGTGAGAGAGATACGGAGCTGGAGCCCTGTATCTGTGTGACACAGCTGGGAGAGGGAGGGGAAGGACACTAGAGGGGTCTGGAGGCATCAGAGTAAGGGTTAGGGGACTCGTGATAGCAGTGACATTTTGAAATGGTCTGAGAGGGTAAAATGGGTGTCAGGAAAGCTTCGGCTTCTCATAAAGAAAGGAAAAGTCTGATGTGGGGAAGGGAAATGGAGGTGGAAAGTGGACGGCTGTTACTTGCTGTTCATTATCCTGTGAGACAGTTAAGCAGTGAATCAATTATGATACCAAGCAATTGTGTAGATAATGAGTTAAGCAATGAAGCAGTTATACAGCAAATCATTTCTGGTATTAAATAAAAATGGGGAGAATCAACAGCAATATGAATCAATTACAGAGAGAACTATTACCAAAGTCAGTCAGTTAAGTAGAGAAACAGTTATACAGCAAGAGAATGAATAAATTAATCATGAAGTGGGACCATTATGTTGAGAATTAATTATGCAGAGTCTTCCTTTGTGATAAGGGGCATGTCTGAGGGAGCTTCACACACAGGAAAAAAAAATAATCCAAAACAAGCCCATAAAAATAGATTCGTAACTGATAAAGCTACAAGCCCTGCACCAGTTCTCAGTTACTTTGTCTGTGACACCCTCTCCCGTGTCTCTTTGGGTTAGACTCAGCTGTGTTGCAGTAGCCATTGCAGAAGCAGAGGAGAGGAAGCCTATTTCTCCACTGTGCATCCTTCACTGGGGACGGAGAGACGAGATGAAGGAAGTTCAGTGGTAACTTTGTGGCTCTGACAAATGGGATGTAGAAGGAGCCCACGGTCTTTGGAGCCATCTAACCTTCACAATTTTAATGTGAATATTTTAAGATACTTAAAATGTTTTAAGATGCTTAAAATTGAAAGTAATGTATAAACTTCAAGACAAGGATGCAAAAGCCCTAAACGTCTGCCATTGGAGTCTGAGTTGTAGGGACTTCTGACATTGTAGATGACACTGTTGTTCTCTGCCAACACTGATCAGTATTCAAAGACCTGTAAGGCTCTAGTGAAAGGGAGGAAAATTTGTCAACGTGAATATGGAGAAAAACTCATGTTACAATCATGTTTACAAAAATGTAGATAAGGGAGGATAAACAACCATGTTTCCTTTCCTGTAACTCCTGTGTGTTGTTTTGGTGTTTTTTTCCCCTATTGCATCAACCACTATCTTTGACTGTGCTTGCAGTTTAGGAAATTTCTTGCCTTAGCTTAACTTTGACCTGCCTCCTAGCAGGCTCCAGTAGTTGTAGGTGTCATTAGTATGTCTAGACTAGAGGCTGGCTCTGGATCTAAGGCTCTGTGGTTGATAATAATTAGTATCTTGCAGGATACTGTTAAATGTAACCTCTCATTTTGTCCAAATGATTCTTTTTCCCTCTGTGGGAAAAAAATGCGTTCTCTGTAGCATGGAGGCAAAGAGTTTCTCTTTTGTGTAATACTCCATAGGAACAGTAGATTGACCAAGCTGGTTATGGAGATATTTTCTGTACAACTACAATGCTTCAGTTCTGAAAACTTTAGTTTATAGGCAGCTGCCTGTTGGCGGACACTAAAGAGCCATAAAGACACAGCCAACCCCATGGCCTTGAGGACACACAATCAAACTCCTTCTGAGGCTGAAGGCATTATTTGTCTAGGAATGACCAATGACTCTACAAATTCTGAAAAAGACTAGCGAGGTCTGTGGTGTACCTTCTGAAGTGCCAGTTCCCTGTGAAGAAGTCACACAGACCTAATGAGGGCTCAGAGAACGCCTTCCAAGGGGCGGTGCACAGGCGAGACAGACACAAGCATAAGCTACTTAAGAAACCCTAGATGTTATCTAATGCTTTATTTCTTATAATCATCACTTAAGTATGAGACCTGGTCACAGACTCCCCAGGGAGGTGACATAAATGCCAGAAACTGACTGAGCGTCTGCGCTGAGGCTGGTTGCCCTACAGAGCACAGCAGACTCATCTAAAAATAGGGGGCTTTCACCTCTACGGCTGACATGAGGAGTGATACCTGCTGGAGTGCACTTGGAGTGACTCATGGGAGGACTGAGGTAAAATCAACTTTAGAACCATAAAAATGACATAAATCAACGCCCATTTAATTGGAAAAGCGTTAACATCACCTAGAGCTTTCAAAAAATAAATATCGTGAGACCAAAAGAAAGCATCTTTGAATTGTGATAGATAACTGCTTAACTATTCAGAAAGAGAAAGGAAATTACTATCAGCTAACCTCCATTTCTTTAGGATTTCAGTAGGTTGTAATTCCTTTTTAAACAAAATGCACATTGCCCAGAGAACCCAGCTTCTCCTCCTCTATCCTCAAATTATTATAAATTAATACTGTGGCTGGAAGAAGAAAGTAATAGGTTTCCTTTTGTTAAAGAGCTATAGTCTAGGTTATAGCATTTGGTAAGGTTTCCAAATGGAAGAAAGCAGTCCAATAAAAGATTTTGCATCAGGAAGGTCATTTGGGGACATAATTATCTGTGAAAGACAATATAGAGGAAGACAGTAATATTGGCAATATATGAAAAGAGATTACAGTTCTGGGTGCCTAGTTTTTTTGTGGTT
Organism: Gallinago undulata; assembly: GCA_026546715.1. NCBI lineage: Eukaryota > Metazoa > Chordata > Aves > Charadriiformes > Scolopacidae > Gallinago > Gallinago undulata. The sequence continues at coordinate 61,710,368 of JAOTQQ010000012.1, forward strand.
TCTTTGAGGTAGGTCCCGCTTGCATAGAAACCCTTCCTGCCTGCACTGTTCTTTAAGTGTCAAATTTTGCTGCATTTAAGAAAAGTACACATTGTAACAGATGGCAAAAATGCCATTGAATAATGTTAATAATAGCAGAAAGCTAATTGTCAGCAGAAAATTCATTTTCTAGGACTGGCAGAAACCATGCAGAATATCCATGTTGTTGCTGAAAGGCTCAAGCTAGTTGATTTCATAGAAGTCTGACAAAAGTAGTCTGTACATTCATATAAATATATTTTGGTAAGGTACAGCTGCTGAAATGAGTACCTAATTGATGCGAAATACTGCCAATGTGCCCAAATGAGATAACAGCATTTAAGAAGATGAAATTGCTTCAGATAAGGAGAGATGCTTTAGCTTTTGGAAGGGTTTTGTATTAGTTTATACACACTGAAGACTTTCATTTTACATATTTTCAGTGAGAGTATTATGTAGAGATGTACTCTGCCTGCTAAACATTAACAAATGCTCTTTTTGGTACCACTGCGAGAAATGGCAATAAAGCCCCTAAATTATAGTTAGTGAGTGGGTTTTTTGGATATTTTTGTCAGTACAATTGACATACAGAATACGTTCATAAAATAGACATATTTGTCCGTCCCTATAATTCAGTAGGGTAAGTAGAAACTCATTGTATGTTAAATTATCTCACTTTTGCTAAGTTTACTGTGAATGGCTGAAAAAGTTTGAAAGCTCTATATGATTTTCTCCTGAAGGAATGGTAAACCCAGCCATTAAATTTAGTAAACTTCAGTTCAGTTCCTTAAACTTTGGACTTACCGTTGTACCCTTCTTACCATTGTAATAGGACTTAATGCCATTTCTGGGCTCTGATTCGATACCGGAGGAGGTTCCAGGTCTGGGAGTTTTGTAATGTGAAGCCCTCCCAGCCTCCTGTTGCCCTGCTTCCCATACCATACCTGCTGGTCGTTCCCACAACTGTCCAGTGCTGACCTTGAGGGGATGCAGTGGGGTCTCCAACATCAGCAATGGCCCTCCCTAGATTGTCCTTCTGAGCATCTCCTCCAAAATCCAGGCAGAGCTCATCCTTATGCAGCTCATGACATCTGATGAATCACACCAGTAACGGAGACAGATGTGGATGCTTTAAAAAAAAAAAAAAAAGAACAAACAAGGTAAAAAGGTATTTTATGCTTTAAACAAAACCAAACCTGCTAAATACCACTCCTAAGGAAGATCACTCAATTTGCAGTGCCTGACAAAACTAATCAGCCTGAATGACTAAGCCATTACATCTTTCCAGAGTATAATGCTGTGTTCACAAACACATCACCCGGAAGATGATTTTAAAAGTTTCAGCAGAACTAGTTCCATAAAATATTTAGAATTTTCATATAACTGTAATCCAAAGAAACACTTTGAAATGCAACAGGAGCAGATAGCCATCATTTATTCTTAGGAGAGACCTCAATCTGATAACGACCCAATAATTTTTGCTCTATCTTTACCTTCATACACAACTGTTGATGGGAAAGTGATCTCAATATTTCATATCCAGCGTGAGTCTTGTCCTTTTATTTTGATATACTATTGGAGATACAAATAGCTGGAAGAAAAGACATAATTGATTGATAGGAACATGGAAGAGCAATATGGGGAATCTCACCTCTCACACACTGATATCACCCTTCTTTGCTGTGCCAAAAAAGTCACTTGAAATCCCAAGTTCTTGCACAGAGCTTACGCCTGGCCTTCAGGATCTGGAACTCCTCAAGTTCTCGCACAGAGCTTACGCCTGGCCTTCAGGATCTGGAACTCCTCAAGTTCTCACAGTCTGAAGGAGCTCGTATCTGTTGACTCTATGCTTCAGTTCAGTATAAAGACCCACATTTTTCCCTGAACACGACTGTGATGGGGATAGAAATGTCTATGGGATAGAAATGTAATTCTAGCTTTTAATTTGCCAAGTGTATTTTTAACTACTTTTTTTGAGTGGCTGCGCTGCACTTTGGTTTAGTGTTATTTTTATAAAGATAATTTCTAGCTGCCTAAAAGGTGCTGAGGGTGCAAAAACAATGAATAAATAAATAAATGCTTCTTTCACATGACCTCATTAAGGGCGAAGCCAAATTCCTGCAAGAGAAAGCCAGCTGAGCAGAATGTTCCGAGTGCCTTTATTACGACATTGTTTCTGTTCCCATTGCATCTCGGAGTCCTAGCCACAGACTGGGACATTACAGCGCTAAGTACCACACAAAAATAAAAAGGATGTCTTTGCTCCAAGGAGCTTTTATACCAGCCGTGGTCGTAAGCAGAGCAGTGTCTGCCAGTAGGAGCCGGGAGCGGTTTTCCGGGTGTGGAAGTGTATATCAGCACTTTCTTTTTAAGCAGGCTGAAGGACAAGCAGGATGGGTGCGATGACATCTGAAGTTCCATCTCAGCTACTGTGTATAAACTCATAAACGCTTCAGAAGAACCAAGCTGTACACTTGCTGTGCTTTGAAGAGGTGAGTTAAAACCCGAACGCTAATCAGCCGACTGTGCAGAGATGAAGTGGGGACAGTCAGCTCAGGTTTTCAAGCCAGAATTGCTGAGGGATTTTGCTTATGTAAACACTTGCAATTGTGTTTTCTGTGTCTACAACCAGCTGAAATTTTGCCTAGCTGCAGACTGAACATCTGCATAAATCTGAATGAAAGATTTAGGAAACAAATAAGAAGATTATGTTGCAAAACTGCATCTTTGTTGCAGCATTTCAGAGCTCAGACACAAAAAATCAGACACATTATATGAAACTAACAATATGAAATTGTGTTTTCAATACATATCATCCATCTGGACGTTAACTCTTATCACCTGTATCTTCAGGTTTGAGCTGAAGGTGACACACTGCTGGTAGCAAGAGAATCATTATGGGTTTTTAGGCTAGTACTGAAAACACCGCGCAGCTCTGATAAATGGACTTTATGGACACGTATTTGTGGAGGTAAACGTGAATGGACTCATCTCTCAGATCTCATGGTGGCAGTGATGCAGATGAGCAGTATTGCTGGAGCCCCAAAGTTTCACCAGCCCAAAAGGGACAGCTGTGCTGTCATTGAGAGAAAAGGATCCCCGTGGCAAGTGACACCTTTCATGTTGGCAGGTGTGCAGGAGACTTCAGGGTTCTACAAGCTGAACGTTTATCAAAGCATCCATGATTGACCCATATCTGAACCTCAGCTCTTTTGTGATACCCTCGCAGGCTGTGATTGTACCCTGCCACGTGCCCTTCCTCATGTATGTAACATGAAGTTAGAGGAACGCATGTGACTTGAGGCAGCAAAGGAGGAAAAGAACTGTGTCTCTTCCGTATCAAAAGGCAAAAAGAATCTCTATAAGGTGATTTTACATATTGGTTATCCCTTGGCAAGACTCACCCATTGTTAAAATGACAACATGACAACTGTCATTGGCTCCTACAGCTGCACAAGTAGGACATACCTGCTGGAAAATAACCTGCCCCTGTCCCTTTGCCCTGCTTTATTTACCTTCCATGAGTTTGGAGGAACCATAGGGGAGCAAAGACACAAGCCTGGCAGCTGGGAGCCTGGGAAGGGCTAGAAAGGGAGTGACAGATTTAAATGGCTGCTGTTTCACAGTCCAGCCTCTTATCTTTGCAGAAATAGCACCTAAAGTCCTCAGTAGTATCAGACCCCATTTCCAGAAAGTACAACTACATGCAAAGACAGTTTCCACAAAATCTCAATTTTTACCCAATTGGGTAAAATCTAATTTTTTTTTTTTGATTGACCAGAATTAGAACTTTTTTGTTGAACTAAATGAGAACATTTAATTCCAGATCAGAGCAAGATAAATCTGGGCTGTTAATGCTGATGTTCCACATCAGCTAGCTTATCTCTAGATCAGGATTTTTACCCACATGAAACCCCAGCAAACTATCGTAGTTTGCCTGAAGATCACACCAGCCCTGGCATCTGGAGCACGTGCAGAGGGAAGGAGGCCCCTGGGTAGAAGAGCCATCCAGGTGGGCACTGCTTCATTTTGGGAGCGCTGAGACTTTTCAATGAAATTAAAATACGTCTGGAAATGTATTTTGAATACCAGAAGGGCAGCTTTAAAGTAACTGGTGGGTTAAAACTGCAGATGAAAAGCCGTAGGCATTTGCAGCAACCCAGCAGTCTGGAGTCTTTCAGAGAATGGGCAAAAAACCCCATGTTTTAAACAGAATGAATATTGCAGGCAAATACATCTCTGTGGCTTTTTCCTGGCAGGCACTTCTGTCAACCAGCTCGTAATACTAGTGTTCATACCCTACATACAATTATATTTTTTTTTTCCCAAGGATATTTCTTTAAAAAGAGGCTGTGCTTAAAAATATGGTTGAAATTAATGACTTACGATAAAATATCAGCAGGTCCCTATTTCTGGGTGTCAATTAGGTGGCTACTTCTGTACTGCTGGGGTGGTTGACAACATGCAGTTGAAATCACTACTGGCCTCCGTTGCTTCTTCCTCCATTAGCTTCTATTGTCTTTAACGTAAGCCTCAGTAATTCTTCCACTGATTTGAATAAATAATAATTACAGTTCAGTAATCCTTGTTATAGCATAGCCTAATTAGCTTGTATAGCTGATTGAAGTTTTTTAATCATGAAGATAGAATGAATTAAATATAGGATAAACCGAAAAAAAAAAAACCCACCCCACAAAACAGCTTTGCTTCAAACATCATAAAAATGTTTCTCAAGAAACTATGGAAAATAAATTACTATTTTAAAAAGCATTTTACTTGTTTTCCTGGCCAATTGGCAATTCTTAATTTGTTGACATTTTTATTTTCCTCTCTTGGGTCTCAACTGGAAGATGGACCATGTCTTGAAATGTAGATAACATTTTTATCCTTAAGTAATCTTCTCCTAGGAATGATGCTGCATGCATAAAACATCTGACATACAATAGACCAAACTAAGCTCTTGTACAAGTCTATTAAAGTCAATGGAGTTACACTAAGAACGAATTTGTCTCAATGAGGTATTCTGGAGAATAATGTGAAGCCTATCAGATTACGTACAAGAAAATAGAACATCAGTGCTGCACAGTTGGACAATTTAATCCTATTTTCATTTTGGCTTGATAGCTTATTGGTTGCTAGTTTCTATTCTGCATAGGTTTCTACACTGCAGTCATCACCACAATATCAAACTACCTTCCAATAATGCATTAAATAGTGTGACTAACGTCTGGTACGTGTTTGTCTTCAATGCACTAGGAAGTTCTGTTTACAATGAATCATTATCAGGAGGAAAAGGTATTTGTCTGTTAAGCTATTAAAAACATAAGAGCAGCATTTTTTTAAACAGAGAATCAAATAGGGGGAAAACACAATTCTTGTCTGTACTTCGTAAGTACAGAATTTTCAAGGCAAAATCTTGCGAGAAGAGGCTGAGTTGTCAAGTCAGTAGGAATCAAAGTGGCTTACCTCCTTGTAGAAGGTGCTTGGCCATTTCCGAGACTGGCAAGTTGAGAGCAGGGCAGGAGGGGAGAGTTAAAGGCTGGACTCATGGGGTGCTCAAGTGCCAGCTGGAACAGACAGCAAGGGTTGTGAACGCTTCCCCTCTTCATCCAGAATGGGAAGGGGATGGGTAAACCATTCATACAATGAAATGGGAAATAAAGGAGAACTTGGGATTTGAGTGGTCCCCCTTATGAATGAGTAGTTTACATTTCTCAAGACACAAAACTAAATATTAAAAAAAAATTTTAAAAGAGGTGAAGTGATCAAAGAGAGCAGAAATACCCTGTTGCATTAAGCGGCTTAAAGTCGTGTGTGCATTCAGGCTTCAGGGTTGTTTTTTTTTTTGATACGTCTAATAGATAAATCATGCTGTTGTTTGATCACCTACACTTGAATTTAATACTTCAAATGTAGATGAATCCTAGGAAGCACAGGAGTTTACTCCCTAATTTGAATTCAGTTGAGTAGCATTTGTGCAGAGAAGCTAATTGCACAGATTATTCCGCGGTCTTTATATGAAACATTTCCTCTTCTCTGTTTGAGCAACGAGGCTTTTGTTAGCTCTGCAGATAACCACATTCATGCCTGTTGGTGGCATTTTCTTTGTGTTTGGTTTTTGTGTTTGGTGTTTGTTTTTTTTTAATCAGGTGTTTATGTGAGTTTAATTCCATCTTCTTTCCCCTAACAGTTGTTTCCTTGGGTAAGGGTGTTTTTATTCCAGCTCTTTCATCACGCCCCACCTCTCCCTGCAGAGTTCAGGTGCTCCTGCGAGTCCCATCTCCGCTACTGCAAAGGTTTCTGCTGCCTTTGGGTTCTCTGCAAGATGATTTATTTCAGTGAGATTTTTAATAGGCGGCAATTTAGACAGAAATCGAGGTAGAAGAACTGAGAATCTAAAATGCAAGATGAAGTTGCCTCCAAACTAAACCATACAGTTTTTTTTCATCTGGCAGTTTACACTAAAAAATTAATGGCCCTGGAAATCCGTGTGCGTGTTCTACCAGCAGGCAGAATCAGTCTAGCCCCTGAGAAGGTGGTCAGTGGCTGAGGAATATTGGCATCACAAAGAAACTGACCCTGATGAAAAAAAATGAAGTTAGAGAGGTAGCAGTGGCTTTCCCTCCTAGCGTTGAAGAGAAACTGTAACCTCATCTCAGTTACGCTACTGCAACTCCAAAGATGCCAGAGGGCACAGAAACCTGCCTAATGGCAATTACAGCATCCAAACTGAAACCTCGCAGTCAGCACTTGCAAATGACACAATGCATGTACTCACAATGTGTGAGTACATTTATCTGAAATAAATTTATCTGAGAATTTATCTGAAATAAATCACAAACTGTAGTTTGTCACTGAACCAATCTGCACAATCGATGTTCATAAACATTGGTGATAACTGCTATAAATGTTACATGAAAATGGGACCAGAATCTGTTGGCAACGTGAATCTTTCCCTCTTTGCTCCTGAGGGAGCTGCAAACACAGAACACCCAGCTCGAACTGCCTTTCTTATTCACTTTTTTAGCTTGACGTGGTTTTCCTGTTTGTTACTCTCTCATTCATGTCAAAAAGGAAAATACATTCTTCTCCTTGCTCTAAGAATTATATTGATCATGTGTGGTAGCTAGAGAGAGCCACTGTTGCATCTTGCGTTGTTTTTATCCCAGGATTCTGCTGGTGAAAGAACTAGACCTAATTCTTTAAAAAAAAAAAAAACCACAACCAAAACTGAATTCAGAAGTATTGAGCTAAAGGCAGGAGCCTTTTTTAAGCCATTTTGAAAAAAGCAAAGACATGAAAATAAAGTAGAGCAGATAGATAGACAGTTGGCTCTTATTCCCTGGGCTCCAGCCCCTGCTTTTTGATCTGCGATTCTTCGATGAGGTAAGTGAAAGTTTTTATCCAAAATATCCCTATCATTTAGGCAGTGTAATAACCTGCAATCTACAGGCATTCAGGACTCAGAGAGGTTAGATAACCACCTTTTGTTCAGCTCCTCATTTTCTATCTTTTTCATTCTAAGCACCTAAGACAGAATGTCACAGAAATTTGTGGGTTGATTTCTATTTGAGCTGAATTAGACAATGGTAAGTGCTGCAAACGTGTCTATTACTGTCTTTAAAGATCTCCACAATGAGCAGCAGCAGTGTATCAATGATTTACAACTCTTCTGTTGCCATCATCCATCTTAATAAAGGACTCCAAGATCATCTCTATCTCTTGTCAAAAGCATTTTGTTTTTACACGTTCCGTATAAAATTTGACGATGAATTGTAAAATGCAAGCAAACTCTGGCCAGGTGGATACATTTATCTTATCATAATATTATGACAGCTTACTTAATTGTTTTATTGCTTGAACTGTGAAGATTGTATTGTGCCGCTGCAGAAACACAGCAGAAAGCTGTAAGAATGCATGATGGCACCTGTAGAAGGTAAAGATGCTTTGTGTTGCTACTGTAGTTTTAAGGGGGAAAAAAAAGGTTGATCGAAAAAATCCCCTGAAGACTCATTAAGAGTCTGCACATTAGTGTATTGTGCTAAATTTACTTGCTAATTTTGATGTCAACAGCAACTAGTACTAATGAAAAGCTTATGCAACATCAGAGAGTTTAGTAAAATAAAAATAAAAATAAAAGATCAGTTTAAAGAGTTAGATTACACCAAATTGTAATTACTAATTCAAGATTACACAAAACTGTAATTAACAGTTCAGTGTTACAAACACTACCAAAAGGCAACAGAGGAAACATTTACAATGTGTACAAACACCATTGCTAGCAAGGTTTTAATATAATTTATTTTTTCTCTTCTACTCATAATTCAAGTGGCTTAGATAAACTAGAGGCCAGTAGGGAAATATGGCCAGATTAATGTTATCTGCTGTGTCCCAGTTCAAGATGTGTCTTAAGCTGCTGCTTAAATTCACCTCTGTCTAAAAATTGATTTCCTACACATAGGCTTGATAGTAGCATGTGGTGATAGTGCTAGGACCACATTTTGTACAGCAGCACACACATGAATATTTCCTTCACTTAGAGCCAGAAGGATATAATCCTTATTTTAAACCCTTCCAATCAAGGCAAATAAATAAATAAAAGTTTAGTCATCTCACTAACAGGAATGTTATAATGTAAACCACACTTCTGTCCAGACCAGATCCAACGTAAGGAAGACAAGTCTTATTCAAGTGTGGTCAGCCCCTCTTGGGAGATTACTATGAAGAGTCAGGGCTGATCTGGTGTCTACAAGATTGTGAATTTCCTGCATTTTATAGAGCTTTCAATTAATTGTGTTTAAAAAAGGTGGTGAGGGTTACTGCTTTTGACAGAGGGGCACTGTGCTGGACGATAAATTTGAAGTGAGAGGGGAGCTCATCAAAGCAAAGTCAGCTGGAGGACAACTACAGGCTTACCTAATGTAGTAGACAGCACAAACCCCATATTTAAACAAATATTCTGGAGGGAAATGCTGACTCTGACAGATTCTTCCCATCCAGGGTGATATTCATTTCCAGCCCCTTTCTAGATCCCGCTATGGGCTTTCAGTACTGCTGGCCAATGCACCCTACCATTTTGCCTGAGAGAAGCGGCAGGGCGCAAGGACGTAATGAAGTAATTTGGAAAGACAAAAACAGTGCTCAACAAGGAGAAACTCATCCCTGCTGCTGGAGGACTTGCCCCTGAAGAACCACGGGGCTCAAATCTCTTTTCAATTTCTCTTTTCAGTTTCAACGTGAGCTGGCCAGACAGCAAGGGCTGAAGCACAGGCAGCAGAGGGAAAACCATTTGCCATAAACACGGATCCCTGTCATCAGTAAGGCCCACTTCTTGTGTGGGACTGGGTCACGGAAGAGGAATACCTGAGCAAGGCAGATGCCATCAGCCTGGGGGTGGGAAGCTTTCTGAGGAGAGTTAGCTGCCTCAGCTCCTCCGCTACAAGTCATTGATCCTAAATTGCATCATTTTGCATCGCAGCACACGGCGTGTGTGCTGTTGTCCTTACTGCACATGCTGCAGCTCTTGTACTTACTGTTTTCTGCTGCCACTGGCTCAGAGGTTGCCCCATTGGGGTGAGCAGTGACCTGGCTTCAGCCATTGATACCCGTGCCATCCCTCTCCCTCCCTTGGGCTGTGGCTGCCTGATGCGGGTGGGGAGGGCACCCTCCTTAGGTCTGGATAGGTCTGTGCTAACACAGCAGGTCCCCACAGCTAACCTAAATTTTCCCTTCCCGCTACTCTCTGGTGCCTTCCCTAAAGCACTATCCTGAGTGTTGGATTTCCAGATTTACCATTCGTGCACCCCATGATTTATGCTGACTGGAAGTTTACCCAAGACCAGTTTGTTGAGGTCCCTTTTCCACCACCAGAGCAAGACTCACCCAGGTGGGAAGGCAGACCCTCCCAAACTGCTCTGGGAAGGCACCTTTCCACCCACCACCTTTGTCCTTCACCACTTGCTGCTGCAGTTGCAAGGTGCGTTTCTTTGACTTCGTTGTCTTTAACATTATCATATTCTTACATGTTTGGTGTATGTTTTAATAGCATGCTGGCGGGCTTTGACTGTCACCCGTTAAATGTAGTAGGCATCCAATACATTCATTCCCTGACCCAGAGATAAGAAATGAGAAAAAACCATCTGCAACTTCAGTGACCTCAGATTCATCTTGGCGTGGTGTTGTGCCTGGGAGTGTTTCTCCATTTGGGAATCCAGCACTGAGGGGACTGGAGTGGTTTTGGCACCAAAACCTGCCCTCTTGATATGCGAGTTTTAAGTTTTATTCTCTCCTACACACTTCACACCATAACACAGCTCAGGCAGACCACTGGTCCTACCTGTATCTCTGCTCACTGAACACGAAATACCACCTCTGGTTTGCAATTAAGGTGCTATAGTGGGACCAATAGCTCCCAGAATAGGAGCTTCTGGCACACTGAGCTACTGAACCTTTGGTGAGCTTGAGGAATTCAAAGGTGAAATCATACAACAAAGCAACTGGAAGAAAAGTTGGACTCATGAAAGTCTCTTTCAACAGTCCTGTTCATATGTTAAAAGGGCTGCAGAAAGTTGAGAGAAAAAAAATAGATACCTGAAGTATTTTTAACTTACTGTTTGCTACATACAGTAGATAAATTATTAATGCAAAAGGATTTAAAATATTTTAACTGCTTTGATCTGCAGTTTTTCCTTTTCTCTATTACTTCTGCTATTCGATGGTGGAAATAGAGGAGTTAATTGTGACTTGCCTGCAGATAAGGTATCTATCAATACTTTTTGTACAAGCACATTACTGGTTAGGGTGTCCGTTCTAGGAGCAGGGGGAAACATTTCTTGTCCATTGTAAAGACTGAGCTGTATTCCCCATGCAGAAAACAGCAGATCCATGGATGCAGAAGAGTTTCACTCACATCAGGAACTTGAAAAAGGCAAATATATTGCTATCCTTATGAATATACTTTTTTTAAACCAACCACATCTGTTCTCACTGTGTCCTTTAATATTTGAGACTCCGCATGCTGGCTTTAAATAACTTTTAAAATGTAATTTTCACATTCTTGTTTGTTTTGACTGATTTCTTAATGCAGTACAAAGTACTTGCCAGAAACAATCCTTCTCTGTCAGATAAAGGCACTAAAGTAAACGTTGCTTGATTTGTACTTGGCAGAAGTTGAAGAAAAGCCTTGTCAATAGGAAATTTCTTTTACTGCTGAAACAACTGGTTATTAAATAAATCTTAGGTGATTTTTTCAGGAGCATGTGACTCCTATAGTGTATTTTTTCTAGTAGATTTTTCCATTTATGCTTTTACCTTCACCTTGGCTTTTTCCTTTACCATAAAGAGTATGGAATTTTTCGATATATTCAGAGGCAAAATCATGGTGGGGGTGCTGGGTAGCGCTTTGTCCTTCAATATGTACATCCTGGATGCCAGGTTGATTAATGCGACTCATAGAATCATAACCCCCACCTCCCAGTTTTCGCCTCCCCACCGTGCAGCCTTCCCTCCTCATTACACATCACCGTGTCCCGCAGCTCCCACTCACCCCCTTGCCTTTGCTCCCCCGCAGATGCTGCCCTGCTCCTCCCAAGTAGCGAAGCAACAGCATCCAGGTTTATCCCAGTTGCTCTGTCCTCATTTAGAACCCACCACTGACCAGCACACGAGGAGGTTTGACGCTGTGTAGTCTGGAGGTGAGCTCAGAAGGAAGAGTAGCGCTTGTGGTGGCCGAGGGCTTGGCTGAGACAGCCAGCCCCAGAGACGGCACGGGATGCAAACCTTCCTCTTCTCTCTTTACAACATCCAGGGGACTCCAAATGTGTCAAAATTACAATTTATTTTTTTTTTTCCCCTCTAAGAATAATCACTCGCATTTCAGATTGATTTACCCCAATCTTATGCATCCTTAAACACATTTAAAATCTGCGCGCAGATGGTTAAGCATGGCATGCACTTGTGCCACACACTCTACTGAAGATACGTCACCCCAACTTCTTTAACCAATTGCAATCCGCACTACTACTCAAACTTCATTGCTCCACTGAGGAGAATCTTCAAAAATGTATCAATTAAAAGAAATAAACAAGCCTGAAGCCAGCAGTCACACAACACACTCACTCCTTGTAGTCCTGCTAAAAGAAGGAATAATTCATGCTGCGGGAGCGGGCATTTGCCGGGCAGCTGCGTTTCCCCATGCACACGTGTGTGGAGATCACACCCACGTCCCCTGTGATCGGGCTCCACCGCCGCCTCTCCAATAACATGAGGGAGAACCTGCACCTTGCAGCTTTCAGAAGAGGCAAACACTGGTGGGCCCAGGTGTTCTCGAGATGCCTGTACTGCGGGTTCCCAGGCAAGAACATCCTTCTCTAAAACAGGAGTTAGCCCTGTGTTTTACATAACAGTTGGTGGGCAAGGTCAGAAAATGCAGGTCACCAATGCAAAACACCTGGTCCAAAGTACCTTCTGGCTGCTCCCTGGCATAACCCCTCATGCACGCTATCGTTTTATCTTAAAAATATGTGGTTGAGTGATTGCCCAACTTTCATTTAATTTTTTGCACTCTTCCTTTACACAAAATACTTTACATTCTCATGCAGTAAACAGAAATATTTTGTCCTAGTTGGTTAAAATACTGTGAAATACTATCACATACTCACCTTGAGTCTTCAGTCTATTTTTTAAACTGTTCCGATGAATAACTGGAATGAAATCTGAAAGACCTCCAAATCCAGGTATTAAGAAATATGCTTATCATGACAAATCTTTACTGAAAAATTAAATTTTTATTGAGTGAAACAGTTGCTTTTACATTAGTACTTCATTATTTCAGATAGGAATAGTTATACTTTTGCCATTTGCTACCATGTTATATTTTCAATGTCTGCAGTATTACTTTGCATTTTATTGTTCCACTCCTAAAATAAAATCAAACAAAAAGAAGTCCCCACACTATGACTTTTCTTCATAAAACTGAAAAAAGACAACTGTAGATAGCGAAGTTACAGCAGTCAAACTCCTCTCATAAAACTCATGTTACATCTGGTAAGCCTCAAGCTGATCTGGAATTTAAAACTAGTGGTTTTTAGGAGACAAAGGATAAAATAAAGTGATATATACTTAAACATTTTGGGTTTTTTCAATATGTTGGCTCAAGAATTATGCACTACAATGTGCCAATAATTCACTGGAGCTTGCACACACATTTTACCTGTTTTCCTGCATTATTTCTGCAATCTTTTGTCTTATCACATTACATCCAGCTATTTTCCCTCTCCACCTAAACCCTTTAAGAGTCATTAAGCCTCTTCTTTTCTTTAAATCCCTTTTTTTCCCAGACATTTTCAGGACCTACTTGTGAAGTTTCATTAACTACCTGCATGATTTATACAGCCTCACTGTCCTGGTTTTATTTAGCACATTTCGTTACATTAAAAAAAAAAAGTCATCAGGGATTTGCAGCTGACCGTGGAAGTGCCACAGAATTCCTGAGTTTTATCCTCAGAACTTTATTCTTTGCTGAGAGAGAACGAGCCCTATCTAGTTTTAATGCAACAATAGTGTTTTCTTTACAGTCAGTCAGTTTTTTCTAAGTAAAAGCAGGAAAAAAAAAAAACCCAAAAGGTGAAACATTGATGTAAAGAGCATGAACGTGAAGAAGTCCTCCAGCTAAGGACTGCTGCTGAGTTTACATCCCTGGGAGCTGAAGGCAGGGACCCCTAACTGGCAACATGAAGGACTAAACATAAAAGGCTTATCCTCTAAACAGCAATATTATTATTTTTACCTGCCAGCATCTCTTCTCCTTGGAATGAGTAAAGGAAAACGTGGAAAAGGTCCCAAGCCTTGAGGAAATAAAAGATTAAGTGAACGGTGTTAAAAAACCCCAACACAATATTCTTGTAATGCAAAGCTGTAGGTTGTAGTTTGGGGTGGCTGCAGCACATGGGTGAGGTAGGCACACCACCGTGGCAGAGAGAGAAGGCATCTTCCCTAGCTTTCTGAGGAGTAGCTACTCAGCCCAGCAATGTCAGGCCACGTGCTTAATAGAGCTAAAATCTGTACAGCCTATGGCAAGATTAAATTAAATATTCTCCCAGAATCTACCGTCTCCTGCACTCACGTGAACTGGACTATTGAAACAGACAGGCGAGGGAGGAACATAGTTCACAAGTTTATCAATGCACACGGTTTTGCCTTCCGTATAATGCACGATTAATAAACTAACAGGAGCCAGGTGTAACACCTCGGATGTGCCGTCAGGAATTACATCAATGGCAAAGCGATTTCAGCAGCCGTGGGAGCATAGACATCTTGCAAATGACACTAATTAGAACCTATTTCCAAGTGCTTTTCCCCACCTCAAAGCCAAAAAAAAAAAAAAAAAAAAGCAGCAGCCGCAAAGGTTCAGGAAAAAGCAATGGATGATGTCAAGAGATCAAACTGAATAGGTTCTTCAGCCTGGCAAAGAGGCAGCCGAGGAGAAGTATGAGAGATAAAATCATGAGGTTAACATTTCTAGAGACAGATGAAGTTCTGAGGGGTGTGGAGGAAACAACGTGCAATCACACCTCAGAACTGCTTTTCCCATCAGAAAAAGTAGATGACAAATAACTACTACCTCAGGAGTTTTTAAGACAAAGCAGACCTTTTCCACAAAGAATGTAATTAAATCATGAAACTTGCTGCTCCAGGATTTTGTAGATACCAAGACTATGGGGTTAAAAACAACACTTAAAGGAATTTACAAAAATCCACAGGTAAGAATCAAACCTACAGATACAGACCTAACCTCCCTCTCAAGAAGTCTCCAAACTGCAGATTGGTGAAAATGAGGAGGTATATGGGAAGCTCACCGTCCACATAGGCTCTTCATGTACTTTTTCACATTCATCCACCACCACTCACTGTTAGAAAGAACCTTCTTGGACCAACATACCATCTACCTGACCCAGGCTCAGTGTTTTCTTATAAAGCAATAGTACTGCTTTTTCAAGTAGCAAACCATATGAAGTCTATCTGTCCACCTAGGGTTTCCTTAGACACCCTGTTCCTCCTTGTCATTTGAGATAGGCAGAGGATGATCTAATATGTTGTAATTAAATTGGCAAGGGGCTTTTTCTGCTGTCAAGACATGAGTCACTTTTTCATGCACAGATCTGATTCCAGCGACACAGTTGCAAAGGCATCTTTTCAAACTCTTCCCCTTAACACTGGATTAAAATTTTTCTTCCAAGCTAAGCTGTCAGCAAAAACTGCTCCGCAGTGAGTGGCAATCAATCCAGCCTTGTCTCTCAACAAGTTAAGAGGTTTGACATAGTGTGGTTCTCACACAGAGGTTTGCTTAGGACATTTAAACACTTTTTAAAAGCATAATTTTATTAAAATCATCCACTTTTAGAAAGGCAAGCTGTATCCGAAGAAGTAGGCTGTTTGCCTCAGCACCTCTTGAAATTTCAGTAATATTGCCACGTAGGCACTTGGGAAGACGTATTTCTTCAGTTTCACTTTACATTTTTCACTCCCTAATGTAGAAAGAAGTGTCAGCCAGGACTTGGCAGGAAATATGACTGCTGGTACATGGCATGCCATCCCAGTGCAGTATTAGCCGTTCAGCAACTGGTTGCTTATCTCTTGTGTTACTTGAACAACAAGGATTATGAATTATTCAGCTACAGTATGAAAGAGATAAATAGGATACATTTCCCAGATTTCATAACAGTTAAAACAGCAGGCACAGAATAAAGGGATTACATTATGCAAAAAAAAAACAACCAACAAACCAAAATGAAAACAGGATCAGTATGAAGAAAATATTCCCAAACAATGATGCCTATTAAAAGGCTGAAAAGTCCCTCATGGGAGGAGGTGGAGGCTTCATCACTTGAGATATTTAAAACCAGACTAGACAAAGCATTCATCTCTACAGTAGGAGAGGAAATAGATATAGTAACTTATTAGGCTTTTTTCTACCCATCTCTGATTTCTATGATTTAATACATTTTTTAAAATGCAAACCACATCTGCATAACACAAGAAAGAGGCAGAAATACAATAAAAGGATTTTTGGTTGTTGTGTTGCCTAGCACAATGATACTTGATTTAAAATGAAATTTATGCTAGCAATTCTGACTGCAAGATGACTTTTCTTTGTTTAAGGTCTAGCAGTGAAAGCTTTGCTACTGCCACACAAGTCTCTAAAAAGATGATTTACCATCCCCAGATGGGAGACTTATTCTCTTTGCCACAACTCTTTATAAACTGTGATGGTTCAACTTTTGACAAGGGGAGCTGATGCAAAAGGCAGAACGGTCCTTTACAGAAAAGCAATGGAGTACGAGGTTTGTGCCTAAGGTCTGGCAGACTTATAAACTCCCTGAGGAATCCCCAGCACTAAATATTTACTGATATCACTCAAAGGATAACATCTAATCTGCTAACATGAAACTAAAAGTAAAATCTCAGAACAGCCTCTTTCCCTTATGAGAATCCCTTATCCCTTTGAATATCTTAAAATGATTTCAAAATTCTCACTACTTCTTCCTCTAGTGTTTTTTATCTCCTTGAAGGCACTGCTCCATTTAAGATAAATCACACTGTCTTGTTTTTGCAGAAATACAATGAAATCCAGAGGAAAAAAAACCAAACTGAGAAATCCTTGGGATAGCTAAGATAGCATATAGCCAATTGCGTTCTTTGCTTTGACATCAAAACAGTTGTAACAACCTGCTGCCATTTCCCCTCTGCACCCCGTTCGCTCTCACGTCCTGGCTGCAATCTTTTGCCATCTTTTCAGTATTAATCTTGTTTTGCTTGACTGAGCTGTGAACTCAGTATAGTAGAAAAGGTTGCTTCATTTCAAAATGTTGTTTACCCACCGTTCCACGTAGCCTTGTCCCAGCAGAGGGAGCAGAAAGGCAATGGGGGAAAGTGAGTTGAATCTAACCCTGGAAATGGTTAGAATTACAAAAAACAATGGTTCTGTACCCTAATAGCAAGGAACTCCCCCAAACACAACATCACTTACCTTCCTGTGAACCTCCTTAGTTCCCCTTCCTCTGGCTGAAGTGGTGTGTAGCCACTTTGGTGAAAAGCTGTGTTTTCCTATACTGTACTTGTCTATTTGGCTGTGTGCTGCTGGACTCACCTGTACCTTCAGGGAATCAAGTCCATTGGGAAGAGCTTCTATTCCTGGGCACATCGTAAAATGTTGCCAGGCCTGAAGTCTGCCAAGTGTTATCAGGACAAGAGTTCACCTATTTTAAGTGGTTTGTATTAGCATATACAGTTTTGCAGGCATATAGTCAATATAGAAGGACAAAGCTCACAATGCAGCTGAACCAGACATCAACTTTGTAGCTTTGAACAGTTACCGTAATAGAGGGACTATGCCAAAATCTAAAGATCTCTTCAAATTATAAAGTTCAAAGCTTTGCATTTGGAAAGTAAAAATACTCAGCTGTAGTAGCTGTATCAAATGCCTTCTGATCACCAAATGAATTTTAAAGCTCAAAGGGGTCAGTAGGAAAAACATTTGCAGCTCTACCCCAAACTCCTTATTTAAAACACAGCCCCTTTGTCCCAGGCGTAGACCCCTCTCTGCTTTACACAGCCCCGAGGACCCAAATCCTCTTCATGAACCCACAGGCCCTGCTCTCCATGTAAACCCTTCTCTGGTAATTGCTCTTTAGGCTCTGGGCTCAGGCCACATTTGCAGAGAGCTGCATCCCTCACTGGGTCTCACTAAGAGGATGGTCCAGCTCAGAGCATCCTTCCCAATGTTGTGCCCAGCAGCTGCTACTGCATCATCCTGCCCCAGCCCTCAGGGGAGGCCATTCCATCATACTGTAAACGAGCAGCTGGTGAGGATACAGTCTGCATCCATAGGATAAGTGGGAATTTTAAAAAAAGAAAGAAAAAATTAAAAAAATCTCATTCGGACGAAATTTATCCTATAGTAATAAATCTATAACACTTTGTACCTGGTTGAGTCACACGTCTGGGCAAATAAGACAGGAATAAAGCAGGAATAAAATCCTACCGAAAGGGAATTGCCTTGGCTTGCAGGCAGTATTTCACAACCATAGGAGTCACTATTCTCCAAGGAGAGAAAAAAGTCACAGAAAGGGAAGGAAACGCAGGCAGGTAGGACCTGGTTCTAGCCCCATTTACACTGATTTCAGCAGAGTTATTCCACTGCAGAGAACACGAGAGTTTTCAGTTTTAAGTCTTAAGGATGAGAATAAAATAATGAAGGAGTAATATCTGAAGTTCTTCTAGTCTCAGCAACATAGCAAATATGTTTTCCACAAATAATTGAGATTTAGACCTCCTTGGAATTCTCAGTGGTCATATTAGAAGTCATACAGGAATTTTATGAGACCAAAGCTGTAATAATGTGCTCTGGCTGAGGAGCAGAATAGCCACACAATCAATATGTTTTTGCACGCTCACATTTTTGAGTGGATTAGTATTGCAGCACAGTCTAAAATAACAGTATAAATTTAACAGGGTGGCAGTCTTAAAAGTAGTGAAGCATAATAACAGGTGTATTTATTTGTGCTGTGATGTGTAACTGATACCACTGTAATCCTGCCGAGACTAGGCTCCATTTTAAAACAGGGTACAAAATAACTGGTGCTGGAGCTAAAATAATATTAATCAACTGAAAATCAAATGGCAAAGACAACAGGTAGCACTGCAGACATGTTGTGCAGAGGTAATACATATATTGTCACACATTTGCAAAACCTACTTCCTCTATTAGGCAGCCCTTTATTAGAGACACTGTATTCAGACAAATTGAACAAACCCTAAAACACATAAATCCCTAACACTACAAATACATCTTTTCCCAAAGTTTTGAAGTACTATAAAACCACATAAGTTTCTATTTTTCTTGCTTTGACATGATCATTGTTGGATGCTTAAAATTTATTAGTTCATAGATAAGTCAAACCTTTCAGAATACCAGGATTGGAGGTGATACCTCTTCTTCTAACTATATGTGCTTTACCACAAACATTAAAAACAATTATTTAGGAATAGTCATTTCTATGAATTCTGAAAATATTTTAGTTATAATTGTTATCAAGTCATTACAGAAAAGTCTGAAACATTTCCTTTAATCATTCAGTACAAGCTCTGTGACTTGTGACACTTGAAAACTATAATTTCTCTAGAAGTTTTCTTCTCACATGTGTCTATATGTACATACACACATATATATGCACTATTAGAAAATGAGTGTCAAGAAAAGCAAGACTTTTACATTTCCACATTTTCCCTATGTTTGCAATAGGAATGAAACTGTAGATACCATCTGTGCAATCTACAAAAATTGGACCATCTTGACAGACACAACAACCACTTACGGTTTCCTTCTCAGCCTTTTTCATTCTTACCAAAGTCTACGAATATATTGTTAGGCCATACATTCACTCTTCATGCAACAAACCCCTCTCCCTCTTACACTGCCTTGAAATTACTAAGTCTTGTCCCTGATCCAAAAACTATGCTTGAACTGCTCAACTCCTCCTTCTCAGTTTTAACTCTGCTGTGCACAGGAAAAATGAGTTTGCAGTTGTGGCATTGACTAGACCTAGTTATACACATAAACATTAAATATTTCTTACTTTTTGTGCTCTTCCAGTTCAAAAAGTAGCCTAAACCATGCAACATACAAGTAAGCCTTACAGGGCCTGATTCTATTTGTGGAATGGTAAATCATCAGTAATTCCTCTGTACTCAACTAATCAGGACACGCTTATTGCCACATCTAGAGTGCCATCAGCTCACAATGGAGACAGAGGGAGTTCAGGGTATTAAACATTTTTAAGGACTATGCGTTAAACAGAAACCTTCCCCAAGTCTAGCACCTCCTTACAATTCTCATTCTGTTAACTCAGAAAGCAAAAAATATCCCAAACTCAACAGTTAGCCATTTCAGAATTTTTCTGGTATTTATATTAGTTATTGAAGGTCCATTTCCTAATAGTTGGGAATAAAAATGTATCTTGAAAGCTGATGTCACATTAGACAAATTCTCCAGTGTCTCTACCACGGAGTAGGTGGCCAAGAAGTTGGTCAGGAAATTTGTTGGAAGGACCGATGGGTTGGAAACGTGGTGGAAATTCTGGGAGGGAGGGTAAGCATAACAAAACATAGCCAAAGAAGTCTGCAGAGCTCTGAACCCTCGAAAGGAAGCCTAAGGTTTGTGCATACTGAAAGAAAAGCACCTAGAGAAGAGCAAATTTGTGGCTGGGTCCCTGGAAGTACTCGTTAGCAGGAGTATCTCAGAGGGAGCTGCAAGTATATGACAGATAAAGTGAGCTTCTGCTTGGGGAAAGTGTTCTGCAGACATGATTTCTGTTCTGCAGACAGAAAAAAAAAGGTTCCTCAGATTGCAGAATGCAAAAAATCTGTGACCATTGGCCTCCCACAAGTATTTCTGCTATAACAAGAAACCGAAAAAACAATGGCAGCTTGTCTTCTAATATTAACTAACAAAGTGATTTTGTTTGATATAAAAAAGAGATATTCCAAAGCATGAGATGCTTTGGATGAAGAGATGCTGCACTTTGACCTGGCAGGTGCCTGTTATACTAATTTCTTCTAGGGTGGATCCTGCAGCCTTGACTCATGTGATCAAGCTGACAGAAAGCAAAAGGCTACTCATTTCAATAGTGGTAGAAGCAGGCACCAAATTTGGCAATTTTGCTTTATCCCTTTCTACAGCCTGGCCTTTTAAAATCAGCATGTAAATTTTATTTAGCTGAAAAAAAGGAGGGAAAAAAAAGAAATCAAAAGAAATAAAAAGGCCATATAACTAAGGCCACTGGTTCCATTTAGTAGGATGGAAAACAATAAGAATAAATAAGAATACGAAGACGGGAAAATATGCTACACATGTGGCAACACATCTTATTTTACTGTATTTGTTATCAAGATGACATGCAGTCTAGAACTTCATGGCAAACACACTGGCAAAAGCCATAAACCATGAGAATAACAAGGCTCGAAGGAACAAGGCTTACAAAGACAACCCCAAGGGTGACTTTCTTAGATACCAGTAAATAAATCCCTAAAGGCAAGGAACTAAAGTACAGCAACCCTAGCAACCACACTAGCACCCGAATTGAAGTCTGGAAGAGCAAAGATGTGCAGTTCCACACCGTCCAGTTGTGGGACACAGTTGCAACAGAGTCAAAACTCGTAGGCCTGTAAAATTCCACCACGGGGGTTGAATTCAGAGTCTGGGGACTTTCTCTTTGTACTTCCATGATTGTTATGACCAGGCAATTAGAAGAGGTGTGAGAAGGGCTAACCAGAGACGCCAACCTTTTGGGAGTCAGCAACAGTTCTGTTGGGTTGTCTGGTAGGCACTTCTTTCCCTTCCCCCCACAAGCTAAATTCAGAAGGATGTTGTTGTCATCAGGAAGACTACTAACCTCATCATCTGGCAGGCACGTTTCAAACCTGCAAAATGGGCATACTATGACTCCTTGTGGGGAATCACCAAAGTCTATGATCTTGCAAAGGCATTTGGCACATACTCTGTGACAACACTCCAGCACTTTCGGTTTCCTCTGTCGCAGGTTATAGCGGTTGTAACAGATCTTGCACTCAAGCTCATCTGAGCTCTGGGTTTCCACAGACTCCTCTGGGAGTTGACTGGTCATGTCTTCTGATGGTTTTTAGACTTGCAGAAAGAGGAGTCAAGGGGCGATGAGGTCACTCAGGCTTATTTTAGAACTTTTTCCGGATGATCATATCACCCATCTCGAACAGGAAGAGAGGAGATGACGTTGTCGACAAGCATCAGTAGGCGTCATCCCTTTTCAGCTTCTGCTAGGGATTGTGCACTGCGTGTCCTTTACTCTGAGCCAGGCATCCATCTGAAAAAAGACAACATGGAATTTCTGTGAAAGAAAGTAAAAAGTTGTAGCAGGTGAAATACGCAAGTTCCACTTTTTACAAGCTTAGCCTCCTTGGCTAAAAATAGCTCTACAGTAGTCTTTTTTCCTGTGGCATATGGAGCACATACTGCAGTCATGCTGATAAACCTTAGTATCACGCTGCACGCATTTGTTTTAGACTTGTAACTTTGACTGGCTCAGCCCATGTAGTTCTCAGCAGAAGCGGCAATCTAATCACTGATCTGTGACCGTTTGCTTAAACCCTGGTTTCCTAAGGAAATGAGACCCAACCCCTGGAGCTTTTCATCTTTCTTGGTAACTTGTGAACCTGCTGTCCCATCTCAAATAAACTGGCAGAGGGGCAGCAGTACTGAAGATAATCAGGTTTCTCAAAAAGTAGTGAACGCTGAGAGTTGGGTAGAGGAGGGAGAGAAGTATTTTTAAGAACTTCCACTTATCCTGGAGGGCAATGGTCACCTCTGCTCTGAACAGGCGGCGTGCTGCCTGCTGCTCAGCCGGAGAGGAGGGCAACACAGAGGGAAGCTGGTGATACTCTGGGGAAATAAAGAGGTTTTTGGGGTGGAGTGGGTATGGAAGAGGGCTGGCTGGCGTTCTTGCAAAGAGGCATGTGGGGACATATGCCAAATTGGGAAAAGATCAGGCTGTATTAATTTTGCTGCCTGTGGAACAGGCTCGTTTCTCTGTCCCTGCACCTAGCTGCTGAACACAGTGAGAATGAG
Organism: Gallinago undulata; assembly: GCA_026546715.1. Classification (NCBI taxonomy): domain Eukaryota; kingdom Metazoa; phylum Chordata; class Aves; order Charadriiformes; family Scolopacidae; genus Gallinago; species Gallinago undulata. The sequence goes on from JAOTQQ010000012.1 coordinate 61,733,043, forward strand.
GGTCCTTGAAGCTCGCAGCAAATGCCTCCTTTAGTGTGTGGATGCTAGGGTGAAGGCTAACACGTTTCCCACGGGCATTTTCCAGACGCGCTGGCTTTCAAGTGTTTCAGGGCAGCGACAGCTGTTTCACACCTCAGCTAAGGAGAAGCGGGTGGTGTGACTGCGCTGCTGCTCCCCCATTCTCTGCAGCCTCTTTGCCGCCAGACCCATCAGCCTCCCTTAAAAGCCTGTTTTGGCATATTTTGTAAGCGTGCATTTTCACGACTTCGGGAAACAGCCAGTGTATTATAAACAAAACATTAAGCAGGACTATGTGCTCTGGGTAGCAATAACTACCAGGGTTCACAAACCAGCTCTGTTCTGCAGGAGGATATAAAATTCTTCCGAATTCAGGCATATGCTTGCTCACAAAGCTGGGTGCAGCACTGCATTTTGCAGGCTTTCAAACGTATCCCTTCCCTCTTAGAGTAGCAAGGAACTTGCCATGGTCAAATGACGGGGGTCAGCACTTGTGTCTAGCCACCTCCTGCACTATCAATAAATGGCAGGCACATGGAATATGAAAAAAAGTGGTCCATTTCAATAAACTTTGTTACTTGTCTTGACTATTACTTTTGGGAAATGTTTGATTTCTTTCCCTTTTCCTTTACTCACTCCTAGCATCCAGATTTTATATTTTTTTTTGAGAATAAGGCAGAAAGTTTTCTCTTTTAAGCAATGTGCTGCTCCTGTCGATATATTTTACCTGCCAATTGTCAAGTACAATAAAGTCTCTTTCACGTTGCTACTGTACTTCAGGTATTTTCCATTCTCTCTCAACAACTTTCTCTACAACATAGCTTCTCTTACTGACGTAATTTCTAAAACTCACCTCCTGGATATTTAAAACAAAGAAGATACACTTCAGACAATGCAGTAATGAAAAAAAGATGACAATATATTGAAGAAAAGGAGTATTTCTATAAGAATTTATAACAGACATGGATCCCTCTCTGTTCAATTTTCTTTTTTCCCTGCCTCTTCCAACCTATTTCTTTGGTGCTCTAAAAGTTCTCATCTCTGCCCCACAGCTGTTTTTATTATTTGCACTGTAACTATATTTGTGGTGTGTTCCATTAGGCAAGGCAAATATGAGAAGGTTAATCCATAATTTTCAGAGTGTACAAGCTAAACATCTTATAAGAGACAAAAAGTACATCTTTTACAGATCTTATAACCTATCCTTTATCCTTTGTTACACTGTGTGCTTCCTTATTCGTTTCTACTACTCTTTTTATTTCATTCCAAATACCATCTTCTAGATGACTTTTAGGCATATATAAATGTCAAGTGATGCTAACTTTCCAAAGGATGAAGAAACCATAAAACAGACCTAAAAAAGTGAAATGCCAGCCTATAGGAAGCAAAGCACTGCTGAAAAGTTAAGAAGCTAAAGAAAACAAGCAATGGTTTTAAACTTTTACATCTTGAGTGTCATTCATCTTCTGTACCTGAGATGAATTAGGATTGCTAACATGTTCATGCTTCACAGCTAAGGCTGCAAGTGTTGCCAATGACATAAAACTAGGTTTCTGGCTAACCAAAAAATCTTACAGAAAATGTGTCTGCTTCTCATGGAAAATTGTGATCTTTCTCTGAAAAATCCCAACTAGAAAATCTTTATATTTTAGCATTTATCTTTTGAATGAATACTTCTAGATTTTCACAAAAAGCAGGCCACTTTCCAACCAACTCTATTCTGCCTGAATCTGTTTTAAAAACTGAAATTATTCTCCTGATTCTATCCCCTTTAAGTGGTCAAATTTAGCATTAATACAGGGAGTAACAAGTCCCTGGGACTAGCAATGTCTCAAGTGCTAAATTGGGACCATTAGCTTCATTTCCAGAACACAATGATCCTCTTATTGTAGTTTTTGTCATGAGCTATTCTACAAGTTATTTCCAAACCTTTTTCTTTTTTTTTAATGTACTATACAAGAAAGGCTACTTCTATCATCTTTCTTCACAGAGTCTCTTCAAAACATATCCATCAGTAATAAAATATCATTGACTGTTTTTTCTTTGGCTAAATTTAGATGTTGAATTTGTCCTTACGTGTTCTAGTGTGATTGCTGCTTACTACTCTGTCATTTATACATCTTTTCCTTTAAAAATTAAAATTTAATCACTAATTCTTATTAATGCTATTCATACATTTTTTACCTTCTCAGCTCTATGGTGGTTTTAGATACTTCCTCTGTCTTTTTTATTTCCTGATTTCTTAGGGAATTTTCTATTTTTCCTTCTCTATAACCACTTCCCTGCCTCTTTTTTCTCTGCTGAGAACTAACACCTTTTTGAGCTTAATTAATGCTGTGCTGCTATACACACCATGTATAGTACAAAGTTCTCCAATCAAAGGCTGATTAAAAATATAAGAAAACTGAGGATTTTAAAGAAATTTGACTTCAAATTAGTCCTATTTCTTGAGAAAAAGAGACCTTTCTTGAGAGATGTGGCCAGCTACTCTTTCAAGCAACTTCTACTCCATGTTGAAGATTTTCTAGCTTGGCTTTTCCATGTCTCCCAGGTGGGTATTTACCTAAAGCAGGCAGAATAAGGAATTAAAGTAGAGAACAGATTAACTGCTGCCTCTCTGAATCCTGGTCCCCCGCCAAAAAGGTGGCAATTCACATACTTCTTCTTGCTGTATGTTGAAAGCAAGAAAGCTGCAATATTACGCAGAAAATAGGGATTGTGTCTGTCTGTTCACATTTTCTCCTCTTCTCTTTGAGCCACTTTGTTATGATGCCACAAGGAGGTATGTCCCTATTACATCCTCAAATACTCCATTATCGTTTGGGCTTTCTTAAATGTTGGGCTGCAACGTGCATGTTCTTTCTGATGTCGACATCTGGAAGGCAGTCAATTAAAAACTCCTGGGTACAAATCTATGATAACTCTAACCTCCTTCACTTAAAGTACAAAATTGCTATTGACTTGAGATCAAAGCGAGATCCTTGTCTATTTGAAAGCACTGTGTTTATTTTTATTATTTTTTTTTTAAAAAATATTTATTTTTAGATAGAGCTGTCTCACCTACTTTTTTGATACCAACATACACAAGCTGCAAACTAGGGAAATTCCAATTAGGTATTAGGAAAAAAAAAATTAACAAGGTGTTCAAATGCTGGAAAAAGTGCCAGGACAGGTGGAAATGAAATCTCCAACCTTACAGATATTGAAAACCTGTCTGGATACAACCCTGGTCAGGCTACTCTACCTTGGAATCTGGCCATACTTCGAGCAAAGTGGACTGGACTCTTTCTGAAGATTGCTTCCAATTCAAATTATTTGATGATTTTAGGTTTTGGTATTCTGAATTCACTTTATGTGGTCTGCTTGAGAAGCTTTATCCCTTAATGATAAAGGAATCAGGCTTACAGTTGCTTATGTAGCTAAACATCTCTCCTAGATAATAATTCTTCTATTTAATATAGGAATTCAATTTTACAAGACAGCCTAGAGGCCTTCTGCTAATTCTGTCTTCCACAGAACCCATCTATTGGGATCAGCACAATCCTATTGCAGAACTTTTCATTCCTGTGTCTATTATATAGCACATCACACCTTTCCAAACAAAATAAAACTACAAAAAAAACCACGTACAATGATAACAGCATCCACTGCAGTTCATCCAGAAACAAGCACATCTGTTATACTATGACAAGACTTGTCTTTTGTAATGGTTCTAAGAGCTGCAGGAGTGAATCCATCACTCCCATTCACTTCATGTTCCTGCTGCTGCTGGAGCTCTGACTCCCTTTCTTCCACCTCCTGGTGCCACCTCTCCAGTACCTTGCCATCTCCTCTACCTGACCCTTCTACTAGAAAGGCAGAAAAGCTGAAGACAGAGAGGCAACCTGGCTGGATGGCAGAAGATTGCCAGCAGTCCCCCCCCACAGTGCTCCGGTTGACTGCTGGAAGGCAGTCTCAGAAGCAAGGGGAATATTCTCCCCTGAGAGCAAGAGGAGGCCAACCACAGAACCGGACTGAATAAACACCAAGCTCTTGTGTGTGACCCCAGGCATGGCCAGAGAGAGCACAATGGACTACACCAGCCTGAACAAACTGCTCTCCATCGATCAATTTGCCACTGATTGCTGCTGGGTTGCCTGCAGATTGCAGGCTTTTACCCCAGGCATGAAAAAGAAAGGTGAATGGGTTGTGCAACATGTTATGGCCTCTCTTTGCACTCATCTATCAAACACTGCCTAGACACCGTGTTCTTATGAGAGGCCAGAAGCAATCAGTTATAGGTGAAACTCCCAATATTGGAGCTCATTTGTGCTAACAGGGCAAAATAGATCAGAAATTTGTGCTTCCCCTCCCTAATGAAAGATCATCCTCGCCCAGCTTATCAAACCAACCTTTTATCATTCATCTCTCACGCTTTTTTTTCTGTGAAGGGAACTTGCCAATATTTCACATATAACCAAAACTGAATACGTGAGGTCAGTAATTAACTTCCATAAGATATCATCCATGCAGCTATCCAATATATGATATTTTTGAAGGTTTTTAAAGTTTCCTCTAAATGCAAGCCAAGTGTATTTAGGGAATAAGAGAAGGAAAAAATACGTAGAGATCAATAAATATGAGAAACTTACTTTCCAAGCAAAAGAAGTTCTGCAAAGGTTCTCTTGCAGGGAAAACAAGAAATGCGTATTCTTCACATGGGTAAAAACTGGTTGAAAGGAGGGAAAGAAAATTAGTAGAGCAGGAATACAGCTGGGAGACTTCTCAGTCTGTTTTCTCTGAAAGAGAGGAAGTAGTCCAACTTCTCTAGTTGGGATGGAAATACCCATATGTTAAGATTTCTGTTTAGAGAAATATATTGGGTAAATCTCATTTACTAAAATTACTTCTGTAAAATAATCCCGTTATCTTTACAGATCTGTTGTTGATTTTAAGCCTCTTTCAATATTATGCGCTAAACGCTCTGAAGGGCTATCTCTTCTAGCAACTACATATTCACAAATGTTAGCAATTCACTCAAAAAAAACCCCCCCAAAACAACCCCAAAGCAAAGCAACTGAAGAGACAAACTGTGCTTTGAAAGAAGAGTTTTAAAAACATATCGAAATACTTTCCTTCACAAATCTCGTAGAAGCTCTTTGATCACTTCTACTTTTCCAAACAAACTGCAGTCTCTTCTCCAGCACAGACCAGAAGGCATCCATCTCCTGGGGACCACTGCATTCATTCACATCTGAGCAGCTTTACTGCATTCTGACTCAGCAGGAAATGACCATCGTACTGGATTTTTCCAGCTTTTGCTAAACACAATGCAAAAAAAAAAAAAAACAACCCAAACAAACCAACAAACCCCCAAAACCCTAAACTACTTTACTAATCTGACATTTGAATAGACTGCGTTCAAAGTGCCAACAGCTATCACATGCTCAACTTGTTTCATGCCACATTTCTTCTAACATTGGGTGGGTTTTAACAATGGACGTTTCCCTGTCACCTCTTAACAACGGACATACCCCTGTCAACTCTAATCAATGTGAGACTTTGCACAAGAGTTACAGAATGTGGTGCACTGATCCGTGCTCAGTTTATGGTCAGCTGTATAATCTGCTATGAAAACGTCCTTAATACTTTTCACAAAAACATAGTTTTCAATGGGATTGGTAGTGAGGTTATTTCTCAAATAACTATGCACGAAAGAGAAACCCTGTAACATACACAGCAAATTCATGGGTATTAGTGACTGCTTCACAAGGGACTAATATAAAATACAAATATTATTATCAGAAGTTATTACAAAATTTAGAGTCCTTGCCTGATCTCTCTCAATCTTCTACAACAATATCACAAAAATACAAAATACAGAAAATCACAGCTTTTTGTTTTCAAAGCAGAGTTCATGGGTCTCTGATCAATTAGTATGAGAAGTCATGGAATAATAATGTGCTATCTTATATTAAAAAAAAAAAAACAAAACACACCAACAAACCCAACAGTTATTGTTGGGGTTTTCTTATTATTTTCCACACTGGTAAGCAAGCAGGTATATTTTCATCTGTCAAAGGGTTTACTTTATGCAGTGCTGTGACAGTGGCTCTTAGGGTACTTTCTACGTCCTTTGCATGTGCATATTCAATATCACCAGACTCCATTTCCCCTTAACAATATAATTTGCAATACTGTTTTGTTCATTTTTTTTTATTCCAGCAACTCACATTATGTGTCAGGTAGTAGTGGAAAATGGTGTGAATAAACAGTGAATGCCTTATTGAAACCCCACTTTCTGCAATGACTTTCTTTCCAGCTAGAGGCTCCTACAGCATTGATATGAATCTTAAAACTGACTATGATGTAGAAAAGAATGTTTTATTAGTTAGGCTTGTAGACACAAGCAAAATCTCTTCCAATATTTCTTAAGAAGGACTTTTGCCTCATATATAATTCACAAGCTATTTATATAGCAATATGCTGAATGACTACTTAATGTGACATACGGTTCTGGGTTGCTTCGTAGCTGTTTCAAGAATAAAACTAATAAGGACAAAGGATCTGATCTCTTAATAGCTGTCTTGATTTAAACAGACTATTAATTACACTGAATCAATAAGTAAAAAGAGACAGCTTGAAATTTGTATCTAAAATGGCAACATTTAATTTTGGAAATGCACTAAACAGAATTTGTTCATTTTAAAATTATTTTTAATTGTTTCACTACCTGCTTACTTGGGCTGTTTTAGCATTTTCTCTTGCACCATTTTCTCACTGCCAATGGCTTTTCCTTCAGCACTCCAAAACCATGAAATTACTCCAGTAAGAATATATTTCACGATAGAACTCATGACCTTACTATTATTTTAGGGAAAGGTTAGGCATTCTCCTCTTTGGCAGTAGGGGTAGTTTTTGTCAGGTTTCTCAAATAAGATGTAGTTACATTTCTCTGCTTTAGCGTTTGTGTCCTTTAGAAGCTCTTCTGAAAACTGAACAGACTGCAGGACACTGATTCTAGAACATGACTTGAAAAGATACAAAATGATAAATAAATAAAAAGCTTCCCAGTATCTCTTAATATAGGCATAAAAGTTTAATCATACGACCTACAGATATGTCTAGTATTTATCTTTAAATTAGGCATTATTAAAAGCCATGACTTCGTGTTAGGTTTCCAAACACATGAAGATAACACCATAGAAACTTAACTCTGTGTTTTGTTTGCTATTTTATGTTTGAATGCAAGTAATTAAAATAAGTCCAGAAATACAAGCAAATAACTTTTTCTTTTTTTAATAAAAATTACTGTTGTACTTGGAAAATATTATAGTGATACACACAAAATGTAATATCCCCAAAAAATGACTTTTTCTTGTCATATTCTTTTTCTTTAGACATATTTTTTTATGTTATATAATTTGGGAGAGACCAGGTGGGACAAAATTACATAAAATTAATTTTGATTACATCATTCAGTAAAAAATTCCTCTTCACACAGGGGAATAATTTTAATGCATAATAATAAGTTCCAATTAACCTTCAAAATAAGATTTAAATAGAAAGTAAGTGTTGCATTAGCTTTGTCCTAATGGAGCTGAAAATAATCCCAGAATAGACTAGAAATGAAGCTGTAATTCCTGCCTTTTCTATTGTCATTAAGAGCAATCTGTCTAATACTTAAGTATGTTTAACTTGGTTCATTCTGCTTCAGACATTTTTGAGGATATGACTACGTATAAAGACTTTACTATATTGTCTATTTTATCTCAATAGGTTAGTGCAAACAGAAAATAAAAAGGGCAGTACTGAAGCTGAAGTTTATGTGTTGTTTTCATATAACAAGGTTTTCTGCTTCAAGTACTGCTCAGAATTTGCGTGTTATCCCGTATGGAAAGGAAAACAGTAAACAACAACTGCAGTTACTTCAGTGACAGAATGTTTGAAAACCATATGTCAAAATAATCCAAATCCAATACAGATGTCCACTTGTAAACAACTTCTTCAGATCTGGTCTTCCACCAGTGTTTCCTTTCTGAAAAGCCGCCAACCAAAATCTGATCTAACTGATGTTGCAGATACTCCCAATAGCTTGAAAAGAAAAGGGAGGGCTCTGAAGAAACCACACTTTAACCTGGATATACTCACCTGTAATTGTAGTATTTAATTTAGTGCACTTAAAGCACAGATCTAAAAATAGTTACTGCTGCAATCAGAATTATTTTTATTTTGACAATAAAGCAATAGTTGGCATATAGTCCCTCCTCACTCGACATTATTATATATGACTAAAATTGCAATGATGCAACTAAGAAAAATTATGTTTAAAAATCTTATCAATATATTTTTTAAAAGAGTAAATACAACCTCCCCAAGATGTTATGAATAATATAATAATAGATTTATCGCATGTCAACAAGATCCACTAATTTGTATGTCTTCAGCTGCATTCATGGGAAGTGAATGAGCCCAATTGACAAGTGTCAGTGAGGAGACACTAACTTTGACTGTAACATGTACTGTCCTCTTACAAAATATTTGCAGGAAAAAAATCCATTTGGCCTATTTTATCCACTAGGGAAATAATTTTAGAAATGTACAAAATTGTTTTTAACTGCATATTTTTTTCAAGCACTTGTTAGTATTACCCTGCACCAAACAGCCTTATTTTTAGCTGACTTTCAGAAGTATTTTTCTTTGGCAATTTAAGTTTCCTCAAATAATAAAAATGAAAAACTTCTTGTTGGGTTTTTATGCTAATTATAAGCAAATTACAATCTATGACCTCCATGGTCATAAGAAAATACAGAAGAAAATTATCTGTTAAGAGTTAATTTCTTTCATTTTATTTTTTTTTTTTTCTGAAAATGAAGCAGGACCACAATAATTCCACAAGGAACATCACAGCTACTCTACTCCTGTCCAGCAGGGCTTCACAGTTGCGTGGCTGCTACATGCAAACAAACTACAAAGAACAGTTACTGCATGCATACCCATCATTGGAGATGCAGGTACATGAAATAAAATTGCATATATTTAAAAAATAGATGAGTTAAATTAATTTGTGTCAAATGACATGCATGACTTCTATTTTATGCCATTAAGGAATACAGGAATCCTCTTAAACAAGAGAAGCTTTAAGTATTTGTCTGGAGGTTTCTCTGTAACTACTGTGAATGATCTGGGTCTGTCAAGAGCTCCATAAAGTACTACACAACTAGTCCCAGAGTCGCTGGGGTGTTCTGCTGGTGAGATTTGCTTAACACAGCTTAATGTTTATAAAGGACTAAAACTTCAGGGAGATTGATACGAACTGCTCTGCTTTTAGCATGCTATTTAGCAGTGAAATGTGGTATTTTTTTTACCCATTCTGAACTGTCAGTGAAAGAGCTTTAGTGCTACTGGGTCGAGTGTTTCAAGTGAAGGACAGAATCCTCATGGGCTGAGAGGCTCTATACACAGCAGACAACTCTCTGTAAGGACCCAGTTTGGAAGGATTGCTTTCCCAAGTGACATCCTCTCCATTGGCAGTCTCTTGAGAACTAGCTTTGAAGAGCTAGTCCTCACCAGACCTCAGACTTTGGGTCAAATTCTCCTCGGGAGTCAACAGAAAAAATGGTTCTACTTACTATGTGTATGTCATCCCATCCTACACCAGTCCTACAGTGCACAGGAATCTGCTGAGGATGAGGTGAAATAGGATACTTCTGAAGGCACAATGGTCATCAGGGGTTGCCCTGAGAACTAGTGCTACTTCTGGGAGCATGTTCAGGTCTGGGATGCCCTTCAGACTTGATCGAGGAGCAGAAACAAGCACACAATTTATCCATAGCACATATCAAAATTCAGTTAAGTATACAGCACATCTCTCTCAAATGTGTCTCTGATAGAAACATACTGCCACAATAGCAGCTAACCCAATCAAGTTAAATCTAATCAATATGAACCTGCACAGCAGTTCAGCAAGAGTTGCCTAATTCTATTTTGGGGCAAGGACAACCTGGACTTTCCAAATTTTCCATCGTTCACAAGACTTACACTGGTCAAGTCTCACAAACTCAATGGACGGTATGAAATTGTCTTTGCTTTGAGCAGAGCTACAGTATGTCATTTGTAGCTATAATAGTTGAAAAGCTAAACTAAATCAAAAGCTTTAAAGTATGCCAATTGAGCATATTTAAAATACAAATTCCAGGGAAGGAAAGCATTACTTCAGAAATTGTGGAAGTAATCAAGACATATTCAAGAAGTACTTGTCTATTAAACTAACTAGAAAAAAACCCCAAATCTGAGAACTCCCAAACCAGATGGGAAAAAAGTGTTTAAAATTCCCTTTTATGTTAAGAAGCAATAAAATCCATGGAGTCATTACACTTGCCTATTTACCTGAATTTGTGTAAATTAATAACTAAGACCAGATTTTGGTATTTCCTTATCTGGTAACAATAAACAAGGCTTAAGTGTTTTAGTTTAAGTGTTTTGCAACATATAGTATAAGGCTAGAAAAACTAGGAAATAGAACAAGTTCTGAATTTCCCTTAATGTAATATAAATCCCAACACAGCAGCTTTTCAGTGAGTATTCCCAAGGATCTCAAATTTTCCATACAATATCACAAATGAGCAGCTTGGCTGAGGCTTATGGAATAAAGCAGGAAATTAAAAACATTTCTTACCTTCTACTAACTAAGAAAAAAAAAATTGATAGAACACAAACATATCCAAGAGCATCTTAAAATACCAGATGTTTTAAGTGACAGTTTTCTTTAAAATATTTTAAATAATGAATCTTTTCTGGTCTGCTTTTACTTTAGTAAGTGAATAGGAGGCTTCTGAATGTTCTACATAAGTCTCTTTTTGGAAAAGGGGTACTAGAAAGATGAATTAGTAAGTGACCTTATTTACTAGACATTAGAGGGTAACACGTATTTCACTGTGGCTTCATTTCCAGTGTGCTGAACACATATAATTTGCAAAGAACTGAAGATCTAGGAAAAAAAGACCGTAGAAATGTACTATCTATTTGGAAGCTAAGAAATATTAGTTTTTATTTATGCTATTACTTTTCCATGGAAATCTCCATTCTTGAAGCACCAATACAGCATAGTGCTGTTTGTTAGCCTACTAGACCACAGTTTATAAAGTTACAAGTATTGCACCAATAACCAGTGCAAAAGGCAGCATTAGCATCCACTGTGAGTCTATGACTTCACATCTTTGCAAACACAGACCACATAATTTGCAGCAAATTAAAATATACATTTTTCCTTGGGCTTGGCTTTTTGACAGGAGCTCTCTGTGAAATTGATAAAATCCAGTTCTAGTCTCTTCCCCAGAGTCAAATGATTACAGTATTCCTTGAGGACTTCTGAGCTCATATTTGTCCTTCTCTGCTTCTGCAGGGCTCTCCCAAAAAGCGCACCCTAAGAAAGTGCACCCTGAAGAGCATTTCCCATTAATTGTGGTGGATATATTTTGCAACAGTGAGTACATCTACACTTTAAATGGCAGTGCAGCGTCAATATAACTGATGACAGATCTGCTACTGGAAGCAACCTAGTTGTAATAACATGTAGCTCTGGATGAGTTAGATTAATCTGGTTTGAAGGAGATTCAGCCAAACCTATGTACCACTGCCCACTCGATCACCCTGGGATAATATGCTGAGGTTTGTCTACAACCTGTGCCAATACCTTGCCTACCTGTAACCTGTTACTGTATGGTGTTAGGCTGCAAAAGACTGCATTTTGAAACGTGATAGCAGTTATCACGTAGTAGTGATAGTAGATAGTAGGAGATAGTAGATATCCTAGAAGACAGTAAGTTCTACCTTTCATTCTCAGAGTTTCTGGACTTAGGTATGTCTCAGTTTGATCTCAGAGGATCAGTAACCATGGAAAACAGCAACTTTCATCTCTACTTAATCAAAACTTTACGCAAATCATAGGATCATTTCGCTTGGAAAAGACCCTTGGGATTATCAAGTCCAACCATCTACCCTACTCTACAAAGTTCTCCCCTACACCATATCCCCCAACACCACATCTAAACGACTCTTAAAACACATCCAGGGATGGTGACTCAACCACCTCTCTGGGCAGCTTATTCCAATGCCCAACCACTCTTTCTGTGAAAAATTCTTTCCTAATGTTCAGTCTAAACATACCCTGTTGGAGCTCGAAGCCATTCCCTCTCGTTCTGTCACTAATTACCTGCGAGAAGAGACCAGCACCAACCTCTCTATAGTGTCCTTTCAAGTAGATGTAGAGAGTGATGAGGTCTCCCCCTCAGCCTCCTCTTCCTCAAACTAAACAGTCCCAGCTCCTTCAACCTCTCTTCATATGATTTGTTCTCCAGGCCCTTCACCAGCTTCGTTGCCTTCTCTGAACTCACTCCAGCACCTCAGTGTCTCTCTTGTATTGAGGTACCCAGAACTGGACACAATACTCCAGGTGTGGCCTCACCAGTGCTGAGTACAGGAGGACAATCACCTCCCTACTTCTGCTGGTCACACTATTTCTAATACAAGCCAGGTTGCCATTGGCTTTCTTGGCCACCTGTGCATGCTGCCAGCTCATATTCAGCCACTTGTCAATTAGAACCCCCAGGTCTTTTTCTGCCAGACAGCTTTCCAGACACACTTCCCCAAGCCTGTAGCAGTGCATGGGCTTATTGTGGCCTGAGTGACGGACCTGGCACTTGTCCTTGTTGAAGCTCATACCGTTAATGTTGGCCCAATGATCCAATCTATCTAAGACTCTCTGTAGAGCTTCCCTATCCTCATGTGAATCAACACTCCTGCTTAACTTGGTGTCATCTGCGAATATGTTGCTATTCACATTGTGTCTGGCTGTGTTCCTCCATATAGATGCCTTTTAAAGGTTTGCCATGCCTGTTGATGTCCTGCACGTTTGAAGCAACAAGGCTTGCAGTAGGTTTGAAAAAATTCTAACTGTAGTGATTTGCCCCCTGAGAGACTTTTGTTTCCGAAGGGCCTTCCCAGAACACTGCTATATGGATGGATCTTTAGACAAAGGTGGATTGAAGGAGAAGCAGCTGCTCGGAGAATTTCATGTTAAGTGGATACACCAGTCCAAATGACTGCAGCAAAGAGCCCATCACACAGCAACAGCCATAGCTTCACACGCCAGATCGGGTCAAATGACCAAACTGTAAGCATGAAATTCAAACAGAAGTTTGCAGATCGCAGATTAGTTGAGCATGCTAGTAGTCATGGCTTTAAACAAACAAACAAAAAAAATCCTACACATAATATTGATTTCCAGTGACAAAGTGGCTTTCTTGTACCAAATGCAGCACATGCATTCAGACAAATGAGAGCTATCTGTGCAGTCCCACTGCACTGAATGAGAGTATCTGGGGAAGGACTGCCAGTACATGCCTACCCCCTGACCAAACTCTTTAGGATGAATGATTCAGACTGAAAAGTCCGACTTAGTTCAGCCACTCCTAGCGGCGATTTTGCCTTGTTATTGAAGCATTCCTTGTCTACAGCGAGAGGTGATAGAATATCACACTCTCTATGCCCAAGCATCTAGCTTTCAATGATCCCACTCAGCTGCACAAAATAAAAAGCTCTATATAGGATTTATGGTATAGTACAGTAATAAAAGTATTCTTGATTTTTTGGGTCAGAGTGGTTAAAAGCCTTTTGATTAGAAAAATGTCAATAGAGCATATTGGTAATTCATTAGAAAAAGATACGGAAAACTAGATCCGCTCACGTAAATCAAGACTGATTCAACAAAGTGAGATGCAACACTTGCAAGCATAATGAGAACAAATCACATTGGGTTTTGTCTTAAAAAACCCTGTTGTTTGGGAAAAAAAAGTAATCTTCCTGTTGCTTCTCTTATGGTAGCCTGCAGTTCTAAAGAAAAATTTAACTTGACGTATTCATTCATCAAATTGTCTAACTGAGATTAACTTGGAAAATGACAGCAGAAATTAAATTAGATGCAAACACTTTTAGGACACATATACAGGCCTTTCTCAGGCAAAAGTCCTATTTATTGGGGTAACAGGAGAAAGCTGGTAGAGTTAAGCACTAGAATAATACCGTATGTTTTTCTTGGTTTCTGTTTCATAGAATAAAAGTGTTTTTGATGCTACTAAAATTTGTAACCATCTCATTTACTCAGTTCCTAAATCTGTAACCCCTACTAAGACAAAAGCCAGATTGAACTGACTAGGAGACTGACAGAAACAACCATTAATTTCTCCTTGGCTTTGTTGTTGAAAAATTATATATTTTTTTTTTAATTGTCACATTATTAAATCTTGGAAACAACTGTGCTTCATAATACATAACTCCAAGCCAGCAACGTCATCAGTAAAGAATGATGATGGCAATCTAGTAATTCATAAAAACTGGAGGATACTCTTCCATACCCAAAAAGATAACTTCTTTTAATACACTGGGTTGTGCAGAAAGGAGCGGACAAGATCTCAAGGACAGTGTTTATGAATACATGAATTGTGGCAGCCCTGCTGGCAGGATACCAAGTCTGAAGGACTTACTGATCGAACATTATGTGAATGAAGTATTTGATAGATACACTCTCACAGATTTGGTGCCATGTCCAAATGAGACATCACAGTCTCAGATGTGTCTCATATTCCGTGAATATACCAGGTGGAACCACTGGCTTATTACACCAGTGGTTCTGAAAGAACATTAGATGCCACTCGCCATCAATAGCAATCCTGAACCATTTCACTTGGTAAGACTTTAACCTAGCTACTCAGAAAAGGAAACTAAGCACTATGCATTATAATTGTCTTTAAAGACTACAAGACATCTTGCAGCGACACCTTAATAACAACATCATTAAGCACTAGATATAAATGGAACAAAAAAGGACCTTCAAAGTAAATACCCGCTATATTTTCCAAGCACTCAGCAGTAAATCTCACTCTTGCTTATACCTGTGCAATGCCACTGAGCTCCACTCCATTGAGTTACTGACATTGCACGGGTGTAACTGAGCACAGAACACGATTTACAAGATTGCTATCTAAGATTCTTGGTACCGTTACAGAAGAGATTATTGAATCAGAGTAAAGAGAGTGCAGCGGTATGTTAAATCGGAAAGATTTACGTATAGCGTGGACAGAGGAAAGTAGGTGCAAATGAAGAAAATTTATGAGAAAGGTTTCTAAATTGGCATGCTAAGGAGCACATGGGAAAGCACATGCAGGGGTAGAAGGTTTGAATGTAATAAAAACTAGTGTGAGCTGATACACAAGGTGAATTCGTGGGCAGTTTCAAAGATGCAGAATTATACTGTTTAGGAAGACAGCCAAAAGAGATAGAAGGGGTTTAGATAAGGGGAAGGGAACGCAATGGAAGTGTCAAGTAAGCTAGGGAAGAGTAGGTTACAGGTTATATGTTATAAGTTACAGGAATCCAAGTAAGAAAGTATTAAGGCATAGGCAGACGTGGAAGGTGAGGTAAATTTTGTGTGTTACACAAGAACAGATTATAGGAAAATTTGGTACTAATATGAATATGAAAAGAAATGGAGAAACGAGATCTGGCTTCTGTTGCCTACCATGCTAATGAGAATGAATGTGATAAATAGTAACAGAATGATAAAGCAGGTGAGGATATAGGGACAAAACCTGGAATTCATTTTGCTACTGGAGATACCAATAAAATAGCTACAGTGAAATGTCAGAGAACCAGCCAAAGCAAAACTCAGAAGAAAACTGTTTTATTTTGTTGTATTACCAAAATTCTCTCACTATCAAATGCAATCACAAGTGTTAGTAGCTATTAGAAAAAACCCCAAACAACAGGAGAGACTGGGGGAGGGAAAAGAGGGATGCAGGGAAGAGATGCATTCACAACTTTTATTCCCTGAGGTCTCAGACCAGGAACATGACAAATGGCTTTGTTCTTTTAACAAGAGATTCTGTTAAGGCTGGCAAGGAATGGCTGATGAGGTTCACAGCAGATCCTTCAGTGTTTTTAAAGAAACAGTATTTTCTCTAACAACAAGCAAACCAACAAGCACAACTCCTGGTCTGGAGTGGAGCTGACAGACATGCATGATTTTGAATAACATGCAATATATATATTTATATATCTCAACATTAGAGACAAATGAAAGAAATTATTTGTGGCTCCAGCCTCACTGTCAGTTCAGCACTCTGAAGAAATGAGGTCTGCAAATTGGGGAATTCAGTCTGGAGACTGTTTTTGTTGGTGGTTTTTTTTTTGTTTGGTCTTTCTGTTTGTTTGGGTGTTTTGTTTGTTTAAGTGGAAACATAATCCACATTTTTTGTGATTAGTCCTGTCTCAATCAACAACTTAAGATGACATTTCAATCCCAGCTCCCTGAAGTTCACAGGTTTATAGCCTTCTAATCAAAAAGATCCACTGAAAGAAACTTTTTCAAGTGCAAGATTATTTAACAGATGGTCAAAATAACCCCTCTTGGGAATACAAAATTAACTTTTATGCTCTGAAAATGCTTTAGGTTTTGGGGTGTTTTGTTTTTTCGTTGTTGGTTCTCCCCCTCCCCCCCTTTTTTTTTTCTCCCTCTTTCTTGCGCCTGGGTGCAATCCATTTTTAAAAAAGAAAACAAAAAACTTCAGTCCTTACCTGTGAGAACATGGGTAGTTGGAACAAACAAAGACAAAAATATGAGATTTAAAAAGGACCATAAGACTATCCTAATCTTACCTGTCGAGCAGCGGAGACCTCAGAACGTACTCCACTAATTCCTGCATTCAAGTGACAGGATGACAGAATTTAGATTGGGAGGAACCTCTGGAGATGATGTGGTCCAAACCTCACTTCCTGAAAAGTCTAGAAAACAGTATTACAGTACTGCATACCAACAGTTTGGTAGAGCTCAATGTGAGATCTTATGGAATGGGAGGGTGCTGATCTCTCTCCAACCCATGTACTCACAAGCACCATAGCATATATAACCAAATAGCCTGTCTGGCATTCATAATGGAGATACATTCCTTGCAACGACATGGTGGACAAGGGATGCCAGCTATCCAGTCTTCATCCTAACTTCTGGTTTCTTTTTAGGTTGGCAACCATGTGCTGCTGCTGGTGTGCCTTTCTGCTGTCTTTAGGTACCAACAACAAACAATCTCTTCATCCTGTCCCACCTCTGTGAGTCATCAGGATTTACTCACTGACCTGTCTCCTGATCTCCTGAGAAGCTCAATGTAGATGTGTGCTGTTATCTTGATGACCTCCTCATCTGAGTGCTATCAACAACCATTCGTATAGCCCATCTCCCATTGTTACTTTGGTGCTTCCACACCCATACAATCTCATTTGCACCAATCAGGGTTCCCATTGCAAATCTCAACAAAACTAAACAAGTCTGAAGTTGTATTTGCTCAGGGCCATGTCCATTTTAGCTTTGTATGTCTCTGGTAATGATGGAGAGTCCACAACCCCTCTGGGCGCCCGTTTCAAAGCCTGACTCATGGGGAAGAAATCACTCATATCCCCCTTGGCTCTTTCACTGATTCAGAGGGCAGATCCAAGGCAACCTCTCACACAATTCACATCGCTACCTCCCCCCAAAAGGCAAACACAAGATGATAAGGAAGGCTTTCACAGCCACACAAGGGACAGTAAGTTGAGCAGAGTGAGAGGTTTGACAAGCATTGACATCTACCTCCTATGGTCACTACAGATCTGCTCTGGAGAAACACCACATCTATGAGAATAACCCCTCATCTTCCATAATCACTAACTAAGAGCATACCTATTTGGAAATTTTGGCTACTCCTATCAGATTTCTTAAATTCTCCCCGAGTCTGTTTGGCAGATACCATTTTACCCCATACCTATACGGAGTTGCTAGCTGGGTCAGAGCTTGATGTCTAGTCATACCTGAGGGGTGGCAGTCTCCTCTCTACATCTAACAGGAGGCTGGCCATTCAGGGAGTGTCCTCAGTTTTAGCAAAGGCACTTAAAGCAATTTCCTTATTCCTGTCTTCATCCATGGGCTTCTAATCATTACACAATCATGGCATTGTGAATGAACATTTAAAGAAACATACAAACAAGACTGACCATTGATTAGTTTTATTTGAATCATGCATGAACTGCACTATCAAATAAAAATAAACTTTACACGTATATACTTTTACCTAAATGGTCACATTTTCAGATTATTTTCTTCGTAATATATTACTTTTTTTGATTATTTCAATTTTCAAAAGCAGGTCTAACATACAATGCATTTTCCAGGGAGGGTCACAGAGGAGGGAGTGTGTTGTCTCACACAGAATGCTTCCATTACTATGTATTGGGGAAAGTACAGAGATACGTGATACTTCAGGATAAAATATGAAATTTCAATTTTCACATTGAAAATGAGCACTACTATCTTCTCAAAGAAACAACATCAGGTAGAATACTGTTGCTAGTGACTGTTGTTCAGCTGGAATAAAACACTGCACTTCTGAAAATACAGAAGAAAACTAGCTCAATATATTTTTCAGACATTACATTGATAAATTCATGTTTTCATCTACAAATAGCATATGTATACAATAATATTCGGCTAGATATTTTTATCTAACTGTTCAAGAAAAACATTCAGTCATAGAGTACTGATCGTAGAGCACAGCTAAGGGATACTGATGGAGGGAGAAAGAGTAGCACACACAAACACAGACATTCCCTGCCTCTAAGATTCCCTCTGAAGATTTAACAGAATTATCAGGCAGTTACTTAAATAAAACAGAAGCTCAGTTTAAACAATTTAAGCTGGGACACAACACCATTATCACAATGCCTTGTATTAATTATTATGTTTGGTCTTTCCGGCCTGTCACAATGATGAACCATAATGACTGCACAATGCGAGATATTCACCATTTAGCTAATTCACTCAGTCTAGGCAGGGGATCAAATACCCTCCCCTATTCCTTAACAACCACCCTTTTTGGCTCCAAATGTAACCAAGAGAAACTGTAAGGCTGGTGTGACCTGTGCATATACTGCCTGTCATTTCCCAGAGCTTAAAAGCCAGCTGCAGGCACACAATGGCCACAGCTTTTAACCTCAGTCTTTCCAGGGCAGAGCAATGCTATGCAGCTTCAGTCCCCTTCCTCTCAGGCCTCCAGCCGACCAAGGACCACCTCTGGTGTGCCCGTGGCATTCTTTGCTTAAGTGAAAGGAACATTGGAGGGAAAAAAAAATAATGTTTCATGGACATCCAGAGCTGTACATGGGAAGTGAGTTTTGACAGTGTCCTTGCTGGAACCAGGGAGTTTAACGGAACAGACCCCCAGTCTTTGCCCCTTTCCTATCGACACATTTCCCTGTGATTTTTCCCCGTTATAGCTCGGTTCATCAGCGAATGTGTGATGCTTGCTGCTGGCTGGCTGGCACACTGCATTTCTTCTTTGCGGATGGGTGAATAACCATTCATATCTCTGACTGGAGTCTTTCTCTTGTGAGAGATCAGCAACTGGATGTGTGTGGGGCAGCTGCTCAGTGTGTGCCAGTCTGAGTGGCCTGGTATGGACTAATGATGTCATTTCTGGAGCAGCCTTCACAGGAACTGTGCCACTGCTTAGTGCTATGAATGCTGATGAAATTGCTTTCCCAAGATCTGTTTCTTCTCTCAGAACAATATGATCTTGCAATGCATGGGTTCAGTTTGATATTTTTTTTCTACAAGTCTTTCAGACGTTGCCTGTTATCTGAGCACTCTGTGTTCCCTCAGCGTATTCTCTAGAAAATTTGATCTAAACATTGCAGTGTGTACAGTAGTGCAAAGTTAGGAATTTTAACAGACATACTGTCAGGATAGAAATTCATTCTCATCCATGTGCCAGTCCAGAAATCCTATTCCTAATTTATATTTCTTCCCCAAAGGCCCATATCTTCCATCTTTCCTACCATAAAAATACAAAACAAAACAAAACCAAGCCACACAAAACCCAGCAAACCATTCCAATCCATTTCAAGTAAAAAGCAATGCCAAATAATATTAATCTCTTTCTCTGGAATTTTTTGACATACCCTACCCCCTGCATTTCTGTCTGTTTAGACCCTAAATTCTTCACAGCACAGGCTGTATTGCACCTTGTGCATAAAAAATATTGCCAAATTTTTAACAACAAACAATTAATCTAATCCATCAGCTATGCGCATTACTAGAAAACACACATACACGTTTGAATTTTAATTTTATGCATATACAAACATCAAAGCAAGTGTTGATTAAACTGGCCCCCCGTCAATTCTACAAACGTCCCAAGATAAATGTAATTCTTGAAACATGATCAAAAGAGCTCTAGGCCAGAAGTAAGGGGGTGATGTTAACCTTACTTTTCAATAAAGACAGTCATGTGCTGATCACTGTATATATTTTTTGTTTGTTTCCCAGGAGTTATTATTTATCATAGCATTATTTTATGCTTCTTTTTGCTCTTTATCAGTGCTTTGGTTAACATTGCTAGTGTGCAAGCAGCAAAATAAAACATCTAGGGTAACTCTTTGAAACACCTTTTAAAAAAAACGCCTGTGTTTAAAGAGGCTGGCTTTGCTGTACTCACACATACAACATCCTAAACAAAAAAAAAGATGTGACAAAACTAAGTATAAAGACACAGCCCTGCCATTGAAAGACGTGTATAGTGAAGCAGTAAAGAGGAGGACGCATCAAATATGCAGCAGGATTATTTGTTACAAGTTGCTATTTTGCACTAAGTGAATAGATACTTCTTTTTTGGACAACTGCATCTAATTATGTCTATAGCTGCCCTTTACTTATCATATTGTGTGAAATTGTTTTTCTTCCTTGAGCAACAGGCAAACAAAAGGTGACAGGGATGAACTTGTTTGTACAGTAATTTATAGCACTGTATGTAGGCAATTTCCACACATGTATCTGTGATGGCAACTTAAATCCTTGGTCTATCTAGCAAATATAAATATACATGTGTGCATATTTGCATAATTTAAAATATTATAGCTCTCTTGAGAGGGTAGCATATTTAAATATGCGTGTGTGCCCATGTGTGTGGACTAGAACTACAGAAAAGCTGTTACCCTCTCAAGAGCGGGATCATTCCTACAGAATTTCAAATAGGCACTATACAAGCTATCTATATACATGGCAAACAGTGAATCAAGCATCATATTAATGTTATTTAAAAGTGAAAACAAATTACAAGGCTGGCATTACTGACATTCCTTTTTATGAATAATTTTCCTTACTGTAACAGAAAAACAGGCAGATGACTCAATTTTTAACTGGGTACGAAGTTCAGAATGCTGTTCAACTTATTCATAGCCATATCTGAATAAGAAACTGCATTCAGAAGAACCCCAGAAAGTTTCTATGTGTTATTGTGACATGCTTCCCTTTCCCTGTCCCAAAGTCAATAAGAATTCATATTCTAATAAGACTATTCATGTGTTACTGAAGCCTTATATTTACACTGATGAACACACTGAAAATTATACTCAGTCACTAAAAACCACACTTCAGCATGAAGCAAAAGTTTTGGCCGTATTACAATAAATTCATAAAATGAATCTTCATAATGCAAATGTTGCCAGATCCATAAGCACAGCACACTACTGTGGGACAAGCTGTTTTGAGAGAGATGCCACAGGAAAGCATGGAGACACCATTGCACTCAATGTTTTTTCCATTCCAGGGTCATAAAATGCTTTAACTTGCCTGTCATATGGAACAGATAGGAAGAGCAGTCATGTAAGAGAGTTTCATTTATTCTTAACAGGAGACATAAGATTTACTGGAAACTTAGTTCATTTGAGATTTTTGTGGGATTCATCAATATGCAATATTGTAATTTTGTTTTTACATCACCTGCACACCATTAATTTTCAGATCTGCTTTGCTCTTTCCAAGTCTTGTAGGAGCTGTTTTTCTATTTTCCCATCCAAGAAAGCATCCTTCTTCAGATCCCTACTTAAGCACTCGTACAAGTATGCGCATGCCTAAGTTCCACTGAAAGTAGATGTATGCTTAGGTGTAATGCTATTGTCGTAAGAAGATACTTTATATTCTAGGATATGATTTGGCAAAACGCAACATGTAAATTAGAGGTACATTGCCTGAGAAAGCATTTTGGTGAGCTTCCAGGAACTTACCTGCCAGCTGCCAAGCTGGCTTACAGCTACAGCTCTGGGCTCGATCTATTCATCCATCCATCCCCAAAGTGTCTGAATGACCGATAACAAAAACAGATGATTCATTGTTGGTATGTTCTCTGTTCTCTCTTTGTCCTGTGGAAGACATGGCATTTTACAATTAAGGTGTTAATATTTCAGGTTAAGTAAAACTTAAAGTATAAAGAGGGTGGTTTTTATCTTACCGGATAGAAACTTGTTCCTAAGTTTTAGAAGATAGAGAAGGCCAGAAATTAAATTTTTCAATGTTAGCTCATCTTTAAATGAGCAGGTACATATGCCTATCTTCTCAAGTGTAAAATACCACCTAATGGCCAATGCAGAATAACATAAGGTATACACACAGTCAGAAGACACTCTCCCATTTGGTCTTTTTAGATAGAACTGACTAGGAAGATCATATTTCGTTTCCATTTACTTAGCAAGCATTATTCAACGTGTCAACCTTGAACTTACTAACACAAACATCAAGGACTTATCTCAGAGACCTATAGGGAGGATAAGACAACTTCATGTCTGCCGTGGATGGAACAGAAAGGAGAAATACATTAGAATATTCAAAAATACAGAGAGCACTTCCACCTAACAACAACATCGCTCAAGTGATACAAAAAAATTGAGAAATGAACAAAAGAAAACAACACTTCTTTTTAATATTAAAGTACTTTCTAGTGCTTACGGTCATTATAGCAGATTGTCATAGAGAAAAGTATGACTATTTCCATAAGGTGGGTACCTAACTCGCACTGTGAATGAAGCACAGAGATTAAAAATTCACAGACATTTCTCCACCAATGCCTGCCAGAAGAGATCATCAAATGGGCGTGTTTTAAAGAGGGGGCTGAGGACTAGTCTTTTCACCAGACAACTTGAAGGAAATATAAAATAAATTCTGATAAATTGTGTGGATTGCACAAAAATTTGGCAAAACAGTAAATGACTAAGAGGACAGGATTATTTGGCAAAGCAGGCTCAGTCAAACAAAATGCACCTAAATACAACCACATACAGAGCCTGGAATTATCAAAGCAGTCCTCAAGAATAGGGAACTATCTAATGGAAAACAAATAATCTGAAAGAATATTGAAGTCATAGAGGACAAATCATCGAGTATGAGATCTTAGCAACATGGATTTAGCAACATGGGGTGAGGAGTGAAACACATCTGGTTTTTTACCTCTAGATACCATCACAATTTATGCTTTGGTGAGAGTCAAGCTAAGATATTTTATATAGTTCTGATGTTCACAGTTTGTAAAGGATATTGAACAATTGGGCAGTTTCTCACAGAAACAGTGAGATCAGTCACAAAAAAATTATTCAGGAACTGAATAAAACTCCTTCCAGCGAAGGCTTTAAAGAGCTCAATCTGTTTAGTTTATCAGAGAATGAGAGGCAACTTGATTACAGGAATAAAGCATCAGGTACAAAAGTGCTCTTTGATTTAGTGGACACAGTAAAATGTCTGTAATATACTGAAAGCAAAGACAAGTACTAGAGCGTTGCAAAGCATCAGCTTTCTATTGAATATATGTATTACAATACAGTTTTAGTCATACAATCACACATCATTTTCTTCCACAGGAAGCTTCACTGAGCATGTGGGATAGTTGGTGGTTATTTAGTAAATGCTTTGTTTTATTCTCATTGTTTAATTTGAGCCCCACAACTCAGTCATTATAAACCATTTAAACCTAGCACCAAACACAACACTGTTTCTTCCTTCACTGACTTACATTTGGCTGTCACTTTAACAGCATATGAGTGTAATTCAGTGAACTGAAAAAGATACAGGAAGATAAAAGCCCTCATTACACACGCGTATTATACAACACTCCACCTGGACAAAGGGTGATTCAAACACTAGCCAAAGTTTCTGCTTAAAGTGTGTACAAAATTCTAGTTAACTAAGCTAAATATTTCCAAGAGTGGTAGAAGCACTGGCAGACCTTTTCAAGCTTTTTTGAGGGTCACTTGTAGGAATTGTTTAAGGAGGGAAAGGTATCAGTTTGACAGTTGAGTAGGTTTGTTTCCACCACAGAATATAGCCGTGAAGATACTCCAGATCTCTGATCATGTATTAGGAGGCACATGGCTTCTGCAGGTTCCTGGTGAACACATGCAGGATAGCTCCTTAGGGTTCAGGCCATACTTTCACATTAAGCTATTCCACAGTGGAAGCTTCAAGGTCAGATGCTTTTTCAAGCAGGCTCTGATCAGGTCACTGCTTGTGAATCACCACAGGGGGGAATATTTCCTTTCTGTTCACAGGCGCACATCTCCTGCCTGAGATTTACAGACTGGCTATCCATCTACTACCTGAAATGGGAGTTTTCTTTGCCATGAACTGCCTGCCAAGATAAGTTGCCCTGTCTAGAACACCACCTGCCCTGAAACTATTACGGGAAGGTTTGGGTTTCCTGACCAACACCTTTTGCCACAGATACTGTTCATGAAGCCTTGAAGGCTTACAAAAGGGGGCCTGAAAGAAGCCTTCAGCCATTACCTGGGCCATCCACCGGGAGAAACTGAAGAATACAGTCTAATACCTCCAGATTTTCCTGGCTGAGTCTCCACCAGCCCGTCCTAGTCCCAGCCCCATCTCAACCTGACTCCTCATACCAGTCCCAGGTAACTTTCCCACCATGCCCCTTGTTTCCACGGCTACATCTCCACCACAGACTGCACATCAAACCCCACCTTGTTTCTCACTGCAGTCCCATACACCATTGGGTTTTTTTCAAGTTTCTCTACAGCTATTCTCAAACCCAGATTGTCACACCCCTTTCCTGGCTGCCATTTCTCCTAATAACTTGGGCGACTCCTAATGGAGGCAGGAAAGCTGGGAGATAAGACAATAAATCTCCCAATTTCTGAACATGACAGCACCAGCAGTAGTAATCTTTATAGATGCTACTTTAAAAATGCAATACATATCTTAAAATGACTTGTGAACCTTAGTCTTTCAGAGAACCACAACTTTGTTACACTGTTGGCTAAATTTCCTGGAAACGGCAAGAGACATCAGGCAAACCCTTAATGAATTTCAAGTCTTGGCTCAACACTTTGGAGATGCTGGAGCACGTCAGGTTTTCACACTACCCAGATTAAACTTAAATTGCAACCGTGAAATGCAGATTTCTCAATGAATGTTTGCATAGATCTTGTCTGGAGAGTTAATAAAGACTTCTGTCTGGAGAGTTAATAAAGACTTCCATCCATTTGAAAATTTACCAAAGTTAAGCCCCCACAGGAGCATCCCCTCATTTAAAAATAATTTAGCTGTAAGGCTCCATGAGATCTGAAAAATTGGGTTCATCTGTCTATAGTGAAAAAGATAAAATGGGAAAAGGAAAAGTATGCCTAACGATAGCATTTATTGTGCCTAAACTGCTGTGCCACATCATCTCTGCAGGAAAAGCACGCTAAATGAAACCACAGAGGATTAGGTTTAAAAAACTGTAGAACAGTAGTAGGTTAAAGCTGCACATCTTGTACTTATTTATGTGTCTTCGCAAATGAATTTGAAACTTAGGGTATGTTTGCAGGAGGCCTGGGCTCTTTGCAGCTTACTACAGCACTCCCACACTTGCAAATGTTTTCTTCATACCAGAAAGTCACAATTATCATGTCATACTAAGGCATACACCTGCCCATACTACATTACTGTCAGAACAATAGATTACATTGGATAGGAAGCGCTTTGGCACACAACGCGTGCAAAGGCCACAGGAGAATTTCCCACAGTTTGCTCTCCAAGGATCCCTAATACTCCTTAGCAACCTTGCTGGGAGGACTGAACTCACAACCTCTAGACAGCAGGTGATGAGTGTCCCTGTGTACTTGAAATAGCTGCCGGCTACAGCTAGCACACTTACATCTCAAGAAAAACATTTAACAGAGAGTCATCCAACCCTGGATATAGATAAACATGTTAAAGTCAGATTGGTAAAAGCAGAAGGAATATTGGCGAGCAGAGTCCTGCGGTGGCTTTGTATCATTGTACAGAGTGCACAGCCTTAGAGGATGCTTCCATGACAATTTGAGAGCAAGCCTAGTCTGGACTGAGGAGCATGAAAAATGTGTGAAATGACAGTCTGAAAGACTGTGATCTAAGTGCCAGAACTGTTTAGACCACTAAAAGCCCTTACATATGTCAGGCTATGCTATTTTCTATAGTGAGCTATCTTGTTCTTTCCTGGTACTGCCTCAACTACTACATTGTTCTTTTCCTCTGGTAACTGCAAACTCCACTTGCTGAAGTTTGTTCCACATGGAACAATTTCAGGACTGAAATGTCACATAGCAGCGTAACCATAAATAATATTTCGCCAATCCCTTTAGCTTTTAGGGCAAGATCGTATTGAGTTCTGATGTTTCTCATTCTCTGCCACGCAGCTAAGGGAATAGAAGTCCCCAGGTGTTTATTATACACAGCTGACCTTTTATTTCCTGCTAGGTGCATTCCATTTCAGATAGCCTAGAGTATGGTCTTGAAATGCTATTTTCCCTGCTAAACTAATCTGAGATCTCCATTTTTACACATTTAATAAACTCAAGAGTTTGCTTTTCAGTGTTGCAGGAGAAACAGAGGTCATTTAGAAGGTTGTAACTTTTTTCAACAAAACCACTGTTGTGATGCTTCTGAAAGAAGCAAAGGACAAACACTTATAAACACTGGGCAAAACACTGCAATCAACATCAGTAAGAAATTCCCCTTTTTTGTGGTTTTGGGGTTTTTGTTTGTTTGTTTTTAAACAAACTAGATCTGAATACCACTGTATCTATTGCTATGATATTTCTCATTTCTTATAGAAAAATATTCAACCTTGATCAACCCTCATTTAAAACTTAATTTCAGCTATACATCTCTTGCAAGAGAAGCCTCTCTCCATTTTATATGCTAGTTGTATTTGTGATTGCTGAAGAGAGCTGTATCTTCTCTTTCCAACCCATAAAATATTTTCACAGTTTACTTAAATGGTATTGGTAACTCCACTTCTCATTTCACAGTCACTATTTTTATATACCTCTCAAACTTCTTCCAGTCAAAAACCTTTTGGTTCTGATACCCTGATACTACCTTATGTATAGCTTTTAAAATCTCAAATAATTTGATATTTAGATTACATAATACTTAAAATTGCAATTCTTGTCCACCCACTCAGAAGCTATGATAGCCACACTTTTCTCATCTCACATAATATTTCCCTTTTTCTTTTTTCTTCTTCACATCCAAGAAGATTCCCATCCAGAGCATCCTGGCTGGCTGCATACATGTCACAGTACAATTTTGCCTTGGCCCATCAACTGGTTTATCTCCTAAATCACTCAGACACGAACCACAATGGCTGCTCCTTGGGACCTCATCATGCAAGGTCAGCCGTCCTGTTACCGCTGGGAAGTTGCCCTAAATTTTAAACTTCTGCTGAAATGCACGGCTATTCATGCAGCCACTAGGATTGAGATATTCTTCACAGAGCCGCTACAAACAGCGCTCAGGCATCTCTCCTGCTAATGACCTTCCTGTCGACCCTCCGAGATTACTATCTCAAGAGCTAAGGGTGGCTACTTCTCTGCTAACCGGGGTTGCCCGAGACAACCAAACGCGTTATGTTTTATCATCTCTACCATCTTACCTTAGCTCTGTCTTGCTGACTCTGAAAGCTACAGACTCATTTCACATAACACCTTTTGCTCCACTTACTCCCCAAAACAGGCAGTAATTTTTGGTTACTTGGCAATACCAGCGCTTTAGAATCTTCTTTTTTTTTTTTAAGTAAGTAGTGCATTTTAAAGCTAACAACCTATTGATCACTACTTTACAAAGCTGAACAAATTAAACTTTGTAACCCCCAAATTTCCGGGGCACCGGGGGCTCGCAAAGCATATTTTTATAACAGCAACAGCAATAAAATTATTATTATCAAGGGATACTGTTAATTGAGGATTGGAAGCCCTGTCCCCGGCGGAGCGGGAACAAGCCAAGCCCACCGGTTGCAGCCCAGGGCCGGTTCCCCCCCCGCCCGGCCACCCCTGGGGCCGCCACCCGGGCGGTGACCCGACCCGACCCGACTCGACCCAGGTTACCCGGGAGCCGAACCGACCTCCCCCCTCTCCAGGGGCCCTGAGGCGAACAAGTCGGGAAGGGGCCACCTGGGGCGAACTAGTGGCACCCCCTCCTCGCCTTCCATCAGTTGCCACAGGCGCGGAGGGAAAGAGGGAAAGAAGGACGGGCACGTCCCCTTCTCCCCCTCCCTCCGCCCCGCCGCCGCCCCTCAGGCGACACCCACTGACCCTCAGCCGCCCCATCGCCCCTCAGCCGCCGCCCGCCGCCCCTCAGCCGCCGCGCGGCCCTCAGGGGAGCCTCTCCCGCCGCCGCCAGCCGCTCCCCGAGCCGCGCCGGCAGCCGCACGGCAATCACCCGGCAGCGGCGAGCCCCTCCTCGCTCCATACCTGTCTGGGGTGCCTTCGTGAGAGGGAGCCGATGTGTCGTGTCCCCCCCCCCCGCCTCAGCCCCGGCGCGGCAGCGGGCAGCCGGCTTTGTTACTACTGGGGAGCGGCGCGGATCGGCCCCCGTCGCTATAGAAACTGGCTGCGCCGCGAAGCGACACCGGCGAGTAGCGGGCGGGAGGCAGGAGCCGGGCGGAGGTGTGGGGTGAGGAAAGAGCCGTTCATTCAGGAATATCCTGGCTGCTTCCTCCTCCTCCTCCTCCGCCTGCAGCCAGCCCTCGGCACCGCCCAGCCCGGCCCGGGGGTGTGGGGAGGCTCCTGGCTGGTCTCACCTCAACCTGCGTCCCCGGGCGCCTCCGCTGGCAGCAGCCCCAGCCCCATGGCCGCCGCCGTCCTCCGCCTCCTCGGGGAGGCTTTACCCCCAAAACAGAGGACCCGCCCGCACTCGCTGCCTGGCTCGCCCGCTCCGGGGGCGGACCCCAGGGCAGCTGGGACCCCCACCCCGCGAAATGGCGGGGGTTGACCTGGACTCCCGCCCCCACCTCCCGCCGCCTTTGCAGCCCGTCTGGTACCGGAGCATTACATTTTGTTAAAACGTTTGAGCTCCACGTTCTCTGGGGAGAAGCTGCTTTCGCGTGGGAACTCGCTGCTGGGACCCCTCTGGAGGGCAGCTCCCAGACGCTGAGGCGAGATCCAGGGGCAAGATGG
Organism: Gallinago undulata; assembly: GCA_026546715.1. Taxonomy (NCBI): domain Eukaryota; kingdom Metazoa; phylum Chordata; class Aves; order Charadriiformes; family Scolopacidae; genus Gallinago; species Gallinago undulata. Next base: position 61,762,383 of record JAOTQQ010000012.1, read on the forward strand.
GTTTTTGGGCTGCTGCGATGCATTTCTTCTGATGCAGCAGGCCCTAAAAGACGAGGAGAAGGGCCCGTTCTCCTGGGTGATGTGCGGGCAGCAAATGGGAAAGGAAACGCAGGAGGTGGGAAGGAAGAGGAGGGAAAGGCTGAGAATGGGTCAAGATAAAGTGGCCGTGTGGGTGGGAGACACCATAGTGTCTGACGCATACGAGATTCAGGGTCTCCTCTGTGTTATCCAGAGACTGGAGGATGGCATGCTTTCCTACAGCAACATGGGCATGTCACAGATGCCCATCTTCCTGTCCTTTCCTTTTCCCTGCTTGGCAGGACTGACAAAAGCCGAGGCAGTCCCTCCTCTCCCCTTCCTCCTCATCCACTGAAAAAGGCTCAGTGGTCTCGGTTTGTCGGACCTACTATCTTCTAATTTCTCTCCCTGAAACATTCTTATTCTTTCTCTCAATAGGAGTAAAATTGATAAAACACCCTTCAAAGCACAAGATGGATCTCTCCTTTTCTCCTTCCCTGGTTTATATTGATTAAATTGGCCTTCCAATTTGCCAAACAGAAGAAACCCAATGTGCGAGGCGCAACTCGGAGCCTGCTTTATCCATCTCAGCTACTGCCACTGCTAAGCTACTGGGGATGACTGTTAAGTATCACCACTGCAAGTCACTGTGAGCTGACGAATCTGTGCCAAGAGCTGCTGGCACACTGCAGAAAATACTGTTTAGGGAGAGTTTGCCAAAGACAAGAAAGACCCCCCACAGGAGCTCTTCACAAAACGGCGCAGCTTACAGCAGAGCTGCTGGCAGACCGTAACACAGCCAAAGGACAATGACGGCACAAATGAGGGAGATAGAAGGTTGGGGTATGAAAGGCAGAGAGTCACCATGTTTTTATCTATCTAATTTGCATGCTAAATACTATTTCTAAAGTTTTTTTTTAAAAAAAAGATAAATCCAGTCAGAGCATAGCAGAGCTGAATTAATTTTTTTGTTTTACCTTGCGGCAAATTTGCTTGCTCTGAGATGGAAAGAGTAACATAGAGAAGTAAAAGATCTGCCACACACTGGATCTTACAGCATAAGAGAAATTCTGCTCAATTTTCCTGTACATAAAAAATGCTTTCATTCTTTTAGTCAAATGGATCAATTTGATGTTTTAATTAAATTTTCATAATGGATATAGTTCTTTAAAAAAAAAAAAGCTGGAAAGCAATACATATTCTAAAACCTTCTGGAGGAGTAAGGATGCTTTTTAACTTAAGATGTCTTTAGAAAAGAGAGAGTTTAGCAACACAAGTGTTGCTAAAAGAAATGGTCATTGTTTTGACAGCAAGAAACACAATGCTGTTGCTGTGATTCTTATTCAATTTTCTTACAAAAGAATTTCATAGCACTTTCTCCCAAGTGGAAGCGTGGGAAGGGGTAGAAAAATCATAGGAAAGCTTGACTTCCTATCTGGTCTTTACTGATACAAAGCACCTGAGCACTGGTATTATTTCCTGTGTTCCTGGGGATTTTAATCTTCAACACAGTTTTACACACAGACTTCAAACATGTTTCCTTCTCTAGGTTGAAGGTAAAGAATAGCATTTCCAGAAGGTGCAATTGAGACAACTGGGCGATGTCTTAACAGACTTACAGGCAGGCACAATCGGATGTGTCTTAATATTGAGCAGATTTCTGTGCCTTCTAGGCTAGTTTTCCTATTAAGGTTATGATGATATTTCACTGTCAGTGATGAGCCATTTTTGTAGATGGATATCACCTGTATCTTTAGGATAGAGCCTTATAGCCAGTTTATCATTCTAGTGCTCGTAAAGTGTTTTACTGTTGTGTTTGTTTTTGTTGTTGTTTGTTTGTGTTGTTTTTTTTTTAAAAAACACCTCTGCTTGAAATGTATTATTTTAACTACGTTAATGTTATATGGATCCTAATGTTTGTAATAGCATTTACAAAGCAGGGCACTAACTGCTTAGGCTGTTTGCAGTCACAGTACTTCAATAGTTTTACTGAGTGGAATGAAACATAAAAGATACTAAACTCTTGCATTGCAGTAACAAGTAAGTATTAAATCACCATTGCATTTTGTATTATTTTAATATTAAGCCATCCTGCCTTTGTGTTTTGACATTTTGTCCCTATTTCTCTCATTTTGGGTCAAAGACAATACTTCTAAAATCTATAACTGGAATCTCTTTTGGCAACATTTTTTTAGGGAACATTACTTCCTTGGGGGAGGGTGAGAAAAGAAAAAAAAAGAATATAACATTTTAAAAGATGTGTGCTGATATGGCCATTGCCAGCATCTGACTCAGCAGTGACATGTGCGTCTTTCTCAGCGTGGAGTATTTTTTCCTGTAACTTGGTGTACTGAAGGAGTTCATCGTGGAACATCGAACAAGTGTTAACATTCTCATGGGGCAGAACAGCTTTTGATGGTGTCCCCTCTCTTTCACCATTTGTCCTCACTCCAAACACCATTCGTCCCACCAAACACTTATTCTATTGGACTATTCGTTCCCTGTAAGCGGTGCTTAGCAGAGCACTGAAACATTAAATAAAGAATGCTTCAACTAAAGGGATGAAACACATTCTTAGACATAATAAAAAAAAAAGGGGGGGGGAAGTAAGCTGTGGTAATATTGAAGTAACAATATTTAATACTAATGTTAATTATCATTACTACTATTTTTATTAGCATTGTGGTGCAGCCTTTAGGCTGCTCCAGCACCAGGCACTGTTTTTCCACAGATGAAAAATGTAGGTAATTTCTGCCCTGAGGGGTTTACCTTAGAATTAAATGTTTTTCCTGAGGGTCTGGAATGCCATTAGTTACACATTTGGGTAGTGGCAAGCACAGTGGGGTCTAGTTCAATTGTGGCCTTTTAGGTATGAGTAATATAAATTTTAAATAATGTAATAATAATTGTTAGGAGACAGTGCAAATCCATTTTTTTGCACCTATAGGCTTGCAGTCCTTTTGGAAATCAGAGACTTCGAAACCTGGAAAATGAGTTGAAAGGCTAACTGAAGGAAGCAATAAAACATGAATATGCTAAAACAGGGGAAGAACTCCTAGATTCTGGTTTTGTAAAAGGAAAATATGCTTTCCCCAGGGCTATCTTTCAATTGTGTTTCCTCAGACATATCTCTTTTTTTTTTTTTTTTTTTTTTTTTTTACCCTGGGAAGAAATTTGTATTTTAAACCTTTGCTTGAGATTTCTGGATGCCCTGCAGAGACAAAGCTGCAGCAGTACAGCAGGGACCAGAGTGCCAAGGGGACACAGGGACACAGGCTGTGCCAGCTGCTGCTCTGGCCAGGTAGAGCCACCCCAGCAGCAGCACTGGCTGGAAGTGGTTTTTGGGGACACAAAAAGGTTGTTGGGGAGAGGAGGGCTGGAGAGGGAGCACTGTAGTTATGAGATCCATGGTGTCAGGGCTACACACTTGGATTCCCAGCCTTTCTATTTCTATACCTTTTTTTTTTTTTCCACACTGGGGAGATACCAGCATAAGGCAAATCAAGTCTGTATAAATATACTCAGACTTGCAGCTGATCGTTTGACAAAATAATTATCAGAGGTTTATAAAGGCTCCTGTGCAAACTTGTGGTGAGAGAGAAAGTACTGCTGGGCATTCAAAATTGTCAGAAAGCAAACATTACTGCTGCCTGGTTGACTTTCAACATGACCAGGCTCGTGTCTGCCCTTCACCAGGTAGTGCCATGCTGAGATGCCACAGCTACTCAGAACAGGGCAGTGAAGGAGCCTGCTGAGAAACAGGCCATATAGGAGTTGAAGTGCAGTGCTATAGCCTTCCAGACACGCTTGACTGTGTTTGTACTCACTGTGCAGGGCAGTGTTGATATGTCCCAAGTGTAGGCACTTACAGCCCTCCTGTGACAATGTGGCATCTCGAGGAAACACATGAGGAAACACCTGAAAAATATGATTGATCTGGAAAGAGGGAAAATGATGTGGCAGCATACAGAATACATACTATTATTTAATTTTGCTTACTGGAGAAGAGCCTCAGAGATAGTGAAGAGAATCCTTGCCTAAGTAGCTGAACAAACACCACAGTGGCCAAAGGGATTAATGCTAGGAAAGCATACCTCTGGATGGCATATTTTGTGTTATTCACACAGCCTACTGGGATCTTAATTGAGTGCAACTGCTCAGAAAAAAAGATCCTGGCATTACTGTGGAAAGCTCAGTGGACAGCAGTGTTGAACAAAATGCTACTGGGAAAGAAAAAAATCAGACTGGAAATACTGTAATTCCCACAGCAAATAACATTCTGTTATTTGCTACTTCTTGAATACTTTGTTTGGTTCTGGGAACTTGACTGCAAACCTGATATAGCAGATACAGAGAGTATCTGGAGACAGGCAGCGCAGATGATTAGAGGCTGGGAGAGAAAATTTTGTATCTGGAGAAATGGAAAAGATTCGACCTGTTTAGGGATGGCATGAAGAAAAGACATGATAGAGCTTTATAAAAATAATGAATGGCACAAAGAAGATAAATCCTGCATTTCTAGTCACCTTTTGCCCCCATAATTTAAGAGCAAGAGTTCATCCAGTGGAATTAAAAAAGATACACATTTGAAAGTGAAATAATGAAATATTAGCTATTAGAGTGAAAGTATTCACTGTTACATGAGATAAAATTTAAAGAAAGGATTAGATTGCATAAAAAGTGTAAAGGGATTGAAACCTTTATATTTCAATGCATAAAGCCTGTCATTAAGCCAGAGGCAGAACAAGCAGGAGGGAAAGGAGCATTAACAGAAACTCCTCTTTGGGCAAATTACTGAATTTCTTGAAACATCTTATAAAGTATCTACTGCTGGTGATTAGAGGAAGAGGATATGCACAGCACTGGGTGTTTCTCTTTTCAAGGGTCACCAAGACTACATTGCTGGGAAACTGCAAACCCTTCATTTTAAACTCCTTTGCAAATATGGCTTTTAGGGACACAGGTGTCTAAAGGCAGATCCATGTGTCAGGAGTAGTCCTGTGTTTGTGTGGTCCATGCTGTAAGTAATCTTGCCAAGCACCAGCTGATGCCCATCTGGAAACCCCTTGACTACTGATGCCAGTAACCCGCCATGTGCTTCATACTTAACTCAGCCCAGGGATGGGTTGCATATGTGACCGTTAATGCTTCCTCAGATAGATGCAAACTAATTAGGTGAAAACCAACAGAAGCCAGGCTATTTCTGTTCTTTTGATGTGTCACGATCCCCAGTCAATGAGTCATTTTTAAAATTTTCACCTCAAGCCTTCCAGCCATTAGTCATACCAAACTCCAAAATCTTACAGGAGATGTTAGGACTTTAAAAAAATTACTATTATTATTACTTTTTGGCCATAATAAATTAGATTAACCCATTTTATACATACATTTTCATATAGTGGGAATTCAGAACAACATACTAAATGTGCCTGGCAAAAAAAGTAGGACTTCATAAGTCGAGGGAAAGACAATAATGTGACAAGAGCACACATATCCCAAGATGTGCAGCCAACTGAAAACAACTTGTACCTCACAAAACCATTACTTATATATAAACTGGGATCATGCTTGAATTTGATGGTGAATTATGATGCCAGTATTGCAGAGCACTACTACACCAATACTGTCTTAGTCTTTTAGAAGCTATGTCTTCAAACAAGTCCTCAGGCTGAAGCTATCTCTTCAGTTCACAGCAACCACCATTTTTCCATGCTATCTGTGCATTAAACCAGCCTGAGATTGTTCAAGTAGATTGACCAACCTGTACTACACTTTAGCAGATTTAAAATGTGCCCATCTTTTCTTGCCTCAAATGAAAAAAACCCCAAACAGCTCACAGCTGGAGTCTGTCCAGCAATTTGGTACCAGCAGTGGCTGATTCGCTTTGCATTTCCTATCCTCATCACGCAACATGATGGCAGAGCTAAAGCCAACTGCAGAAAAGTGTAACAATTGCACTTCAGTGGTCATCTGCCATCAGCATACAATGTTTTGTTCTGTTTCGTTTTGTTTTTAAACTAGGATGAATTTCCATGAAGCGTTCATGAACCATTACACCTCCAATTCTGTCCCCAGTAACAGTAAGGAAAAAATTACCAATGTAATGGGAGCTCAGCTGTCCCTGGGATGTGATTCTGTGTCTACTAGTGGCATGAAATTGATAGACTCCCCATTATGTGCTAGTGTCTTAGTTTTCTTGAGGTATACTAATTCCCAGAGGAAATGCATATTCTGTGTGATACAAAGGAGTTGGCAGAGGGATGTTAATTACACTGTGAAAGAGTATCAGAAGCCCTAATGCTCACAGCCTGTTTAATCACCGTTTGCTGCTTCTTAAAGTTTAAAAAAATGAAACCGAGAAAACCAAACACTGCAGCTTTTAGGTTTAAAAAACTAAACCGAAGAAGTGAAAGACACTATAGCATTTCCTGTCAACTTCCTCTTTACTTTGAATTTATTCTTTTCTTGTTCGTTGGTTAACTGCACATAAAAGAGTTAATGATGCATATAGTAAGAAGGCTAGTAGAAGAATAATGTTGAATAAAAGTTCCTGCATCACCAAGATCTGTAAGCCCCAATACTAATTTCAATATCTGAATCAATGACTTGTCATTAAATAATGATTACTGCCTGAAATCCAGTTTTAGATATAAGAAATTTATCTCTTATGTTAAATGTTGCTTTCCTTGGGGACAAAAAAAAAAACCCTTAAATTGTTTATGGTAAAGTCAATTGGAGACCAAAGTGGAAAGTGAACCCAGAACAAATTTTTTGAGAGGCAGATTTGAATTGAATTGGAGGACAAGGGAATAATTTTAGAAAGGTAGACTTCGGTTAGGAAAAAAAGATACAGTTTTGAAATATTTAACAATGAAGGAAATCAGCTGGTACAGTCTATATCTCATTTGGAGTCTTCCTTTACTTCACTTTTCATAATTTCAAGATTTACTTTATGAGCATAAAACATAAATTCTGTTTTCATTTGTATAATGAACAAAATTCTATAAGGTTGGTTTAAGTCTTCACTCTCTAAAGAGTATGGGATGAGCCTACTCTGACATGAGAGGGGGAAAATGGGACACCTTGTATGGGAAGTAGAAAGAAAATTCTGAACACATGAGGGAAACAAGGGCAGCTCCTGTCTGAAAGCAGAGGCGACAGGAGGGACACCTGTGGGGAGAGGGACAGATGCCAGAAGCCTTGTCTGCCTCAGATGCCACAAGGTGAATGACTCCCAAAACCAGCCACAGTAGTTGTAATGAAAGTGTCATTTTTTGGATTTGAGGGCTACGGCAGATTCATATGGGATGGGTGTTATGATAGCTGTACCTGATGATACTTTATCAAGAGCCTCTTCAAGCTGTGCAGGAGACAAGTTGAGAAGGATCTCCAAAATAGGTCTTCATTGCTGGTGTACTCAGCTCTCATACCTCAGCTCTCGGGGTGGTACCTGTGCCTCTGAGTAAGGATCCTAGAACTTTGATATGAAATGTAGGTATCTTGGAATACAACTGAAAGCACTCACCATGATTAGCATCATTGTTTTTTACACAAATATGCCCTTTTAACACAAGAAAACTGAAAAGGACATTATATTATGATATGTATTTGGACAATATGTCATAGACATAACCATTTTTTTCAAATTGTGTTTCCATGACTTTTGCCACCATGCCTCCACTTTCTGAAAAGTGTATAGTAAATCTACTGCTTAACTGAAAGGAAGAAAAACTAATAAAAATAAGCATTACACAAAGTACCTTGATACTTAAAGGGTCAGTGAATTCTGTTTTTCCTTTTTAAGGCACTCTCCTCCCCAATAGATCTATAAGTTCCAAGTTATTGCTCAAATGCTAAACATCATGGTATTATTGGTGTGATATTTGCCCAAACAACAAAAAAAAGAAACACAAGTTTCTCTTACATCTCTATTATCTTCTATTATAGGAGAAATAGTATTTATCTGTAATTATAAATATTACATCTAAGTATTTTTGCATGTGATTATTTTGCTGAAGACAATCAAGTCACTACATGGACTTAACAAAGCAAGTCTCTATTTAAATGAGGGAGATTTTTAAACAAAGTAGGAATAAGTTGTGATTAATTTATACATATTTATTTAAAAATATCAGTCTTCTAGACGGTTATAAGATGCTGATTTAAAATGCTATACATCTGGAAACCTGATTCAGTATATTTAAAGGGAAATGCCACACTTTGGTAAAGAAAAGAAGCAATTGCTTTTAGGTGATATGTTTTTACATTTTAAAGAACAGGTGTGTTTGGAAGCAGCTTAGAGGTTTGAATCCTGGAAAAAGGAGGAGATTAATAAATGACATGCAGGTGAATGGTCAGTTACACAAAACAGCTGACTTAATCACAGGGTTTCAGAGCTTTATCACTTTGACAGTAATAAAGAAGTTTATCATATCCTGTATATGCCATCAGACACTTTGGCCTTGCTACAAACATGATGGCATTGCACTTGAAAGATTTTCTGTGGTCATCATTAGTATATAGTATAGTTACAATGACAGTTCTTTGCTACAACAGGTAATGAAAACTAGTATTTTTTCTCTGCCTTCTCCCTATGGCTATGGACACATCAATAACAGATTAAAAAATTTCACAGGTCAGTGGCATTAAGAGTAAATCTGACTTTTGAGAAAAATGTGAAAGCACTGCAGTTCATCATACTTGTAAAAATTTTTATATCATTCAAGCATTTGCTTATCTACTGCTAAGTCCAGGAAGCTGGGTATGTAGTAAAGAGGGAATGAAATAGGGCATTAGAAATCTCTTGGCAGATAAAGCAATGTTTTACATAGAAGATGTGGAAAGCATTTCTAGGTATCTGTGTGGCTGTTTTTTTGATGAGGTGATGAAATGGCATTTCAAGAGCATCGTTGGTGAATGCTACAGAACTGCAATTGTACATACCCATCTGTGCACTTTTACAGGCATCATTACAAACCAGGATTACACACTTGCTTCCTGAGATTGCCCATCCAAGCAGGATAACCCAAAGAGAATAGTTTGTTAATTTTCCTCTGCACTCCTGCAGTATTATGCCTACAAAAAGAAACACGCAGCATCTTATTAAAAATACATGTTGAAAACCAGGCCCCCTATTACAGTGAAAAGTGACAGAATCTGGAAACGTTTCTAGCAAGGTGCAGCTGGTGCAGTCAACTGGAAAATTTTCTAGAAGCTGTACTGAAAATGCTGTCGTGTTTTCCCCTCTGTCTAAGCAGCATTAGTCTTTGCCTGACAATCCTCTGGTAAGGCTACACAGCGTGTTGTTGCCACCTAGAGTCAGTTCATCAAAACAGAAATTCTGCCTGTCTTTTTTTGCTTACAGAAAAAGGAATCCACCAACGTACCCAGGCATCCCCTATCCTCTCACTTAGCAACAGGTTTTTCCCCTAGAAAAAAAACAAAAAACAAAAAACAAGAAAAAACCCAACCAAAACCCAAAACCAAACAACCCACAAATGTGCATTTCCAGCAAGTTTACCTCTACGTGAATTCCTGGGGAACGCAAGGCAGCCTGTATCTTTACTTTCATCAGGGTCTGCAGAGGGAGCACTTGCACCCATCAGTGATCTTGACCCTTGATGGTGGAAGCACAGCTCTGGCCTCTTCAACTAAACCAACTAACTGGGGAGCAGTGAGTGCCACAGCTGACTGTGTGGCTGCTGGGGTGCTCTGCTGGTGGGTGATCATAGAATAGTTTGAGTTGGAAAGGACCTTAAAGATCATCTAGTTCCACCCCCCCGCCATGGGCAGGGACGTCTCCCACTGGACCAGTTTGCTCAAAGCCCCATCCAACCTGGCCTTGAATCTGGATCAAGGGCCCCCACCCCATCTTCCCTTTTCTTTCTTCAAACCCTGAGGTTCTCAGATTGCTGGTTTTGGTCACACAGGGATTTGGATACACGGCACACAGGGCCGGGAAGGAAATGAAACGTGGAAATGAAAACTGGTGGAAAATAAAACTTTAGTGAAGATTCAACTACCAGTGAAGATTCACAACCCTTCTTTTATATAGATCCGCTTCTACACTGAAACAAATCAATGTATCCACTTCTATATTTTTCACATTTTATACCCAGCATAACTGAAAACCAGAAACCAAACAGAATTCAGACTAAGATCTCAATATTGTTCTCGCTACTCTCTCTCACACATCAATTTTTAATAAAAATTTAGAAATGATTTATACTCAAATATCATCTTGGGGAATCCTAGAGCGACTACAAGTAGTGAAATCTTCAGAAAAGAAAGAAAAAAAATATCTCTGTAATATTAATTTTGAACTGCAAACATTCCAAAGGCAGAGAATAAAGGAGAGTAAAGGAGATTAGAGACGCTTAGGCTCTTTTCACTGACTGCCTGGTCCCTCTCCACTCCCATCTCTAGTAGATAAAGAACACACAACACGAGCTTTTGTTATCTGTAACTGCTTGGCCAGACATTTCACAAAGATAACTCCTTGAGTCAAAACTTTAGAAAGGTAAAATATCAGGACAGATAAGAAATAGGGGTGAAATGGTGGTTGAAAAAATTAGGAAGTCATCTCAGGAGAAATTAGGATCTTCCAAATGCATGGGAAAAGTATTACAGATCTGTATTCAGAAACTGCAGATGAAAGGAGAAAACCAAGGGCTTCTGAAAAATATCGGTTCCATCAATTTCTTCAGGCTGAATATGCTTTTCAGAGCAGATTTAGAATTCTGCTAGAATAGATTTCCCTCTAGGATCACTTGTTTTTGACATTTATCATTCAGAGCCATCAAGAATAATTTATAATATAAATGTTCTGCTTCAACTGTCAGTAGGAAAAGTCTCAGTCTTCATGGCATATGTAGCTATGTGCTGAAATGTTTGTGGTATTTTTAAATTCATATAATTCTGCTTTTTGCTGAGGGAAGTTGCCATTTGGGTTGGCCACTTTAGACAGATAGGAGACAAATGCTCTGTTCTTTTCTAGAAACTCAGCCAGGTTTCCTGTGACTTGTTACTCCCCACCTACCTTTAAGAAAACCCCTCAAACTGACCAGCTAACAGTTGCTCTGGTTTTGGATGAAGAGTAATAAAAAGCTCTTTCTTAAAAAAAAAAAAAAAAAGTACTACTTTCTTCCTTCATCTCTCCAAAAACTGTCCCATCCCCTTCTGAAAATGAAGAAACTGGAGTTTTAGATTAAGATACAGTTTACTCAGTAATCTGTAAGTAGAGATCATCACAAACAAATGACCCATCCACTGCTTGTTTGGGTGGCTTTGACATTTTGAACGCTCATGCAACACTGATTTCTTCTGCTTTTGAAATACGTGGACTAAACTGTAATACCCAGACAGATTCAGATGTTGAGGAGGGAACACGATGAGCTTTTCAGTAATTCCTCCTGTCCACGCATGGTGGAATCACAGATCCAGATTTTATTTGGATTTTATATTTATTTATATTTATTTTATAATGGACAGATCACAGCTTATATTTCACTAATCCATTTTTACTACTGTGCTTAGGGCCAGCATGAAGAGTTTTGGGGAGATGATTTTCCCTGACATATTTGACACAACTCTCTGAAGTAACCAAGCCTCCCATGGAGGAAACAGAGTGCTTGTCTTGGGCACAAACACCATCATTTTAAAGCCAATGGCAGTGAGATTAGTTAAACAAGGTGCTTTACAATAAAAGTACAGTGGCCCATAGATTTGGCAAAGCCATTCGAGACTTTAATTGGAAAGAAGCTTAGGTCTTGTGAGAAGTATACTTCTCAGAAGGGCAGGATTTTAGGCATGGCTGGTAGTGGAAACCACTCAGCTTGTAATTCTGGAGTGAAAGCTGCCAGACCAATTTATTGGAAGACTTGGAATTTTCCAAGTTAACTAATACTGTAGGTAGAAAACCAGATGTGATCCTCAGCAGGCCACCAAAGCAAAAAAAAAATAAAAAAAAATCAAACCATATATTTCAGTAGTTTGGAAAAGTTTAAATAAAAATAAATAAAAAAGAATTAATTTACAGTCTACTTTATAAGCCTTCATTGCCAAAGCTGGGAAACCATGCAACAGTTTGTTGCTGGCTGACTTGCTGGGAAAGATTGGCCTTTGGCTCAGGTGTGCTCTCTAGAGAGTGTTTAATCTGCCCCATAGGAAACATTCAACCAGCATCTGTTCTTTTTCAAAAATACATGAACAAGTAAACCAAAGCTCAAATCAATATAAAATGTAGATCACGTTACATTTTCAATACTCCTGAGGAGAAATTGTTCACAAACGTTTAGATCTAAAGCTTGAAATTCCCAGAGAAACAAATACTCACATAAAGCTTTTGAGCTATTGAGAAGCTCAGCGTCAGTGAGAACAGCAACCTCCTCTCCTTCAAGTCTCAAGGTACAAGAAGGAAAAGACCAACATGGGAAGTGGAGCGAGAGAGAGCTTGATTTATGAAATGGGGAGAAGGAAGATGGTAGATGCAGCTTTGACAGATCTGGAATCAAATGTGTGAAGCAAAATCTTTCATCTCTGAAAAGTGTTTATGCAAGCCCTCCTGACGACTCCTGACCGTGCAAACATTCCTTCCCAGAGCAGACCATCAATGCACAGAGCCTAAGCAATAGCCACTTCTTTCTGAGCTCCTTTAGCTTCTCAGCCTGTGAGGGAGGCAGACTCGTGTAGAAATGAAACATAATCTTCGTACTAGTAGCTATCTGCTGGGTGTTAACCCTGTTTAAAAATCTATGTTGCTATAAACTTGAGTGTTTTCTTAATATAATAATGCTTTGTGTCTGTCAACATCTGTACAACTATCTAGTTGTTCCTAATAACTTTTGAACCCATCGAGCAATTTAACCTAAGATTAATAAAGGAAGAGTGGTTTCAAAAATATTAAATTCCTACCAGTTTTGCAGGGATAAGTGGCTAAGGAGGGGAAAAATAATGCATTAATGCTCCCCATGGAAGGGAAAAGGTAGAAGCTCACCCTTTATTAAATGGTTGATTATCTAACTGAGCAAGAGCCATTAGTTGTTATTCTCGTGGGACTACTTGCCATTTATTAGCAGCTCCTCCTAGCACGTGCAGGGATCACTGTAGTCAGAGCTGAACCAAACCTCCAAAAGCAGTGCAGAGCTGGCACCAAGTGTAAGGCTGGCAGCTGTTTGGCTCCATAGCAGTAATTTGCACTGTGGTTATCAGCATGCACCACCAAGGTAACAATAATAATTTTTTATTACAGTGGATTAAGCTCAGTTTTGCAACTCATTTGCCAGAGCAGGTTTTTCTCTGTAGTTCCTTCATATGAGCAGAGATGATCAAAGGTGTTGGTCTTGGTCAATGACATTGTCAATGCCCTGAGGGCATCACCTGCCCTGCCTGTGCCTGCTCCAGCTGCCCTGGGGCTCTCAGGATCCCATTTCCACCCCCTGGGACTGCAAATCCCTGCCCCAGTGCTGCTACAGCAGGGCTGGTCTCCAGCTCCCCACAGTCCTGCCCTGCCTGGCCATGGTCCCATCCCCGTGGAGGTGCAAGATGCCTGGGGCTGGGACTGCCTCTGCCCAGGGTGGTGGGATGGACCTTGGGTTCCAGGGCCTGCCTTGTCACCCTGGGATTTCTCCCTGGCTCTTGCTGCACCCTGCTATAAAACTGCCGGTGATCTTCTCCGAATCATGTCAAGGGATTACCCCATGCCTGTGCTACTCAGCAGGACACTCAGCTCCCTAGAGGAAAGACAACCAAAAGAACAAGCTTACAGGGATTTTGTAAGCCTTCTCCAATGCCTTCTGCAAGATAGAGCAACAAAGGAGTTCGTGAAAAGCAGAGAAAAGGAGGTCTAAAGACAAGAAAATTGGCTAAAATAGTATCAAGGCTCTCCTGGTGCTTTCTTGGCAACTCTTGATGTTTGTCAGGTTTGTCTGTGGTGGCTCAGGAGGCTTCTGACCTCAGCTGCTCACTTATTCAACTAAATTTGATAGGGATCAAGGAGGAGATCCCTTGGCCACCAAAGTCCACATCCTAGTGAACTGAATTAGCCACGGTTGCCTCAGTTTATGTCAATGTATGAGTCTGGCGCTTATGGTGGGGGCACACTGCTATTTCTGACGAGTCAGTGATGAGGAAATAAGCCATGGCACTGGGTGGTCAACTTGGACCAGTAATTTCTTAAAATTAGCTCAGCGTGAACCCCCAAAGCTTCAGAGTCAGGGCCCTAAGCACATACGTCATTTTAGTATCTTCACATATTTGTTACTCCTTCCTCTTTTAAAAGGCCACCAAGTTGTCTCTGCCTACTCTGCCGTCTAGTTCCATTACATTTAGCCGAGCTATATTTGTCACAGCTCTAGCAAAAACTTTCTATTTTTCATTTCTCCATTTCTCACTGCTCATCCTCCCACCACGCGTCACCTGTTTCCTCAGCCTCCCCCTCAAGAAACAGTGGTTCCCCTTTCCATCTCTTATGTGCATCAGCATGGTTTTCGCTGATGACAGCACGTGGGCAGAGGCCTGGGCTGAAGGAAAGAGGTAGGCTGTGGGAGTTGAGGTCTGGGAGAGCCTAGTATCCTAATGTTTTGGAGAAAGTAGTTCCCAGGAACTGCTGAACTACAGAATTCAGATGAGTATGCTCCCTTGTCTAGATGTCCTGGTCCTTCACCTCCAGGCAGACTAGGCTCTATCCTAGGTCATCTCCCATGAAGTGGTGACTACATACCTGGTGCTCCACAGTCCTTGCTGTATGTCACTGCTCTTTGTTTTGCTCTTGCCTCCTGGATCTTCTTATCTTCCACGAGTGTGAAGCTCTTAGGTGGTAGGTCTTTGCTTTGAAAACTAAAGGAGAATGAAAGACCGACTGTCAATATATAGAAGCAATGTAAGCAAAAAGACTGAACATATTTCAACTCCAACAGTGCTCCTAGCATAGGGTCTCTTGTTCCCAAGTCTCCATTCCTGACTCCTGAGGAATGTCTCTGCTCAGGGCAGTTGAACTGAAACATTTGTAAAAAGTCCTTCCAATCTAAAAAAATGAGAACATCCAAAGCTTACCTGAGGGCAAAGCAATGTAACAGAATATAGTCACCAACAGCCATTTCTTTCAGCATACTGTGCTTTTTGTTCTCATTTTCCTCTCTCTGGATGGGAATTGCAAGGAGTAAGAAAGACCAAAGACTCACCACAGGACCACAGCAGATCCAAAGAAGCAGCACTGGGGAGTGCCTGCAGCCCGGTGATGTAAAAGGAGATCTGCCAGAGGGGGAATTTGCTTATGAGTAGGAGGAGTCTGATGGAATCTATCTCCAGCTCCAGGCACAGATCCCTGAAGAAGGAGCCATTCAGATTCCTAAACCAAGAAGACAGGCAAACTAAAGCAGCAGCTGGCTATTTAAATAGTGAGGGGGGCAAGGAGTCCTCAGTTTGCTACACTGAGTACTATAAATCACCACCTGCTCAGTTCATGAGTAGCAACCATCCATGGTAACCAGTGCAATTAGCCCAACATCTTAGTCCTGGAGGGCACACCACCTGAACTAAAAGATTTCAGGGTAACAGACACTGACAGTTCCTTTAGGATTATCACTGAGCAGTCCTACGTCCAGGCTTATACAGTTCCCATGCTGCTGAGGTGGGAGAAGGCTGTGTGGCTGGAAATTTTGTCCTGGGGCGGGCAGAAGTGATCTCACAGCTTGACCCCACATATGCTTTTGCACTGATATTACACCTCAGATCCCAGTTTTCCGGCAGGTACACTGGGAGAGAGACACTGATGCTATATTAGGCGTATATCCATGTAGTTTTGTGATACCAGAAAGGACTGCAGGGTGATTAGGCTGCTGGATGCAATATCTGCTTCCTGAAAGGTGTGGAATATCTGGGCAGGCTCTTGGGAAAGGCTTGAGGGAGCCTTTGGATACTGTGTATGGAGAAATGACTTCGGAAAGGGAGGAGAGGGCTTCTGGAAGCAAAATGCACGCATTCAGATGGTAAACTGGAGGCCAGGAGCTTCATAGTAGCTTCAGCTGGAATACCTCCAATACCATGAGCAGCACGGAACTGGGAGAAACTGAGAGAAATTCTCAATGAGCGTCTAGGAAATGCCTGCAGACAAAGGATTTGAACTTGTTAGAAAATGGGAAAACTTTCAGAACATATGTAGTCAGATTCAGGTAAACTAAAATGAAGCCAGTGATGGCACTTTTAAAGGTGACAGGAGATTTTTTTAAACTGAAGGAAAGGAGAAGCTGAAAAGTGCTAAAACATGATTCAAAGAAGTCAGGAAAACTTTATCCTCCAGTGAATAACAATAATTTGGTGAAACTTAAATATAAAGAATAATCAAGTAAAAAGTATCCCATACTATAGAGAAGAAAAAAAATTACATGTTTCTTTATGAATGGTAAAAGTCTAGCAAACAAGATGGGAAAGCAAAATTGCCTGACTTTGAACAGGGGTAGTCTCATAAAGCATGTATCAGATGGAAAGGAGACTGATCAGATGCCTGATCAGAGAACAAAGTATAAAACAAGGACAGAGAAGGCAACAGCAGTAGAGAAGTGGTAATGTATCAGAGAAATCTTTGTGCCAAATCAAAGTAACAAGTCAATTGTATTTAAATCCAGCACAGAACCTGTATAGCCTGATATTCCTGGCCTAAGTCAGTAACGTGCCATATCAGGGTTAGATCAAATGTTCGTCTCTATTACACGCTGAGGGAGATCAAGGTTGCTCAGAGGGCAAGAAATGCAAAAATAACAGGAGATACCAATTTCCCACCTGCATATTGGGAAAATGTCACATCAGGGATGGATGTTGTAGAAACAGAATATAGTGCTGCTGCATGAAAGACCCTGCAAAAGAAGAACCTTTAATATTAGCCCTCAGCAACATGCAGAACCTGGTTCAAAATGTCCCTGCTCAGTGATCTTGCCTAGGGACCAAAAGCCAAATACCCAGCTACAATAGAATTACATAGGAACAAGGAACCTTGTTAGAAAGAAACTAAAATGGATGCCTGAAGGCTAAAAGGTTTGCATGGTGACTATTTAAACATAATGTGTAAGAGTAAATTTGCTCTAAGCCTCTGTGTATGGACAAAGGCTTTGGAAAGACCAAAAGGAAAGCTGACACGGCTAACAGCAGGATAAAGGAATTTATTAGAAGCAGAAGACTTTCTTCAGAAAATAGAAGTTGTGTCCAAGAGTGGAAAATAGAAAGGATCATAAACTCTGGCAAGTTCAATGAAAACCACAACAAGGTCAGCCATACAGAATCCCAGCAATAATTTCCAACGACATAAAGGTCCATCATTAATGGCTCTGAAAGAAATGAAGGCACCATGGGACAAGAGAAAAAGTCTTCATGTGAATAACCTATTAAAAGAGGAGTATAAACGGCCAGTGTTCCCATTTGAGGGAGGTCCCCAGTGATGTTTGAGGGGGATTTGTTCCTGGGCTCCTGCTGTTGAACCTATTTATAAATTAACTGGAAAAGGGGGCATATGGTGAGAAGAAATTTGGTGAAAGCACAAAGTTATTACACATACTAGAGGCAAGTTGCCTTAACTCTTTTCAGGCTAGACAAGTATTCTGTTGAAGTGTCAGTATAGGCTTGCACTAATTTGATGCTCTTTGAAAGACTTGGGGAAAGCCAAATGATCACAGTGAACAACAAAGGAGGGAAGAGAGGAAGATCAAGGCCAAAGGGTCAGAAAGGTACAAATAGGGAACCAGAGGGGGATGCAGGGTATGCCACCCTGAAGGCATCTGTAGAGCTCACGGACAGTGCCCAGTGGTGCCGTGCTGGGAGACCCGAAAGGAAAAGGGAATGGATATAGGCCCTGCAGTCACCCAGACCACGTCACAAGGTGGTTCCTCTTTCTGACTCTGGGGAAGTTCATCAGGAAGTCCCATGACTCAGTGGGACTTCAGATGGGGAAGGTATATAAAAAAACAGCCCACAACAAGAGGTTTTGGAGGCACCAGGAGAGGGGCTGCAGCCTGGCACAGTGTGCATGGTTGGGTCCACAGATGGTGCACAACAGTCAGGGCACCCTCTGAGACCTGCTGTTAGCATAGGCTGCTCTCAGGAGGATTTCCTGGCTTATGTTCCTGGTAGGCCATGGGATCAGTTAGGAGTACAACGTAACCAACTGGGATCCTTCATTCTCTTGCAGTGTAAGAAGTCCCATACCATGCATGTCTTGGGAGAATGTACAGGCAAGAGAAAAGTGAGAGGAACACCAGGAGGAGTAAGTATTTCCACAGCATGATCTGAGGGCAGACCAGCTGAACATTAGATCTGTATTAAAACAGTGCCTAGCCAGGTGTGGTAAGGAGATGCGAGGTCCAAGAAGGAGCTCTGCAAGGCTTGGACTATGTGGGGACTACTACTGCAGAATTCAACAGGCAATAATCTGTTCCTTACCTTCTGGAGAAGGCAGCATGGACGACCACACATGGAGGGTGAGCAATGGAGAGTCCACTGAAATCTGCAAACCTGGGGTCCAAGATGTCCCTAGTCCTGGTGACACCAACACCATCTAGCACGCTGATGATAAAAGAGGAACCAGAGACCTGTTAAAAATTAGATTTCAATGTTTACCTCCAGCATACACTGCAGTTCAAATGCAGCACCTTGGCCTGCTTGGCTATCCAATAGCTCACTGCCTGCTGTTGGAGACAAGATGCTGGGCTTAAATGGAGCTTCAGTACATCCTTATTCCAGTTCTTACAGTTGCATGTATGGACATGGAATATGTTCTTGCTCCTGTTTGCTTGAAGGCAATTTCTAAACTCTCAGTCCAACAGTTTCTAAAGAGACTTCTGATTTTGGATACCTCCATTTTGGGTCACATTTCAATTTCTACATGAGTGTGCTTAATCACTGCTTTGATAAACAGGGCTGGCACATCTCAAACAGCTCACTCCAAAGTCCAGGTGTTTCAGAGGAGCGGTTGTTTATGCATAATTTATTGGGTGTTATTTATTGAGCTGGCAGTGGAAGCCAGTCTGTAGCACAAAGCTCTGTGCCGCCCAGCAGGTCACAGTCCCAGTGTTTTGGTTTCTCAGTATTGCTCTATTGCCACTGTTTAAACAGCAAAGGCAGACCCTGATCCAACATCTGCCATGAAGGGGCAGAGAAGAGAACTGTGGCCTTAAACTTTCCTAACTGCAGTTTATGAGTAATCTACGTCCCTCTCATTAGCTGCAATCTGGAAACTCTCAATTGCTTTTAATTGTTAGTGTGGTGAGTGTCAAGATTCTGGCATGACAGGAAGGTAAACACTGTGACTGCAGCTCTGCTGGGCTCCTCAAAATACTTGACTACTCTACTTGTGGCTGTGGATTCTTCTGTTGCAGTTCCTTCAGCTGACAGTGCAGAGTATATTATTTTAAAAATGGTTGTCTACTAAAATGGAAAACAAAAGGCTTCTGGTTTTGTCAGTTGAACTGAATCACACAGTTGTAATTGCTATATAGGAGATTAATAATAATAAAAATAAATAAACAACTCCCCTTCACCAGCGTTTGCACAATGGACATGAGGCACATGGATAGACCTTATTCTAAGCAAGAACCTAAATGCAGTGGAGCAGCCGATATTTGATAATTGTATCCCAATACAGAAAAATCTGTGCCTTGCCAGAAATGCTAAATCCTGTTTTGACATCTTTGTCTTAACCTCTGATCCTTCATTGTGGAGAGCACTCTACTCCTTGTAGAGACCTAAAGTTTTGTCTTTTTTTAAAACTCTGTGATTCCTTCAGCTTCCTGCTGAACACAGCCACACACTGGAATAAAAAATAAGAAAACCCCATTGCCCAAGTATCTGAGGGAGCCAGTACCTACCTGGTTCACAGAAAAAAGGATATGATTCCATGAATAGCATTCTCAAGGCTCTATCGACACTGAAAAAATATACAGTCTTGACTTTTTAACCTTATCCCATGAATCCATCCCACATCCTTGTGCTTCTAGCCTCATTTCCCACAGAGAATGAAATTTCTGTGATCATGCCATCTGGCTGTCTATCAGCCAGTATGTTCTGAACCTGCTTTCTATCAAATTGACAGAAGGATTGGTGCTCAAAGAGAATTAAGTGGCTATGAAATTCATGAAAATCAGCAGCTGGGTCAAAGAAGGAGATCCAAATGAGTGTCCTTGCTAAGGGAAAGGTAGGCAGAATGCAGCCGTTTTACACGTTGCTTGCTAATGTCAGTCATCACATGTGCGGCTCTGGACCCACCACAGCAGATGGTGCTTCTTGCTCAGTGAGGTTGAGGGCTTATGGTTGGTGTAGTGGGTGGTACAGGTGAAGGAAGGTGAGGAAGAGGCAACAGGACACACCTGCAGGAAAGCAGGTCTCATTAGGTCTACGGAACAATGCATTTAATGATAAACTTCCACTTGCTCACATAACCGTGTAGCTCCTGCAGTTCCCGAGGGCACTGCAAAGATGTGGGTCTGTTTCTCATGGAGAAAGCTGACAGGCAATCACTGCCTCCTCACTCCCACACCCGAACCTATCCCGCTGAGCTCCCATTGCTTCCACTGCTCAGGACTGGAGTGAAACTCGCAGAAGCTTCCGGGGCTCTGGAGATAACAGGCTTGCTCTTTGAAACCGTATTAACTTTATTAAAAGTTAGGATGGAAAGTAGAGCCCTGTTCAAAGTTTCCCTAAAGAAAAAAATCCCAACCAGGGAAAGTTTAGAAACCAAATGATTTCTCCTCACCCAGCAAAGGGAGTTTCAGTTTTTGTTTTTTGTATCCTGCTCTCCTGCTTCACGTACCATGCTGTGGAACAGCAGCTGAGCTTGCAAATACTTCTGGAGGAAAAGGGCTGTTTTGCTTGAAGCTTTGCCTGTCCTAGAGGGAAAACCCGTGTGTTTTTAAGAGCCTGAACTCCTGTATTTTAAATAACGGAGGAAGAATGTTGTTTAACGTGACCTTGGCAAGCGTGTGCGGCATGTACATTTCCCAGATCAAACTGAAGCCTGACCCTTTAGGCTTACTTTCAGTGCACTTCTGTGCGGGCAAACTTGTGACCTCAGCCTTAGGCATCCAGGCTACATCTGGTCAGGCTGTTTTGGGAAAGACTGCTGTGGGCTGACCCACAGCAGGGGCAGCAGCTCACTCTGGTTTGCTCACTAGAGGTTTCCCCACAATGAAAAGGGAATAGAGAAGGTTTTAGCCTCTGGATTGGTTTATGAAGGGTAAATATGTAGCTTTGCAGGACCCACAGAAAGAGGCACTTGCGTGAAGGCTGAATGCCCTTCTTGGAGGTGGGCTTGATGTGTGACTGAGTCATGGGGGCAGGAGAGCCATCATTTTAGTGAAGAACAGATGTGAAATATATTAACTGGAGCCCTCTTCTCTCCAAGATTTCCTCCAGCAACTCCCCCGCCCCCCACTTCTGCCTTCTCCAGGACTCTATTATTTCACATAGGAGAAAGAAGCAAGAGTTCAGGATTATCTCTCTTTCTAGAGAGATCCACTGGGATTTACATTTTACTTGTACCTATCTTCTAAGTAATGGATTGATGTTCTTGAAACGGGAAAAAAAAATGAAGAGAAAAATAAAACTCAGAGCATGTTATATTTACTATGCTGGTCAATGAAGACAGAAGCAAAAAGCTTTAAATATAAGTAAGCTATTTCAACAGCGAGGCCCCCCATGAAATTGTTCTGACTTCCCTCACAGAAGACTGGAGTTTCCAAAACTGTTACCCACCCACAGTGTTTACCCATCTGAGTTGGACTTTGCATGCTAAGGACTTGTCAAACTGACTTCTCCTCACAAAGCTTTCTAGAGGTAATTTGGCTTTAAGACGCCCAGCCTGATGTGGCTTCTAGGAACTTGGTTTTCAAGGCTCACTCTTCACCCATCAAAACCCCAAAAAGCCCCTCCTAAATGGCTTCCCTCCATCATGATCTCAGTAGCCTAAAGACAGCAGCCAGAACTGGTTTCCAAAAATAACACGTCAGCAACTTTCAGAGTTTCATGATTTGTAAATGCTTCTGTGATTAGCCTCAGACTTCCTCAAAAATTCTCCAGGGGGAAACAGCTCTTACAAGGAAAGGACCTTTTTCAGATATCTAGAGGGGATGTCCAAATGATTCCTCTTCTGGGAGCCACCTTGAATGGTTTTCATGAGGAAATTTTCCAGCATATAATTAGGTAAAATTAATGTCACTCCAGCTGCCCCTGCCTGTCTTGAAAATGAAAAAATACACTAAGAAGAGATGCTGCTTCTACATCCTGAGTGCCTACATGGGGGGTTACGCATCTAACACTACAAAAATACAGTTTGTATTGCTCAGTCATGCTGTAAATTCTGACTTAGCCCTTAGACCCAAGTCACAGTGTCCTTGTGGTGTTGCAACCTGAGGGCTTAAACGTGGTTTAAAAAAAATGTCACTACCTATGACCAGCCCTTGCACAGACACTGCTCTTTTAGAGCTGCAGAGAGAAGGTTGAGAGGGCGCTTCGGGAGGCTGACAAACCATTTCCCCCCGTTTCGTCACTCAAGAGAGAGATTCTTTCCATGGTGATTTTGATGCCCTTCACACCTATCCACAGTGCCCCACCATTGACCTCATTTCTGTTCAGATCAACGCAGAGAGGGGAAAAAAACAACAAAAAAAAAAAAAAAAAAAAGAATAAGAAAGAAAAAAGGGAGGAGCAGGGGGTTGCAGAAATGGGAGGGGCCTAAGAGATTTAATGGGAGGAGCGCTGGCTCCTACACGTAGGGATTTTCCCTGTGATGGGGAGCTTCAAGATAAGCCGCCTGGGGATTCCCCAGTTTGCCTCCAGAAATACCACTCTAGAAGCAGTAGCAGTTTCACTCTCCTCTCACGGTCCCTCCTGCACAGAGGCACGGAGCTGCTGCTGCTGCTGCTCCTCTGTCATTTGAAGCAGTGAAAACCATGTCTTGGGGAGTCTACGCTCTGCTCATCGTCCTGTGCAATGGTAAGTGGGGAGCCTTGCGTTTTTCCTTCTGGTCTTTCACATTTAGTTTGTGGGGATGCGTTTTGGGAAGACAGGAAGGAATACCCAGGGAACCTCTTTTAAAGGCGATGTGTACCTGTGCTTTGCAGTTCGGTGCTTGATCCATGGGGCTTCTGTGGTGGTCCCAGATGTTGCTGTGAGATGTACCGAAGAAGTGCTGCTGCCCTGTAAAGTTCTCTGGGACTCCTCAGTCACCTACCAGACAGTGTCTTGGTATAAAGTAAGAAAAAAACCTTAAGTTACTTGGAGTTATTTAAGCAGCCTTGCTTTGCTTTGCTACATGATACTGGCTTGCCTTGTATAAAATGCTTTGTTTGTTTTTATGAAGAGACACCCTCCTGTCAGTGCAGCAGAGATAAGGCACCATTGAAAGCCTTTGAGCTGATCACAGAGAACAGGCCTTTTCCTTGTAAACAGATTTGAGTGTGATCCTTGAAATGCTCTTAGCCTGCTTTTCTATCTAACTCTCGGTGGCTTCCCAGGATCAGAATTCAGGTGATGTCCCACGTACAGCCTGCCAAATACTACCCCAAAAAGGAGTCTTTCCAGGATTTTTCTTCAGAGAAAAAAATGGTATTCAAACCTTGTGACATCAATGATGCTGTTCCTTTGTTAATCTCCCATCAAACAGGAGCTGATTTTTTTCTTTGAAATAAAAGAACTAATTAGGTACTAGCTGTTCTTTAGGAAGATTTGGCTGGTGGGGGTGGTCATTAGGGCAGGGTATGCAGGAGGCAGACAGAGAGCTAGAAATTCTGAGTTGTCTCATTGCAGTCATGAAGTAAAAGTTACATCTTGACCACCCTGGCTCAGAATTCCCATCTCCAAAGCAGGAAAGCTGTGCTGACCACCTATTTTCAGGAGGTGCTACAAGGGCAAATTGGCTAATGAGCAGAAAAGTCCTGCTCAACACTTTCAAGATGGAATTTCTCATAGAAAGAGAGGCAGAGTTGCCCAGTGGTTGAAGAAGGGGCTGTTGACCTGCTGTGTTTGCAGGAAGGTTTTGTTCTCCCCTGTTCACTGCTCCCAGCCATGCACTCCTGCTGCTTACCATGGGCCAGCTCTGGTGGTCCTCTGGTTGCCTGTTGACTCTCTCTTGCTTGTTGTAATAGTGGAAAATCAATCTGTGAATAAAGATTTTGTGGGTTACAGAACTGAATTACTTTCCCATGTGATGGGAAGGGAAAAAACCCTATTTTTGGTGAGCAAAAACTGTTAATTTATCTCTAGCAGAACATAAAACCACAGCTTTGGCTTCCCCAGCAGTTTGGTCAGATATAGTTTTAAAATTATTCCCTACAGTAAACCAACAAACAGAGTTATTAGATACGGCTTCTGCGGTTGAAACTTGCACTGCATCTGAGTTTCAGTGCTGGTACAACAATGAGCATCTGCCTACTGACTAGATGACAACTGCAACCCAAAGGTACCTAACCCTGAATGAAAGAGCTGTTTCAAAGAGCTGCTACTGGCCCATCACCAAGTGCAGCATCTGTAGTCGCCTCCTTTTTCCAAAATACCGAACAAAACATGGGTGGGAGACAGAGAGGAGAGAATAATGCATTTGGTTGAGCATTACTTTGGGAGCTGGGGTAGTCAACATACACTTTTTTGCCTTCTGTTTCAAAAGCTGGATAAGGATAATATCCATATATCCATATAATACATATCCAGTTGGAAAAGCTGGATATGTATTTTCCATACATATACATGCTAATTATTTAAGGCTCCGTGTTTCCCACAGAGCCAAGGCAGGGCAGGGAGCTCATTGCAGGCAAAGCATGCAGTCTGGTGGACCTGGCGGAGTTGAAAAGTGATAAAGGGCAGGGGGAGGAAAAAACAGAGAGGTTGACTACATACCTGAAAATTCTCCCCCAAGGCAGTGTGGGAAGTCAACGAAAATGAAAAACAGTTTCAGCAGACTGAAGGGTGAGGATCCTCCAGAAGCATGTCCTTCTGAGTTCAGTGGCAGCTGGGAGAGCCAGGCAGCAAACAAGAGCTAAAAGTGATTCCCCTGATGAAAGAGCGTAAGGAAACCCTGTAAACCCAATTCTGTGTTGTCTCACAGCTCTTATAGTCCCACCTGGGCACAAAATGACTTCATGTGCAGGGGAGTGTGATATTTGATGATGTCTTTTGTGTGAGCCCCTTCCTCAGCTTCCCTTTGTAGCATTCAGGCTGTTCCAAACCCAGACTCCCACTGCATGTCCCCTGCCCTGTCCCACCAATCTCCTCTCCCTCTGTGGTCTCCTTGCTCTTCCTGCTTCATCCATTTCACTCAGGAAAAGACTGTTTTTCCAGTGACCCTCATGACAGGACCTTGTGCTTTTTTCTCTGATGGCACTGCCAAAACTACAAGAAGTAACAAAATCTAGCAAATCTAATAATCTACAGCTCTTGTGACCATCGTCAGGGACCGATGGCACCAAGCGTGGTACTGCAGTCTTCTGGTTACTCATCCCAGAAGAGAGATGGGAAGTGGGGACAGGCAGTTAATGCCACCCTTGGTGATGCTAGCCCAAGCCACAGTTACAGCCATATTAGGAAAAGCACAGCATGAAAGCTAAAAAGCCTGACTCTCTGCAGGGAAAAGTAATTTAGGCTCAGTGTTTTGTGCTGAAGAAGCAATACTTCTTCTAGTTGTAGGGCTAGCTAAGCAAGCAGCAGCTTGAAGCTCCTCTCTTCACTTTGGTTGTGTGTTGCTGTCCCCATCCAACACTCCAAAAGGAGGGTGGGAGAATGGTGGAGTGTGACTGGGCGACCCAATGTAGAGAATTAATCTGTTATTTAAAAAACACCTACTGAAGGATTAATCGATAAACACTACCTGTACCCCCAGAGGGCTAATTAAAAGGTAATTCCAGCAAATGGCATGAAATTTCAGACTGTAAAATTCAAGCAGCTGTTAGGCTAAATCTTTTGTATGAGGTCACTTTGAACTGTGCAGTAAATGCAAGCAATTAACCTTTGCTTCTGCTGCTTTAAAAAAAGTGATGGAGACAACGTTCTGGTGCTGCACGTGGTTGCTGTTGGCGCAGGGTGAGTGCTCGTGGAAGAAGCCCCTCCATCCCGTGGGCACCTCTGCCCGTTCCGACCAATTAAGGGGTACTTTTCAATAGTTCGTTACAATCTGCTTTTAAAACCCACAAAACTACTTAAAAGAAGTACTTGCTTTTTCAGTTCTGTACGGAGAAATAATTGTTTAAAGGAGTCAATATTGCGGTGTCAGAATGTAGACCTTGGAGTACATCTTGGATGTAAGGATGGCATTCAACAGCTCCTTCCCTTTTGCTAATGGCTTGTACTGCAAAAAGATGGGCATGGTCGTGCGCCCAGTATCACAGAATCACGGTATCCTTGTAGCTAATTATTTGCATGCATGAAGTCACACGTGCAAGTAGTTCTGTGCCGAATTAGGGCCACAGTCAGTCAACTCATACAATTCTAAATACATGAAATTGGCAGCCCTAGCACACTGGGGGAAAAGGTAGAGCACCAAGCCCTCTTCCAGCCTGGCGCAACTCTCATCCCATTCACGATGGGGCCATGAGAAAGTCAGCGAGTTCACAGGGCAAACTACGTGCCGTAAAAGTGTGTATGAGCAGTGTAGAAGTTTGCCAACCGAGAACTGAAAACTAGGTCATTTTTGCATAAGAACCCAGGCACTGGGAATTGTATATGGAAATACTGGTTTGAATCTCCATGGCCCACCTATGAAACAAGAATCTAGGCAATGAAACTTTACTTACCTCTCTGCCTCATAGGGCTATTGAAAACTGAACAGTTTCTCTTTGTGTAGCACATTGAAAATGAGAACCACTTCATAAAACCTCATAATTATCACTTTATATCCAGTTTGAAAACCCAAGTTTAAACACACAAAAATGAAGTTCCACTAGACATGTTGCTATTTTGTTCATGTGATAGCCAGAAAAGTCTTAGTCTCAAACAAATCTTGAGGAAGAGGAAAGAAGGCTGTAAGAAGTCTGTTAACTTTATAACACTTCCCTGAAAAATATAAAATTGTGGAAGAATTAAAGGGGGAAGTAATTTTACAAAACAAGAATGAACCTTATAGACATGCAATACTAATCACACCTTCCTTCAAAGGAAATTGCTTTTGCTAAATATGCATAGCTATTATCTATTAGCATAGGTAAATAGTCACTAAATTACTTCAGCCTAATTTCTAACACACCAGAATAGATGCAGTCAAATGCTCCTTGGACATCTATTCAGCTCCAAGTAGCTCCAACCCATCGATGATTTAGACAAGCAGTGGAAATGATTTCATGACCAAAACAATTATTTTGGCTGACATGAGCTAGCACTGGATGCCCTTAGCTGAAAAAAACCAAATAGAGTCTGTGTGACTGAGTCAGAGGGCTTTTCCAGCTGGCTCATGTGTCACATGCGGTTCCTTTGCTGTTGTTTTGGGGCTGGGTTTTGGTTTTTCTTCTTTCTTTTTCCTCTCTAACGCACAGTCAGAGTTCACTCACATGTGCCCACAATTTATGTCTGTTTTTGTCAAATTTAACATTGGTGTCTCTACATGACACTGTATAGGAACCATATGGATGCACCTTCAGTACTAATCAAATGTGAAAGTGCTTTTGTGCTGAAAAATACACCTATTAAGTGGTTTCAGCTCAGTTGTGATTCATTATATGTTGGTTATCAGGCATTGCCAGAATTCTAGATATTTTGCTTCAGAAAATAAATTCCTTCTGGCTGTATATAGTTTTTAGATCTCTTTAGCAGTCAGAAATTTCAACTTGGCCATTATTCCTGGTATAATTTTAAACAAAACCATTTTTACAATCATCCCACCCTCAGAAGAAAATAAACTAATGTTAATACCTTCCATCTTTAAACTGACATCAGTTTTGGACCTGAACCATTTTGTTTGACGTAAAAATTTTCTTTTATGGGGAAAGTGGCTTATATTGGCGCTTTGATTTACCTGGGAGCCAACGTACCACCTTAGTCTGGGAAAAGTTCGATGGGAAAAGGTATTTAATGAGAGCAGAGAGCATGAGTTAACTTAACAACTGCTTGCTCTTGCATGTACAAGATAAAATTAAGTTTTAGTTGATTAGTTGGGTGTAAGTACTACAGCATGGGTGAATTGCCTTTGTTTAGTGGCAATAATATGTAATGCTGTAGCAGTTTTCAAAACTGCAGCTAAAACCCAGCCAGCTAGGACCAAGAAAAGTGTTCCTTCTCCTTCTTCCACCTTGTTTTCAGTTCTCTGAAAAAGAAATATTTGATGAAGAGCACTTAAATTTTGGAGGCCTAATTATTCTACCTATTTCTTCTGTTTCATCCAGTCACAGAACAGAAATGTATCAGCTCAGTGGTATTTTCAATCAAACCTATCCCATTGCAATATCCACTGGATCACTGCCACTGTTCTCACCAAACGCCTCCAGGCAGGGAGAAACTTAAGTGTCATCAATCGAGACAATCGAAAGAATACATATGGGAAAATCATAACCTCTTTAGACCAAGTGTTTCCAAGCTTTTGGGGACTAGAATAACTTTAAATTAAACTCACTAAAATAAGGTAACTAGAGCTGGTTGCTCAGGGCTGTGTTCAGTTGCATTTTTAATATCTTCAAGGATGGAGACTCCCCACCCTCTCTGGGTAGCCTATTCCACTGTTCAACCACACTCACAGTAAAAGATGGGGTTTTTTTATGTTTAAATGAAATTTCCTGAATTTCAGTTTGTGCTCATTGCCTCTTGTCTTGCCTCTGGAGGCCACTGAGTCTGGCTTCTTTATCCCCATGGTAATCAGGCACATATTGATAAGATGCCCCTGAGCCTTGTCTCCTCCAGGCTGAACAGTCCCAGCTCTCTCAGCTTCTCCTCATATGTCAAAAGCTCCACATCTTGAATAGTCTTTGTGGCCCTTCACTGAACTCTCTCCAGTATGTTCATTTCCCTCTTGTACTGAGGAGCCCAGCACTGGACCCAGCAATCCAGGTGTGTCTCACCAGTGCTGAGCTGAGGGGAAGGATCACCTCCCACAACCTGCTGGAGATGTCCTGCTTAGGGCAGTCCAGAAGGCTGTTGGCCTTCTTTGCCCCAAGGGCTCATCACTGGCTCCACCAGGACAGCAGGGCCATTTCAACAGGTTGGTCCCAGCCTGTTCTGGTGCCTCAGGAGCAGGACTTGGCGCTTGCCCTTGTTGAACTTTCTGAAGTTCAACATGTCAGCCCACGACCCCAGCCTGTCGAAGTCCTTCTGGATGGCTGCACATCCCTCTGGTGTATCAGCCACTCCTCCCAGCTTTGTATCACCTGCACACTTGCCGAGCACGTGCTCTGTCCCAGTGTCCAGGCTGTTAATGAAGATGTTGGGCAGTATCAGAGACTGGGGGTAGCATTTCCTCTCATTGCTACGGAGGTAATGGAAAATAACAGACTTAGCCACCCCCCCGCCCAGCTGATTTCTGAAAAAGCCTGTCACACACATTGCAGCTGGCCAATGTATGTGTGGCAATAAACATAAACTCACATGTCCTTTGTTGTTTAATTTTCTTAATGGGTAGTTTTACGCAGAAAGGCGGGATGATGCTGCCAGCCTGCAGGTCCCCAGTTTCCCAGCTCAATTCTTGCTCCAGTAACCCCCAGCAGCCGGCGGCGGCAACCAGGCCCGATTCATGCAAATGGATGCAGCAGCACCGTTTCCACCGGCATGAGGCACGATCTGCCTTTTAAATTTTGGTAAAGCCATTCACAGCAAACACGGGAGTGGGAAAAGACCACCTCCCGTCCCCCCTCCTGCTGGCAGTGGGGAGCAGGGGGAGCCAGGAAATGAAATGCAAACGGAATGTGGGGGGGAAAATACCACTTTGTCACTGATTAAAGGAGAGGATGGTCCCTACACAAGTGGATTGCTGCCACCAACAGCATTCTGCTTCGATCCCTCTAAGCTTGTGCGGAATTAATTAGATAAAAAACCCCCTAGCATTTACCTTGGGCTGTGGTATCACCTGGAGGATGCTTGGCATGAATTAGTGCTGGATTATCACAGGAGCTGGAGTTGTGAAATGATCTGTCTGGTGATAGTCTGCCAAGTAATTCACAGGAGGTGCAAACAAAGTGTCATTTTCGTAATTTTAATTAGGTTGGGGGGGAAAAGAGGTTAGTTTGAATAGAGCAAGAGGCAGAACGATGACCTTACTGAATATCTCATGGTCTTCCTTTTACACAGCTGGGATACAGGGACACACTCTGCAAATTTGCCCGTAAGTTTCCTCGCTGCTTAGAGAATTGAAAAAGGGAGGTGTTGATGTTTTTTTTGATAAGATGATAGGAGATAAGATTGTAGTGGAAAAAAAGGCTTGGTTCAGGCATCAGAGAGAGGGTTGCTGTGACCTCCGAGTAGGGGTGTATGCACTGCATTGTAGAGGCTGGAAAAATGCCACCAGATGTCTCTGTAGCCTAAAAAATGTAGGGAGGCTGCTGGGCACACCAGCACCAGCACGGGCTGCCGTCCTTGCCTTTGCTCTTCAGTAAAGGATTTAATGGAGAGGGCGAGCCACGCAAACACCAAATTAAACCCACGCTTATGAACCGTTCCTCCTCCTCCTCCCCAAATGCAAAGCTTTGCCACCCCCATCATCCTGATCGCAACTGGTTTCTCCCGGAGTGAAGAAGCCAGGTTGGGCCACAAAGCAACTTTTTCTCCTGTTTTGGAGAAAAGGCTGTTTGTGCAGCTTCACGGACAGTGCTTTGCCTTATGTGGAGCAGGGCCATGCAAGGCAAAGTTCTGACTTAGTCATCTCCAGGGTCACCGTCACCATACGCGTGACAGCAACCGAGCACCTCGCAAAGCTTTGGAGGCAACAATCAACCCTATTCCTCAGTGTCCTCATAAAACAGGAAGTCAAATAATTTACCAAAAATCTCACTGGGAATAAGTGCATAGGATAAATGGACTTAATTTACTTCTCTCTTATGTTAGCAGTGATTACAGCTGCATACAGAAAGATCAAAGTGTTTTTTGATTCCCAGGTCTCAGCCACAAGAATCACAGCACCATTTGCCACCTGAAACAGCTATTATTTATGCTACTAGTGAATTAAAACAAAACAAAAACGCAAACAAAAAACCCCAAACTGATTTTCTATATGTAGCTCAGACTTCCTATCTGCATTTTAGGGCAATGTGAAGGGCAGCCAGGCTGGTTGTCTTTATTGCCCTATGGGCAGTTTTAAATTTCACTGAGGAAGGGGGTGGTAAGGGAAGGGAGAGTGGCAAAAATTAGATCTGCGGGAGGTCAGCTCTATCCACTTAACTGCTATTGACCCACTTGTAACCAGAGCTGAGCCAAGCCTGGCTATTGGAATTCCTCTGGTCACATCTCTGACAATGTGCATGGTCCGAAAATACCTAAGTCCCTGCAGCCTGAAAACCGCCACAGACGCTGCTTCTCTCATGGCTGCTTGAGGCTGAGGGTAATAAGAAAGAGAAGCTGGGCTAAATTTACTGAGGGATTAAAAGGAGGAAGGGACTTTCTTTCCTCTTGCTGGGTAAAGTGTGGAAAGCCCCAGGGAATTACTGCTCTTTGTTTCAGTTGATGCACTAAAAAAACCCCAAACCTTTCTGAGAAAGGATCTTTACAATTATGAAAATCTTGTGCTTTAGTTTGGTTCCTCAGTTCCTGAAAAGTTCCCCAACTTGCAGCTTGTTTTTACACCATTTTGGGGCTGCAGAAGTAGCAAAGTATATTGGAGCATCAGGCCCGTATTTCTCTCCGGACTCCCGCGTATGCTTTCCTCATGAAAGAGAAACCAGATACTCCTAGCCCCAGTATGAGAAAATTGTGTTGATTTTAATAACTTACAGTGTAACTGTTATACCCTGATGCAGTAGCCACACTGATACAAAGTAAGCACCAACATGCGACCCAAAAATGTGTCTATTAAAATAAAATAATAAAAATAAAAAAGGGTTGGCTTACATTAGTTATAGGTTTGGCTGAAAAGCTGAGCCTTGGATTGTATGAGCTGGGTCTGGCTGTGCTGGTCCACAGAAAGACTGAATTCATTACTCAAGAAACCTTTACGGAGGGCACACTGCCTTGAATCCCAAGGAGCAACGTCGATGAATAAGAATGGACACGGGCTAATTCAAACCCTTCTCCCATCTATCACATCAAGTTAGTGATTTCTCTCTTCTTTGTGGTTCCCAGCCAATTGTCATTTTCAGTGCATCCTATCGCCCTGCAGTACAAACTGTTCTGGGAATACACTTCATTCCTCCAGCAGCCTCTCAGCAATGCCAAGGAATGTAGCTCTTCTGGTTACAATTAAGAAATTCAACATACAAATGCTCCCCGAGTGCACCAGAACCTGCCTGTGACCTTCACGCAACCGAATCTGAAGGAGTCGAAGCAGTTTTTGTTCTTTGGTTCCAATGAAGAGCGGGAGGGGAGGAGGAGGAGGGAGGGAAGCCCCCCCCCGCCCCTGTTCCTCCAGTGAGGCACCTTGGTCTCAGGGGTCACAGAAACTGGCACGGGGAAGCGTTCCCATGAGGACCTCTGGGCTGCAGGGTGGGTGGGAGGATGCCAGCCCGCTGTGGCGTGCATAATTCCCAGCGGCACACGGTGGCAAGTGTGCTGGCAGGGCGAGTGCAGGCAGCAGCGGAGCCCACCTGCCTGCTGCCACCCTTCTCCTGGGGCCATCGGGTCCCCAGAGCCGCTGCTAAGCAGCTGGCAAGGGCTGCCTCTCACTGCCTGAGTTCCATCCCGGTGGACCGTCTCTCTCTCTGTTTGAACTCTTTTGGGGCCTTTGCATAGAGACTGTGGGAGCAAACTCTACTGCTGCCTTTTATCATGTTACATCTCTACCAGGATTGTGTCTGGGTGAGAGAGATTAAGAAGCTATTACAGAATAGCTCTGTAGTATCTATTTATAAATATAGTGTCTATATAAGCAAAAAAGCAAATACTTTTTGATTGTGAGCATGAACATACTCGATGCTTTTGAGGTGTGTCCCCTCCTGCCTCTCTTCAGCCTCTGCATTTTCAGCCATAAGCTGGCTTTAGAATCATAGAATGGTTTGGGTTGGAATGGGCCTTAAAGATCATCTAGTTCCAACCCCCCTGCCATGGGCAGGGACACTTCTCACTGGAGCAGGTCCCCATCCATTCTGGCCTTGAACACTTCCAGGGATGGGACATCCACAGCTTCTCTGGGCAACCTGTTCCAGTGCCTCACCACCATCACTGTAAAGAATTTTTTTCTGGCATCTAATCTAAATCTCCCCTCTTCCAATTTAAAACCGTTACCCCTTCTCTCCTGTCACTACACTTCCTGACAAAGAGTCCCTCTCATTCTTTAAAACTCTCTTTCCCCTAAAACTCAGGATGACACCATTGCCCAACATGAGACATACATTTGTGTTTTCCAGATGGCTGGCAACAGCGAAGGAATAGCATGGAAAGTCCTTGACGTGGAATCTCATTATCCAAAAGAACTCGGAGGGTCCCTGGAGCTCTCCAATGACACCTCCTTTTCACTGAAGATCAAAAACACGACCAGTCAAAACAGCGGGACATATAAGTGCACTTTGGGAGAACGGAGTGGAGAACGCAATCTGAGCAGCATAGTCACATTAAAAGTAACAGGTACAGTAGAGACTCTTGACTGTCCCATGCTCACATGGCATGTCAGGAAGGAAATAGTTTAAAAATATTTAACAAACACCGGAACAATGTAACACCTCGCTTTGTGTTTTAGGTTGCCCTGGAATAGAAGACGAAAAACTGAAAAAATACAAAACTGAGATTTTCATGCTGACTTGCCTTGGAATTTTTTACTTGTTGCTTATATTTTTCACCTGTGTAAGTAATTCCCTTTCTCATAAACAAACCCACCAAAACCAACAAAAACCCCCACTTATTTTCTCTGCTAGCACTACCTTAACACAGCTGGTTAGAAATTACTGTTCAAACTTAATTTATGATCAAACCCTTTAAATACTCACATGGTATTTTCAAAGCCAGAAGAAATTCAAGTACATGAGGAACACAGGATGGAGTCCCAAAGAGATAAAACATTTCACTACACCCTGATCTAACTCAAACCAGACAGTTATTTTCCTGTACCCCACTGTCCATTTCTCCTTCCAGCTACCCTGAGTGCAAGCTACTCTTCAGTTTAAGGGCACATCAACAGCTCTTCTGTTTTGGAACTTTGGAACAGCATTTGCTCGAGATGGAGGCACAGGCCCCTGGGTTCCCCCTCCCACATACGGCATTGCTTTGTGTGGCAGCATGGTGGACAAATTCAAGTCCACCTATTTTTTTGCCTCAGTTTCCATACCAGTAAATTGCTGACAACCCCATTTCAGATGGGTGTCTTTGTGAGGCTCCATTCTTCTTGGCAAACAGACATTTAAAGATCCTTGGAAAAGAACCTCTTTGGGGTTTCATCCATACTGTTAACACTGGCTGGTAGCTCTGGGAAAGGTGGAGAGAGGCGGTACTTGGGAAGGTCACTTCACAGAAGCCAATCTATGCTTTGTCTGTGGTAATGTTGAATTCACTCCCTTGTGTAGAGGTCTGCACCTCCTGGCTCAGAGGTAGCAAGAGCCTTTGGTGTCAGTACAGTGCAACTCTGGCTGCATTTCCAATTAAAAACAAAACGAACACCAGCATTTTGGAAGGTCAGATTTAACTTCTGCTGCCTATTTCACATTTGCCTTCTTGTTTTGTTCCTCGGCAGATGAATCATAACTGTTGATTGGAGAATATCTAATTAGCTGTAGCTAAATGTAGCTTTTCATGTATCTTCAGGGAGCAATTAAATTTATGCTTGTCTCTTTTTTAGATTGACAATCCTGCCAGTAATTTGTGCTGTTCAGACTAAAGTTTGACAAGATAAGTCTTGTAGGAATTTGTTAGGATGAAAGTATGAAAGCAAGGATATTACTCAGAAGAGACAGATGCCCCTGTTCTGCTCAGTGTCCTGAAAGTATTTCAGGTCTCTAAAGAGACCTCTCCTTCCCCATATATATATAAAAAAAGTCCCATTTGTAGTGGTGCAGTTAAAAAAACCAAACAGAGCCATGTAGTAAAGATAATCACTCTGATGGAATTACGTGTATCTTACTCTTGGGTAAGGTCCTGTCTCGGGTATCAACCTAGTTTTCATCAAAGTTTAATATTGCCCTGATCTCACAAATGAGCTTCATTATTTAAAACGCCTGTTAAGTTCTTACAGGTTGCCTTGTGCTGTCCTGTCCTCTCCTCTAATGGAGGTTGTGCCTAATCTCCACTAAACGCAACAGTGACATTAAGCTTAAGACTGGTGTTGGGACTGGGGCTTTACTTTGACAACTTGAAAATATTTTGTGCACGGACCTGTATTGAAGGCAGGTGGAAACAGACTTGCAAAAGCTTGATGCAAGGTCTGTTCATATGAAAACATGAATTAAATATAAATTTCCTTTTATTCCTAAGGTTTTTGTCCTATAAAGCTCCTTGGTTGATAAAGAAACAGCAGCTTTTCTTTGTATTGTGTTCTTCTGGTAACAAAAAAATGGAAAAGGTGTAACGTATGGTTAGCAAGAAGGAAAATGAACACTTTAAAACTTTGAAAAAAATTGCCTTTCATAGGAACCCTCAGTTTTAAACTTTCCTTTCTGTTTTCTGTTTTAGACATGCCTAAGAAAAGACAGTATGTCTCCCAATTATCAGAAAACCAGACCAGATATGAAACACATGCTCACCCTCATCAATGTACATGAAATGACAACTTTCCAGGATTTAAACAGTGACAACACTTGCAAAAATGGGCTTACTTCAAGTTCTGTCTAAGTTGACGTTGACGGGACCATGGGCTCATCAGTAAACACGACACAAGCTGGATGGCTGAGTGGTATGGAGAGGAAATAAATGATAATATACGTCCTCTTCTGAACAGCCTGAAAGTATAGGTAACCTGCCAGTGTTTGCACTTGCGCTGGACAAGCCTTTGAAAAGCACTGTTATGCACTACAGTAACTTTTAGGAGTTAGGCGGCTAAGAAATGCCATTGCAGCTACACAACAGTGATATGATGCTATTATGAAGTTGATATCAACTTTATTTCACTCTGCTGTGCAGCCCTCTTCTTCTGAGTAAGAACGCTCCTGTGATATGAAGACCAGGTTACAAGGAGGCCATGACAGTGCAAAGCTGGCTAATTAAGCTCCTCACTGAACTAATAGCTCTCATCTTTCAAAAGTAAACACAACAGATACTGCAGTATGAAAAGCTAAGTGTGCGGGGCTGTCTCTGCTCTGAACCTAGAGCAGATTCTGGATGGAGTTCCTTTACTCAAATGGGATGTAACTTGTCGTGTCACGGTCAAGTAAGCTGAAGAAGTAATTTCAGGCTCTTGTCCTGCATGGAGCAAATCAACATTCACTTTTAAATCTCAGAGTGACAGACAGGCTGAAACGTAAGAAGGGAGAAAATATTCTCAAAGTCTTTCTGGACCAAGAGGAACCTTCCATCTCTGTGAGAGAAGTAGGGACATGTTTCCCAGGAGCATCTCTAGACAGGTCAGTGCACAGGAAGATTCAATGGACTGTTAACTTTAAAGCAACAAAAATAAGAATGAAGCAGCCAGTGATATTAAGGACATGTAAAGATTACTTACTTTGTGGTTTATAAAACATGAAGTCAAATGTAGTTGACATCTATGTCAGTCAAGTTACACAAGTGATAACCAAAGCCATGGCTTGGAAGAAATCAACCATCCACATCTTTGGCATGTGCCGAGTCAGCTGCGAGATATCGGAATGGGAGATGAGACGTGAGCACTTGCTTTTGCTGTTGACAGCGTGCAGTGTATATGAAACAAGGACATGAGAAAAGCTGAACTCAGGCACACAATATAAGGGAGAGAAGACTTGTCCTCTTGGATCAGAGAAAGCAAGAGAGATTCTGGAGTCTGAAATCGAGGAACCTTCCTTATCTGGCTGCTGGTGCAGAAGGTGAAGCAAGAGGAGTCTAGAGTGACTGTGGGTGTTTATGCCACAGCATGAGAATTTGAGCCAAAATGTGAATTTGCAAGGACTTAAGAACACAATGTTAAAAAAGAAAAAATATATCCCTCAAGAGTTAAACTGCAACATCAGGATTTTTAGTGCAGTTTGGAATTCCAGGCTGTGACAGGAGGCTCTTTTCATAATCCTTTGACTCATTTTGAGGTGCTGATGGGAGAAAAGCAGTGTGCATCACTCAGCAGTGCCTCTGTTAGCAGAGTAGATGTCTGCATTGGTGGAGTCCCAAGGGGCTTCTGACCAGAAGAACGGCTACAAGGGATATGCAATTTACTTAGAGCATGGTAAATTAATGCCACATTTGCTTTTTTTATAATCAATTTTTACATATAAATGTGCGGAACACACTTGAAATAAAAATTCAGAAGTAACCTACCATTTGTCTTTGTGTACCACATATGGCAAATAAACCCAGAAATACTCCGTATCAATTGCATTTGATTTTACAACCAACATAATTACATCAAATAATGTAGATGCTTGATCCAGCCTCTTCTGTGGGAGAGGGTATGTATGTGTGTATAATTGATTAAGCAATGGATAATTTTATGCATTTCTAAGGAACTAGAACTAAGATAATTTAAATTCTCAAAATTTCACTTTGTGTCCAAAATACCTTTTAAAACACCTGTTCCCTACTGACAGGCAAGTAATTAGGGAAAATGCAAGGGTGTTTAAGTACCCATGGTGACTTTTAAACGTGATGCCCCACCACAGGTGACATGTATGTTTAGATGGCAGTAATACAAACTGAATGTGCATGTATACATCAATGCCCTTGGGTACATCAGGTGTCTTCATTTGGTCAGAAAGGCTTAATACCTGGCAGTCATAGTTCTGTTGTTTAAGTTTTGATTATCATTAATTTTTTTTTAGGAGAGGGGACAAGAGGAAGGAAGGGAAAATTAAGTTGAAAGGGGTTGAAAATTAATCAGTGGCAAAGGCTGAAACATTTTTAAAATAATTTTTTCAGATGCATAAACAGGATCAGATCAAATAGGACAGAATGAAAAAAAGGAACTTTGTGTGAGCAACTATACGCATTACTTTTTCCCTGAGCCAAACTGTCTGCAATCCAGAACATGGGGCCTGAGGCAACAACGTTGGGAGTCACATTTCAGGCTCAGAAGTTTCAGTCTGGTTGGTTCTGGGGCTTTGCTGCAGGCCCAGCTGTGCAGTAGGAGTGATCACGTTCAAGGCCAGTAAATGCATTACAGAGTTTAGAAGGCATAAGCAGTGAGAAAGTCTTATGCTGAGATGCTTGACTGAGTCACAGAGCTGGAGAGAAACAGGCAACATCCTACAGTGAAGAAGGTGCCTGCGCATCTGGGAGGTAAAAAAACTGCTGTGGCATCATAGGACAAAACATTAGCTAGAAATATTATGAATGAGAACCAGACAACTGAAGGATAAAAGCTAATGTATTATAGCAACTTCAGTACTAACAAGGAAGAAAAAAAATAATAAAATCACGTTGGCTCAAAATCTTACAGAATGAGCCATGCATTTTTCAACGTAGTATCTCAGAAGAGACAGTCCTTCCTTGCGATATGGACCTACGCATATTTCAAAATTACTGCCTCAGCTAGCCCAGAATACAGGGAATGAGCCCATGCACACATTCTTTAGACTTTAACACTTCATTATTACAGGGAACATGTTGTGGATTGCACAATCAAGAAATTGTTTTGATGATACAGATTAATTGCTTTGTTGGACAGAAAGAATTATTTTCCAGCACTCTTATTATTGATGCCTGTAGTTTTTTAAGATACTATAAAATGCTAGAACAGTTCTTCATAATACTTTCTTACATTTTAGAATCAGGAATTTACAACAAATCGTGAGGAGGGAAATAGCATAATCTTTGTCTTATAAATAAAAGCTAAGACACCTGGAAATCAAAAAGCTCCTGAAGAAGTCTGGCTCAGAATTGCAAAGAGATCTGAGGTTTCCTGATTCTCCTCTGGATGCCTTAATCACAGGAGCTTCCTTGTTATTATTTCCTGTGGGTTTTGTAACATTTTCTTTGATTCCCGCCCCCCCTCCCCTCCTGGCTCTGTAACCTGCATTTTTCTCTTGTTTTGTCCAAAGGTGAACCATCTGCATTCAAAGATAACAATAAGCCCTATATATAAAATTACTCATACAGAGCAAGTGTGTACAGCTGTGATTAAGGAATATACAGCAAAACACTGCACTACATGGGGAAGTTATCCCAAAGAGAAAGTGCAACGGCCATACACCAGAGCTAAATGAATATCCAAAATGGCAATGAGGGAAAGGTAAAGGACATAATCCACAAAACGCTGAGTGTATGAATTATCGCCCTTAGCTAAGCCTGATTTGTGCGGTTAGCACTTACTTAGCAGATAACCCAGGCTGTCAGCGACCTTGACAGCCCTGCAACAGTAATATTTCCTGCGGAGGCTGAACAGTTTTCAGCCTATTTCTCCCGAGCAGAAGTTACAAACAGGCTTCTATTCAACAATGTGGAGCAAAGTAATCCTCCGTACGTGCCTGCGAACGATGCAAAGAAAATATGGCTCTTTGGGCATGCCGAATGCCTGCCTCCCTTCTCTCTTCTGCCCTTGATAAGACCATTTTGGAGAGCACAGAGAGCATTTCCCTGGTGCACACATTCTCTTTCTGCCCCCTCTCAGGGCAGGGGGTGGGTGGGTGGAGGGGTTGGGGGGGATCTGGTTCCAAGTCCATTGAGCAACTGCAAGTACTTGGCGACCTTCTCAACCAACGCGCCTGCCCCTTGGGAACTGCAATTGATTTTCCTCATCTCGGTACACGAAGACAACACTTCTACACTATGTCACAGCTGCACAGTTAAAGGTAAATTGGAAGTGATTTTCCCACACCTCCTTTTTAAGCAAGTATCAGCAAACCCCTGATTCTTAGCCACTTGTGACTTAGTCGCTACTGGGGAGATTAAAGAGCTACAAATAAAGGCAATACCAATTTTTTTGGTTGATGGTCTGTTCTCTCTTCACTTCCCTGCCAAGACCCGTGTTTGCAGTACTCTGCTTTTCGCTGACTACAGCTGATAGTACTTTCACATAAAGCTGCAAGAAGAGTGCTGTTAACCCTCTGGAGGGGTGACGTAAAGCCTGAGAAATCCACCAAGGGGATGGGTGGTGGTAAGACCGACATGGGTCGCTGCAAGCAGCGGTGGATCCTTTGAAGGCTTCATCTTACATCCAAGCCATGCGAGTCTTCCCCTCCCTTTGATGGAAAGACTTGTTACATCCCTGTGGCTGAGTTACAAGTGCATCTGTTGTGCTGCAAATGGACAGCCTGGGCTGATTTTAAGCATTTACTCGGTTACAAAACAGAGATCACAGGCAGTGCAAAAAAAACCCAACAAACCCTGACCCTAAACCCAATAAAGCCAACCCCATGAACAGATCAAAGGCAAGGGGCAACAACTAAGGTCCTAATGGAAACACACATTCTATAAGCCCAGTACAGACATAAGCCTTGCTCTCTGCACAGCCTTTCAGTACCTTCTGCAAAGGGTGTAAGAACAGCCTGTATTGGTTAGGGGTCTTTTTTTTGTTTGTTTGGTGGTTTTGGAAAACATTTGCACTGTGTGCCTCGGTTTCCCTGTCTATAAATGGGAGTGAATGAGTTCAAGTGCTGTCTTGTGTGAGAGGTGGGGAAATAGGCAATGTTTACACCTTGTTGCCTGCTTGGAGCTGAAAGGAACTTTTTCCCCCAGCTGTCCTTCAGAGGAGAGAACAGGAGGTTTATGCTGCTGGACATTAATGGTGAGGGAAAAAAGCCCTGCTGACAAGAGAAACTGGATTAATAAGCATTGATAAGCAGAAAAGTACAGGAGTCTCTGCAAATGCTGGGGTCTAGACCAAGCACCTGTAACACAAATGTGTGACAGTTTCCACCCACTCCCTTTTGCTATTTTCATCCCATCTGAATTCCAGCTCTGCCAATTCACTCTCACATCTGTTCTCAGACTTGGTATCAACACTGATTTAATCACATTCCTTCCATCTACTGAGCTGGAAGTGTAGGGTTATGTACAAGCCAGGAGAAATTAACCCTTTCCCTTCATTAGCACCAGCTAGCATGCCTCTCTTGAGATGCGGCTGCTGGCGTTCAGGTGGGCAGCCGAGCTGATGGGGCTGTGTCAGCTCTACAAACGGAGAGTATGTTGAGCACATTACTGCTAAAGTAACCTTGCAGGTACATACTGAGCACAAGAGGTCTGGATGGCCAGCAGCATCTGTGGCTACATGGGCAGGAACACAGCATATCAAGTAGAACCTGCAACACCACTTAGACACACACAAGTCTATAGGACCAGGTGGGATCCACCCAAGGGTACTGATGGAGATGGTGGAAGCGCTCACCAAGCCACATTCCATCACTTATCATCAGTCCTGGCTACCTGGGGGGGTCCCATTTGACTGGAGGTTGGCAAATGTGACACTCAGCTATGAGAACAGCCGGAAGTAAGATCTGGAGAACTACAGACCTCAGTGCTGGGGAAGTTTATGGAGCATATCATCTTGAGTGCCATCACATGGCATGTACAGGAAAACCCAGTTGTTCAGGCCCAGTCAGCATGGGTTTATGAAAGGCAGGTCCTGCTTAACTAAGCTATCTCCTTCTATGACAAGGTGACATGCTTAGTGGACAAGGGAAAGGCTGTGGATGTTGTCTACCTAGACTTTAGTAAAACTTACAAGACTGCTTCCTACAGCTTTCTCCTCGAGAAACTGGCTGCTCATGGCTTGGATGGGTGTATTCTTTGCCAGGTGAAAAACTGGCTGGAGGGCTGGACCCAAAGAGTTGTGGTGAGTGGAGTTATATCCTGTTGGCAGCTGGTCACAAGTGATGTCCCCCGGGGCTCAGTATTTGGGCCAGTTCTATTTAATATCTTTATTAACAACCTGGACAACAGGATCAAGTGCACCCTTAGTAAGTTTGACGACACCAAGTTGGGTGGGAGTGCAGATCTGCTTGAGGGAAGGAAGGCTCCTCAGAGGGACCTGGACAGGCTGGATCTATGGGCCAAGGCCAACGGTATGAGATTCAATGAGGCCAAGTGTCAGCTCCTGCTGTTGGGTCACACCAACCCCATGCAGCGCTACAGGCTTGGGGTAGAGTGGCTGGAGAGCTGCCTGGCAGAAAAGGACCTGGGGATGTTGGTCGACAGCAGGCTGAACATGAGCCAGCAGTGTGCCCAGGTGGGCAAGAAGTCCAATAGTCTCCTGGCTTGTGGCAGAGAGAGTGTGGCCGGCAGGACTAGAGAAGTGATTGTCCCCCTGTACTCAGCCCTGATGAGGCCACACCTCAAATACTGTGTGCGGTTTGGGGCCTGTTGCTACAACGAAGACATTGAGGTGCTGCAGCATTTCAAAAGAAGGGCAAAGCTGGCGAAGGGTCTCGAGAACAAGTCTTATGAGGACTGGCTGAGGGAACTGAGGTCGTTTGGACTGGAGGAGACTGAGGGGAGACCTTATTGCTCTCTGTAACTACCTGAACGGAGGTTGTAGCCAGATCTGGGGGGGGGGGGTGTCAGTCTCTTCTCACAAGTACCAAGCGATAGGGTGAGAGGAAATGGCCTCAAGTTGCACCAGGGGCGGTTTAGATCAGATACTAGGGAAAATTGCTTGGCTCCACTGCCTCATGGAGCCAGGCACGTGTTCTCATCGTTTTCTGGTCTGTGCAGCACTCAACCACGCAGGGTGGTACATGTGGATAAATAAAAAGTTAATTAAAAGTTCCTGATCTGTGGCACAAGGTGGCAAAAGAGGCAGCTTCCTGTTTACAAGGAAAGGATACAGTTCTCACACCGGGATGCTCTACACAGACTTGCTGCCCCATGGGGCAGTTTAGCAGGTGGGCCACTGCTCATGGAGTTGGAGCCAAACTGCTCTCCTGGCTGGGGGAGCCAGCTCCCCCTTGTCCGTACTGTCTCACACAGCTCCCATCCTTGGGCTTGCAACTGGGGCCCTAAATTACTAAAAATTGCAATCCCGGATCAGGTGGTGGGACCTTTCTGCTAGGCTGCAAGACACTGGTCCTGAGGATATCTCCTTCAGCTAAGCCTCTCTAGACCTGCATTTCACAGGGCCCAAGTTACTCAGGAGCTATTTAAGGCTGCCTTACTTTCTAGGGACAGCAGTGGGAGATTTATGCTAGGTGCTGTGAAGTGCCCTTACATTATGGTAAGTGCCTAGGATAAACAGATGATCTGCATGGGAATTTTTGGAGGCTGCCCGGGTTCCAAGCAGAAACGTGAGATTTGCATACTATAGTAGCACTTTTGTTAAGTACACAGAGCAGTATCTGCGCCCAAATTGGGTTGCTAGGCCCTCTGCACTACTTACTCTACAAATACAGTCAAGTGGATTAAGATCCAGGGAATTGTGACTGGCTCACTGCACTCTACTTAAAAGAGGGACTGGTTATAGCACTCCCTCCTTTGGGGAAACAAACTTCCCCACCTCCCCTTCCCCAACTCACTCAACATCAGCAAAAAAAGACGAGCAGCAATCCTACAATATTTACTACAGTTCCTAAACAACAGAATTTGGTAAAGTTTGCCATGACCCCAGAATAAGAGATTCTCCCTGCAGCTCTTGTTTCCTGTCACCTAAGCACGTGTCAAGACTCCTGGGTTTGTCTTCTCACAGCTTCTTTCCATTTCACTCCATCTTAACAGCTGTAAATGTCTCTGTTAAATTGTGCTAGTACATTACCATTAACATTAGCAAAAGAAAAAAACCCATCAACTCTGCTGACAACAAGTGTCAGCATACGAAGATTTATCTTTATATAGCACACAGAACACGGATCTGTTCTACATCTTCCAATACAGTCCGTACTTTGTATCCAATCCTTCTCAACAATCGTTTTCGTTCAAAAACAAAACAAAAATTTAAAATTAAATTCACTGTATTTTAGCATTAATATGTTCACACTGCTATTCTCACAGGCTTCACAATTCATGCTGTAGTTGGCAAACTACTCCTGTTTCTGCAAGCAGCGCAGGAGACAAGAGGTGTTACTCACCCCAAATTCCTAGGAAGGACAAAATACAGCTTTCTTCTACTTTGCAGAAATACTCCCAGGCCTAACTTATTTACATCTCATAGCATAGAAAGAGTTAAAGCTTTTTCCATATTAAATAACAACACACAACTGAATGCACAGGAGGCCTACCCTGACATAAACATGATGGCATGGCAAGTGTTAAAGGTTTGTGTATGGTAAATTAGGGCTTTGAAAAACATCTCAGTTGGGAGCAATTTTGGAAAATTTTGAAACATGAATTACTGACTCTCTTTCTCCTCCCCCCTCCAAAGCAGTCTTTGAGGATTGGCCACTTTGGGGAAAAAAAATATGAAATAAAACGTTGACACTTGACATACTCGATCCATCCATAAACGTAAACATTCCTGAACTGTAGTTGGATTTTTCTTTTACTAAAGAGCATGTGGAAGCAATTACCTGAATGTAAATGTGATAAAGAATGGATGAAATGTAAACCAAATGATGCCTTATTACTTAATATAAAGAGACTGTTCTGTGAGATCAAA
This sequence comes from Gallinago undulata, assembly GCA_026546715.1. Taxonomy (NCBI): domain Eukaryota; kingdom Metazoa; phylum Chordata; class Aves; order Charadriiformes; family Scolopacidae; genus Gallinago; species Gallinago undulata. Next base: position 61,807,054 of record JAOTQQ010000012.1, read on the forward strand.
GTTGTGCAGCACAAAACGTAATGGGCTTCACTGTAGAGACAGGCTTCAGAGATTTGTTTAGAACATGGCTGCATTTTGATGAAATGCTAAGTAGACAAAATTGGGGTAAGTTTAAAGAGTTTCCCAGATCCTGACCTATGATCTTCAATAACATCTTTTCTCTCCTCCCACTTTCTCCCACTCTGTGCTGTTCCCAGATGCTGCAAGGGTGGCAAGGAGAAAGTTCCCTGGCTTCTTCGTGGCTGGGGACGAGAACTACTCTGTCCCAAGATGTGAAAGGGGTGTTGCCACTGACACCCCCTGCAGATACAAGAAAGGTCAAGACCTTCTCAGTACATTTGCATGACACCCCTTGCACTGGGGCTTCGGCCATTGCTCTGTGACGTCTCTACCTCAGCACACATTTGTCCTTGGACTCACTAAAATTGGGATAGTCAGCAAGATAACTTCTCCCAGGAACAAAAAAAAAAACGAAGAGGAGGAGAAATCTCTAGAGTCATTGCCAAATGTTTTTCTATCAGGGGCCATTTAATAAAATACAATTCCCACCAGGAGACTGCTTTGTTCTCCACCCCCTTCTCCAGTGTTAGTTCTACTTCTCTATCACTTTATAGTGATTTATATTTTTAAAAAGCTTTGTGCAACAGGCACAGAAAAGGTATGCTGGGAAAACGGGGTGGTGGTTTCTGCAAAACTCCACAACATCATCTGAACTTGTCCTCTTGGCCTTGCCTTCATTCCCACATCCCCCTTGCCTGGGAGCTGCTGCTTATTGCTTTTGTCCAACTGTTGTTTCTGATCATGTAGATTGGGCCATCATCTTTATCAGAAGTCTGTAGAGTATCTAACACAATGATTGATAGTGCTGGGTCCCACCAAAGCATAAATCAATGAGCAATAAAGTTAAGTATCCAAGGCATGCATAGAGAAAATGACCTGACATTGGACTGTAAGCATTAATTAAAAAAAAAAAAAAAAAAGAAAAGAAAAAGCACATTTAACTATGAATGCTGGGTCTTGAGTTATTGAAAGGATTAAAAAATAATGCTAATTAAAAAGAGCACGCACAGAATTAATGCTGCCTATCTCCCCCAGCATTAGCTCTTTAAAAGAAATAATATATGTTAAACTCCCAAAGAGACTATTTTCTTTTGTTTTTCAATTACAGGCAATAATGGGTAGCATTTTGTGAATGAGTCTGATGCTGATGCCTCCAATAAAACCCAGGATACTGTACCTTGTTCATGCTTATTTAACAAGCCCATAAAGAAAAAAAAAAGAAACACAACACATAAAAAATTATGATTGAATCAGACGTTTTCCCTTCTCATCGGTGAATAATTGTTCAGTATTGTTATTGAAAACTCATTGCTATGCATTATTTTTTCAGTGGCCACAGTACTCAAAGCAGCTTAGGGAGCAAATATAAAACACACTTACCACCTCAGAGAACACAGAGTTTACAGTGGCTTTGATCATGCAAACACTAATTCTTTCATTTTAGAAGGGTTATTCACGGGATTAAATATTAAAACAACACTGAGCATTTGCACTATCAGGTCCTAATTATATGTGAACATAACATTGTAAGACAAAAGAAAGATGGAAAAAATGTAATGACTGGATACAGCATACCTGGGAGAGCTGTGTGCTCATCCTGAATGCTGTGGCAGCTTTTCTGGTTTTCCTTCTGCTTTCCAGTTTGCTTGAAGGCAGAAATCAGAGAGAGCCAGGAACAATTGGATAGGGGCTAGGGTCAGGGTTAAATTGGCAGCAGTGACTGTGCAAATCAGGGTAACAGCAACGCAGCAGAAACAACCATTACCTGAGAGATTCCATTCCTTACAGCAGTATTTCAGCTTGCAAACATGACCTTATGTTTGGAACTGTTTAATCATTCCTTTCCACCATTACTCATACCCCCCACAAAATTTACCTCCACACCAGACAAATGAAGGGGCTGAGGCTGCTCCTGTGCTAACAGCCAAGCAACTTGACATTTGCTGCAACGGTAAAAGGTTCAGGCCATCATCTCCCACTTGAGACCAACACCAGGCTGGCAGCTCCTCGTTAGCTCATTAGCTTCATTACCTGTGGGTAACGGTCAAGTCAGAATAATTTGCTGTTATGTGGGTCGTATGCTTTGGAGCTCATTTTGTGCCCTGCAGAGCACCAGCAGTCCATCATTTCACTGATTGCTGGGTTTTAAAAATAAATCCTACTACACAAGCTTGTTCTGAAAGTTGTTCCAAACATGTTGCATGATTTCTCTTATACTAGTGTGGCCTGGTCTCTTGCTATTGGGACATATAAGAGCAGATCCCTGTCCCTGAGGTTACTTTAAAATTTTATTTTGGCGTTTCCTTTAAGCTTTTGGATTTTTTTCTGAGTTACTACTTGGGCTGTGAGGTTTTTGTTAGTCCTCTAGGACTGAGAGGACAGTGATTTTAGTGAAAAGGTAAGGTATTAGCTGTGGGGATGGACTTCCAGTTTAGGACGGATACTGTACTAGTGGACACTGGAGGGCAGGACACACCTTTTCCTAAACAAGCCCAAATAAATGGAGCCAGTTTTGTTACGCCTTTCCCCTTAAATTCTCAATGATGTAAATGTGCCTTCCTGTGGGATTAATTCACAGCTTCAAATCCATGACGCTGGAGTTGCTCCATGCATGCAGCACCTTGTAACTGCCTTGACTTCACTACGCATGTAATGCTGAGCAGAATCTGGTCCTGACCTCTGAATTTCTTAATAAAATAAGAGTTTTAATTATGAAGACGAGAAACTGAAAACTTCCTAATGGCAGGAGCTGAAAGACCTTACATTTGCAAAACAAACCAGGCAATCCTGAGTATGTCCATTTATCTGCCCGGATTCATTGATCCAAGAGACAGATTCCTCCAGCTCCTGGCTCACATTAATTGGAAATCCCAGGGACCGCTGGGCCCTCTGTGGATTGATGGTGCTTCAAGCACCCAAAGAGTGGTCCGGGTGGCCTTGCTGACACCTATCTTTAAATACTGTGCCTGGATTTGAGAGGGTGCTGGCTGGAATGCATGTGGATGGGAGGGGGCCTGGGCTGGGCACTGCTCAGGAAACAGGCTCTGGAGCCTCTGCATCCAAGCTAAATAAAAAGCAGCAGGCTGCCGAAGCAGCTAGAGGAGGTGCTCCCTCATCCTCTGACATGGGATGCTTTTTTCTGCACTCAGAACAACTCCCGTGCCTGGCAACTGCCATCAAGTCAAATATAAGACCCATTTCTGCAACCAATCGCTTGTTAATCCCACGTGTGCCGTGAGGAGCTGCAGCATCTGTCCTCCACAGCCATGGAAATGCAATTGTAACGTGGTGAGGCAATCTTTAGTCACTCGGAAATTCACTGTTTCGATGCCTTATAAAAGCATTTTCAGGATTTTTTTTTTCTGTATGTCAAGAGCTTTCTTTAAAATAAAATAATTAAAAGAGGTTTATCTCCAAGGAGATGTGGGAAGCAGTTTTGGGGAAAACTGATGTTGAAAAGTAGTCTCAGCTAACAAGGCTGCAATGGCACAGATGCTACCTTCACATGCATGGGGTGCTCAGGGGCTGCCCCTGGCTCCAGAAAGGCTCCAGGTGTCCTTTCAGGCCTCTTCACTTTTCTTGTCCTCTTTTTATGGCCACATCACTGCTTCACCCTCTTTTATACCTGACCTGTGCTGCCTAATTGCGTGAGGACGTAGCCTGGTGTCTGCAACATCACAGCCACTTCCATGATGAATTGGATTTGTCAGTCTCTGGCCTGTGGTCTTATAATGTGCTATATTATTAAGTTTCTTTGCCTTAAGTTGCCAGCTAATGGAATAACCTCTTTGTCTTTATTAGAAAGAGTCCCCGGCTTTATTAAGTTACATAATTTACAACCAATAGCGTGATCAATAAAACATTAACAAACATGTAACCTTAGACAAACCCCACATATTGATCTCTTTAAACATTCTCACAAAGCCTGCCTTTGGCCGAAAAAACATTCAGTCCCAGTGGCAACCCCAAAAAACACTTAATGTGTTAAGGTGTGGACGCTGGAGGAGAAATTGAATTGGATTCCTTGGAAATAAAGCTAGATCTCAGCTGGTCTCTATGGATTCGCTCAGAAAGGTTATTTTTTACATTTTGGATGGAAGCTCCAATTTTCTCTTTTGTGCCTTGTCTTTACCAGGAAAATACAACACATTGCAAAATGCAGTAGTTACCCACACAGTTAAAAGTGAAGTTACATATTCTCTCAGTGTGGACAAAAATGGATACTGAAAAACCTGTATTAGCTGATGATGGTTAACCCTGAGCTTTCTCAGCTGAACTGGAACTTGCTGTGGTATTACCAAGCTTGACCTAGCCCTGTCTCTGCGTTAGGTAGGGAGTTGTGTTTAACATCAGGTAAGCAGCTCCTTTTTCTATCACAACATGTCATGTACATATGTTTTCCAACTGTAAAAAAAAAAAGCTTCTGAGGTCTCTTGAGTGCAGTTTAGTGAATGATACCGATATACCTGCAGTTATGCTTTTGATGCAATCAGGAGAGCTAGTATTTTATCATCCCTATCTCTCTATTTTTCTATTTGTGGAAAAAACCCCCATCAGACACTGTCTGCCAGGGAATCTATGTGCATTATCGCACGGCAGAATTGCACCAATGATAATTTCACAGCTAATTTAGAACTAGACTGGAGGAAGTAGCAGGAAAAGCATCACCACGAGCATTCCCACACAAGCAAGGAAGCAGAGCAGTTGTGCATCTTCTCCATCTTCAGTTTCAGTGATTTGGTAAAAGCATACTCATAATTTCTGGAACAATTAAGTGCTTAATCTTTTTGTAACCTATATCCTTGAGCAGTACATTTATGGAAGGAAATTTTACGGACTTCGCTTTTCTTTAAAAACAGACTCATCTAGTCATTTTGAAAGACTTTGAAAGGTTTTCTTTCCAAAAGGGATGCAGGCTAGACGGAGCAATAAAGCTTCACAGCAAATGTTGGGGACTTGTGTGCAGAGTTCCCATGTCCCCTTTGGAGACTTTATCATTTAACAGCCACAACTCCCCTTTATTAGATCACTATAAAACAAGTGCCTGGAGGGAGTCAGAAATGAATTGAATTTTGTAGATTTAAATGATTGTGTGGGACCTTTTTGGTTTAATATATACCCTGGAGAGGTTTGCTACTAGAACTTGGGAACTTTATAATAAGAATAATTCCTTAGCTAGAGATCTTTATCTTGTTACATTAATGATTCACTGGGGGGTTATACTGGAAAACGAAGGGAAATTTTTAAAAAGACTATTAGATCAAATGTTCTTATGGAGACACGTACAGAGATGGTCAACAAAGATTTATAGGCTGGCGAGATAAGGAGTTTACTGCATTTGTGCTGTATGTACAGGGCAGCCAGCCATTTCAGAAGGAGGTCCTCTTCACGCTGGTACTCAGTGTTGTCTCCAGCTCAAAATCAGCATACAATGAGGTATGGCTTTGCAGGCTGCCTCCCACTTGTGCACTACAAAATATGCATGCAGCGAGGGAATTCACATAATAGTGGTTGTAACTACCTTAGTTTCAACAGTATGGGCCAAACTCTGCATCCAGACCCCTTTTTTTCACTTCTCTGCCTTTATCCCAGAGGTTTCACAACACTATTCCTCAGTTCCAGCTCTGCCACGTCAGTCTCAGCGCGTACTATTTATAGTGCCCACAGTTCCTGCTGGATTTGGTGAATGTTCAAGGTCTCAAAATAGCAGCTGTGTGGTCTCCCAAGATGTGCCATTTGGAGAATGCAGATTCTGCTCGTACTGCGTCCATGCAAAACATTTACCACATTTCTGTCATTTACAGTTGCCACTGTGAAGAGCTTTGAAAGCCTGTTCCCTATATCGTGTGGTTTTACCTGTGATCACTACCCACCAGTTTTAATGATAATATCAGGGAATTGCAGGATCAACTACAATCCCCACGGCTGAAGCTGAGCATCCAAAAATAACAAGGCAATTAGGAACATGCAGAGTGGCATTTTAGGCCTGAGGAGGGTGACTTTTCATCCAGCTAGGATGAATTCCCATTGACAGTCAATAGAAATGAAAACTGAACACCCCTGTAGACTTGGCAAGTCCAAACCCTTGAAAGAAAAATGGGAGGAAATGGGGAATGCAGGAACATACACTTGGACTTTGCTATCAGGTCACCATCAGGATATGAGAAGAAATTACTGATGATGGTCATTACTTATGGTCATAGCCAGTGCCTGGTGCTTAAACGTGACAGCAGGAAAAGAGAAAGCAAAGTGGCTTTTGTCTGACAGAGGCTGCAGAGAGCATGGTAGCTATCAGAGATGTCCAGCTATCAGAGAAGCCCAGTTTGGCCCATTCGCTAACAGCATCTGCTCCTACTTCTGTAAAAGTGTAGGTATTGTCCCTTGGTCACTTCTTTGCTGTTGTTACCTCATCCCTATGCCCATGATGGGTGAAAGGTAATTCCCTTGGCCACTTCCTCTCTCCTGTGCATAAATGTCCCAAGATAACTGTAAAGCTGGATGTAAGGACCCCAGGGAGACTTGTGAAGGAGAAGAGCCCAAGGCTGAACTCTGCTGCAACAGATACAAAGAGAAGAAAATCTATAGTGCTGCTCTGTAGCTCGGTGGGAGCTGAGGAAATCTCATATCTCTTGGGATCAGGCCTCCTGAGAATGATTTTTGGGAAATCCTGGACAAAGACCCCTCCATGCTTAAGGTTTTTATGAAGGTAGAATGAGAGCATTGTGAAGAGCACAACATGCACTTTACTCAGTATGGATCTGGAAAAAAATGTCAAAGGAAGTGAATTTAAATTCCTTTAAATGCAATTAGAGGTGACAAGATTTCTCATGATGAGAGACTGTGTTAAAGCAAAAGCTAAAAGTTCCCATCCAGTTCATAAAGCCTTAGGTAGCTATTGGTAATATGAATTAAATTAATCAAAATGGGTAAAAGCTAATGATCCTCTTGGGAACAAAATTAGCTCCTTAATGAAAGAAATGGAGTTCAGAAATTATAATAGAATATTAGCAGATGTGCCCTTTGGAAATTATAAATTTGCAAAATCCCCTTATGTAGATATTAGTTTGAGTCAAATTATCACTAAATCTGACCCTGGAGATGTGACGTGAATACGAGCACTACGATCTGCTCAGGAGGACCTGAAATCCTCTGTCAGCAGTTCTGCTGGGCTGGTTGGATATCGCAGAGCACTTTCCCAAGTTAGCAACAGGGCACAGTCAAAACCCAAACCTACTTGTTATCTGCTAGGCTCTTGCTAAGGAGTCCTACTTCCTCTTGTGGCCTCTGGGTTGCTGAGAATAATCATCCTACAGGAAAGATTTTTAGGAAGACTCACATTTCAGCAGGACACAGGTGCTCCTTGTCCTTGTGGCCATCCCATGCAATGGATGTTCTGTTCCTCATGTGGGTCACTACCTTGAAACCAAAGCATAAAAGACAGTTTATCAGGGTGGATCAGCGTTTAGTGAGGAACAAGAGGCTCATCAGAGATCCAAGACATGTCAAAGTCACAGAAAGCAAACAAAATCCCAGAAAAAAAACAAGCAAAATATGATTAATTGCTCATGTTGAGACTACAAAGAATTTATTACATGTTTTTATGGCTCTTTCCAGACAAGAACTTTTCTAAGTCATTTATGGAAAACATAAAAGCCACTGGGAGTTAAATAGGATAAAAACTAGATTTAAATCATCCTTACACATGCTGCTCACATCAGCATACAGCTGTTTTTCAGCATTTGGAGTCCTTGAAACTTTTAAGCCACTTAGAACAGCATGTGATTGGTATGAAAAATAGCACAGGCTTTCTTTTTATAAAAAGAAATCACGCTCTGGGGTGCTGGATGCAGGGACTCTAGAAGCCAAGGGAGATGTTTGAAGTGCTTATTGGCATTCCAGGACCCAGAAAACTCTTCCTGCCTCACGCTATCTCATAGCAATCCTGACGCCTCCATCCTGGGAACAAAACAAGGAAGACATTCCCTCTGGTGCAGATGGCTAACGTACACTACAAAGCATGCTCGAGTCTCCAATTTGAGGACATAATGCGCATAGTTGAGGGAATGAGATCTTCCTTTTAGTTTTGTATTTATAGCACAAGTGACAGCACTGTATAAGCTTCCTCGTACCATCCTGCCACAGTTGATTCAGCTCTGCTTGGACTGTCAGGAGTTTGCATGCTCCACTCGATAAGCCACTAACCATAAAAAGATCTTGGACAAGGGAAAATCCAATAGTCCCCAAGACAGTAACTCCTCCTCCCATCCCAGAAGGGAAAAATCGCCAGTTTGCACAAATAAAAAGGGAAACCAAAAACATTAGACAACTACAGGAGAAAAAGGATAGGAGGAAAAAGAAAGGCCTAAAACATATTCTGGGTAGTTCTCACAGAAGAAGTACACCATAGGTTGTACCCTTGAAATTTGTGAACAAATGACTACGGGAAAAAGGGGCAAAGTTGAGAACAGCCGGATTGGGATGGTGCTTGAGATTGTGAAATGTTAACATCAGACACAGAAATGTGTGACTCTTTGGTTCTCAGTCTGAAAGGGCCTTGCAAAAATGGATCCATAACATTATTACCATTTTTCAGATAAGTAAATGGAAAGAGAAAGAACATAGAGTGACTTTGCCCAAGTTTTAAAGAATAGGAGTCCTGTTTTTCAAAGATCTTTCAGGTTTTGAAAGTTAACTTTATTCTGAATTGCAGTGAAACCCCTAAAGTCTGAAATTTTCAGCAAAGGGGAATTAAAAAAAAAAATCAACTTATTTCAAGTTGATTGATAGGTTTTGTTGTAATGGAAACTGAAACATTCTGTTTTGACTTTGGCTTTTTAAAGTTAATATTATGTTGTAGTGAAAAAGCTAATACAAAAAAATCAAGTCAGAAAGTTGTTTCAAAATAGAATATAGAATGGGATGTTTCAATACTACATTGTCAGTACTTTTCTCACTGATTTTCTTCCAGGAGTCTGCTGAAAGCAGTTCTCTTTTGCAAGGGGTTTTGATTTCTGGTACAGTTCTTTTCCAATTTTTCTGACCAACTGTGCCAAGAACATAACTTTGACAGCTCACTTCACCATCTAAGGACACATTTTAAGCATGAGAACACTTTAATACAAGAAGTATGATTTCATACCATCAGCAACATGACTTTTTTCCACAGAGTATTGAAAGTGCCATGCTGAGTCTGACATGAAATTCATTCAGGCCAGTGTGACTTAGTCACTGATAGCCCTGAGTTGTCTAATCTGGTTTTGAACCTGTTTTTAGTTGATGTCTGCAATGTTCAGTGGCAATGAGTACTACCTTTTAAGAGTTTATATATATTACAGCAAAAAATGCTTTCGTTAATCTCTATGGGATATCTCATGCGTCTTGTACTGACAGAAATAATGAATCATCATTCCCCATTTGCCTGCTCCACATCACTCCCAAATTTGTAGACTTATTTGATATTCTCTTTAAAAAGTTGTCTAATATTTTATTATCCTGAGTAGTTTTATCTTTTCTGCAGACCTTATCTCTTCATGATTCATCAGCTTTGATCGAAAACACACAAATACATAGAGCAAGAACAAGAGCAAGAACTTTGCTGCCTGTTAACTCCCCTCCCTGCCATGTCCCTTGGCCCATGGGGCTCCACGAGAGCCTCCCTTGCTTAAAAAACCTTGGTGAGAAATCTTGTCAAAAGTATTGTGAAATGTGCCCCATCCCTGGAGGTGTTCAAGGCCAGGCTGGATGGGGCTTTGAGCAACCTGCCCTAGTGGAAGGTGTCCCTGCCCAAGGCAGGGGGGTTGGATCTAGATGATCTTTAAGGTCCCTTCCAATCCAAACCATTCTATGATTTCTTATCAGCTGGATCACTTTTATTCAGGTAGTTGCTAGCTCCTCCAAGTTTCTTTGCTATGTTTTAAAGGTAAGATTTTACTAAACCTCTGCAGTTCTTCCCCAGCAACGAGTGTGTATTTTTGTGTCTAAGAATTCTGTTTATGACCTTTTCTACAAGTTTGACTGGTCTTTAGTGGAGATTCACTGATCCGTACTTCCCAGTGATACCTACAGTCATTACTAAATACTAGTGACACATTTGCCATCGTACGTTATTCTGGGGAAAAAAAAAAGATAGGTTACATACCACAATTAGTTGCTGAATAGTTTAACATCTGAATTCCCTTATAACTCTTCAGTGACCTCTGTCGTCTTCTTGTGATTTGACTGGCAATCTCTTCTATTGACACTTCAGCTTTAGATAGGTCCTTAGGCTCCTCAGCATCAAACAGAGGTCTGATGTGAGACCCTGACTCACAAGTAGTGAACAGTGAGACCAATAACTAATTTCCTCTTTCAATAGTGACCCTGCCTCTCTTCAATACTTTTTTTGTTTCTTGACCACCTACTGGTTTCACTGAATTTTTCACTGAATTTCACTGAATTATTTTTAGAGCTGGAAAGGACCATAGAGATCATCTAGTCCAACTCCCCTGCTGAAGCAGGATTGCCACTTTCATTGACACTTCTCTTGTACCAAAGGTGGTTGTATTTGTTCTTGCTGATTCTGCTGCCATTATAATCCCTGGTACCTTTTATATTCTTGGCAAAGATCTCCTGAAAATCTTTTTTTCCTGCTTTATGTAGTTTTGCATTTAGCATTTAACATGCAAGTATTTGTCTTTTATAGTTTTCTCATTCTAATGCTTATTTTATTTTTAATAACTTTACTAGTAATGAGAGAGGTTTTCTGAAGGGTTATTTTTGTATTAGGCATGGTGTATCTAGTCTTCATGCTGTCTGCGAACATTACTTGCTCCTTCTATTTTTCTGTGCATGAGTAGCTTCATTATCAAAGCACATTTGATGACAAATACTGAAACTTACTGTTGATATTTAGCACACGTATTACTCAAGGGTTATTTTGTGACTGAAGAGTATAAAATGTTAATAGCTATTGGATCAGTTTAATTTCTTTGCAATTGTTGACATTTTTATTTCACCACTGTAAGCTGAGAAAGAGTAAGTGCAATAAATCCCTGATAAAACACACTCTGGTCTCCTAGTCTGGTGACTTATCCTCTAATGCATAACACTTTTTAGCCACCTAACTTGCTTTTCCTAGTCCAGAACTCACAAAGTCTAGATTATTTTCGAGCTTTCTTATGCATTTCCCATCTGCCCATCATCAAGCAACCCTTTTTATCCAGTGAGAATGACTGCACTTCCTCACTTCAGAGACATAGTGTGAGGAGATATGCAGTAACATGAGCCATGGAGATACCAGCTCAGTGCATGCTACACGTAGGAAATGTCTTCATCTCCCCCCTGCCCCCATCACATGATACTTGTTTTCTTCAGAGGCTTCCAAACCTCGACCTCTTTATCTACTTATTTTGTGAAAACAGAGTCTACTTGCGGAGATGTAAGACCTGATACCTGTGAAAACAGATTCATTTCTGCTGTTAAGAATTGCCTACAATTTGCGGTATTTGGGAAGAGAAATAATTTTTGTTGAAATGAACAAACTTGCCCTGGAGCCCAGTGAAACACTGGAAACAAGTTTATACATAATAGGATCCTCCTGCAGTTCAAGGTTTTATGCTTGGACTGAACCCATGAACCATATCTCCCCACCTCAGAAAGAAAAGGCGGACACAGCTAGGGAGCATCCAGCCAGTTCCAGAAGAGCCAGCTGCACGTGGGGCAGGTGCTTGGGCTGAGCTTGAAAGCAGCCTATAGACAACTTCAATTTATGGGCACCTGCTAGTATCTAAGGGGATTTCGGGCAGCAAACAACCACTGGTTCCTCCTCCTCCTTGAGCTAGAGAGGCTTTCTCCTCTGGCAACGTGTCTCTGATGGGGCACCAAAAAGCCTGGTGTGCTCCTGAACTGGGTTGGTGGCAAGGGGCTTCACGGGGCGATGTCTACTCAAGCATGAGGCTGCTAAGAAAGATCTCTGCTTGGGCTCGAGCTGCCTTTGTCTGCCCTATGATATGAGGAGATGCCACCCCAGTGCCCCACTGCTGTGGAGGCAGCCTCTGGGGTTCAAACGCTTGGGAGGACCTAGCCCAAAATGCTTGTTATGGAACACTTGTCTTCACAAGCCTGAAGCCTTTTAGAAGTTTGACTTAATGCTCACTGTAACAGCAGGTCTTAAAGAATTGCCTCCAAGGAGCTGGGGGGTTCCTATCCTATTACAGGCTTAGAGCCCCCCCGAAGTTATCTAGGTCTGACACAGGGCTGAGAGGAACAACCAGAAAGAGTCATTTGCACTGGGAAGTGCTTGTTGTCTATTCCCATTAGAAACAACACTGTATTACCATACCTATCTATCTATATATATAAGCAAAAAGTGTTTTTGAAAGGGTCAGTAACACACAGATACAGAGAGAATAATTTACTAAAGTCTTTGCTGCTTTGTTCATCTGGAGACCCTCTGGGCAAAAAGCCATCGACAATAACAAGCACGCTAAATACTAATAGTCACAATCATAAAAAATTACATGCATGATTAAAATATCCGTTTCAAGGTACTCTTACATTTGCTAATAAAAGTCTGCTTATGAATATCAAAATACAATTTTCCATATAAAAAGGACAAGCAAAAAACAAATGACATCTTAGCCTTATTTGCAGTGACCTTGCAAGATTTCTGAAAATTTGACCTCTCTATCTTTTAAATGCACTGAATGTATGTAAATGATTTAGATAAGGATGTCAGATGTGAGATACCAATTTTGGTTGATAGTGCTAGAACTGGAGAGAGAAAAATTGAGTAACGAACAACAACATAACTGTATTCAGGGGGAAGCAGATCTTTCAGGCAACTGGGCCAGTAAACAGAAAACGCAATTTAAATTAGGCAAATGTTACATAATAAATCTAGAGGCAGTGAGCCAGGATAGCGAGAGTACATTTTAAGCAGAGAAGTAATTCAGAGTGAGCTGACCAGGAAAGGAATTTTCTCCAGGGATTACTTTAGCGAAGCCCTCCGAGCCATCCGACTGGAGTTCAACTCCAGCGCAAAAGGCAAGGGGAGACTGGATGAATCAGAGAAGAGGCTATAAATCAGAAGGGATAACATTTCTGCACGAGGCAGGGCACGGTTTCATTTGAAGCACTGTGCTCGGTCACCTTTTCACACAAAAAAGGCCATTACTTTCCTGGAGTGGGTACACCCTCAGCCATCCAGGCTGACAGCAGATTTTGGGGAGATGACTTACAAAGGGTGCCTGGAGTGGGGGATCTGCCCAGGGGAGAAGCCAGCCATTTCCAGCAAAGCAAATGAAATCACCCAGATGATGAAAGAGTGGGGTTGTCCTAGCTGCCATGTGGTGAGCACCTTCTAACCAGGGCTCGGGGCCATCTGCCCCAGGCACGGTGCACAGTGCCCCTTGCTGCAAAGCAGCTCTCCAGGAGATTTGCAGCCTCTCATGGAGACACCAGACTCTGGAAATCAGAGGCTGCAAATCCCCCAGAGAGCAGTGTTTGTGCTCCTCTGAAATCCACAACAAACTATGCCCTTTGAATCCCTTAGTTCAGGGTTTCCCCAGCTGATCCCAGAAGCAGATAGCTGGGAAAAGGGGAGACTGGACACCCGGACCACCCCCAGTCTTTGCTGTTCTCCAAACCTCTGTCACAAGACCCCTGATTTGCCAGTGACACTGCATCACCATCACCAGCCTCCTCTGGATGCACAATAAGACATTTTAATGCTGTAGTACAGTCTGACATTGGGACACAAGGGGGAATACAAGCTCCTCACCTGCTACGAGCTAATTGCTCTTCCCCTTTAGCCCAGACAGCAGAGACCTCTGCCAGGCAGCCAGGGTGCAGCCGAGCATTATACTTTCAGCATATGGACCATTTAAATTCCTAGTAAAAAGAACAGTTTAAACCACTTGGTGCTCGGGTAGGATTTCTGCCATCTGGTAGCCCATATCTTCTGCTGGCAGAAGCCAAGGTTGGGCGCAGCTCTAGGATAGTAAGTGTAGTGTCATTTTCACACAAATGACTTGTAACTAGTGAGTTTGGGGCAGCCCCACCAGAAAGCATTTGCCTTGCAAGGATTTTCACTGCCTCTTGCTGCGTATCAGGAGTCCAAAGGAAATAAGGGACTTTCTCAAGAATATGACTGGTGTGTCCACAGTGTGGGCCTGGAAGGGAAGAGCTTGTTGATGCTTATTTTGTTCGTTCTTGCTGAAGACTGAACCACAGATGCTGAAAATATCTCCTTTCTGGTGGGAGAAAGGGACAGTGAGATCTGAGAGGAGATCACTGATCTGGTCACTACTGGGGTTTAAAGCTCAGAAGCGGGCTCGGGCTCCAGCCCGTTTCACAGTGACTACTAAGAAATGGGCCTCTCAGATGACCATGAGATCACAAAAGAAACATCACAGATGACACTTCAATGAGCAAAAGGAATCCCTCAGGTCAAAATAATAGCTCCTGCTTTCTCCATAGTAAAGCCTCTAAAAGTGGTCCAAAGTCTTCCTCAGGCAGAGATCCCCCCTTGATGTAAACCTGGGCCTCAGCACGCACTATCAGCAGACACACATTCATGCTCTGGGGGTCCTTCTTAAACAAGGGTGCTTTACAAGAGTCTTGCGCTCCTGATATCCATGAGTCTACCTGTGTAACCTGGTCTTCAAATAATTTACGCAGGTAAAATGGAGCTCATATTTTTTCTTCTTTCTATGCTCAAAAAGACATACATTATTCCCTCCTCCCCATTCCAGAAAAAATCTCTGTAGAAGACTGATGTTACTAGCTGCGTAACAACAGCATTTCCCAGGAATTATGCTGAGGACGTCAGGTGAGCCCAAGAGATGCCATCTCACAAAATGCACTGCTTTACAAGGGCCCTGTATCCTCCTTCAGACACACCCAGTGTCTCAGTGAGATGTCCACAAGCGATGCTTGTCTCAAAGGTGCTCTGTGAATGGCTACGTACACGTCTGAGGGCAATTCTGATCTTATATCGCTCATCAGCTGAAGGAAGCATAACACCTTGTGGAATATTCACATTTACGCCACACCTAAATGAATTATGTTTAAAATGCACATTGTTACAACATCCAACTTTAACTTAGTAAGTCCTGTACCCAATTGTCAAGATTTAACACGAGTTTATTTTGCATTGTTACCTCTTTCTGGAGGTCCTATGTTAACTGTTAAATGCTGTCCTCCCCACTTTTTTTTTTTTTGTCAGGAAGACTAAAGGAAGCTAATTCCTGGAGTCTGTTGACCACAGGACTTGCTAGAAAGCCACTGTGATAGAAACATCATTAGTTAACAACTGACTGTTGCTTTGGCTGTTCAGAAACCAGAGATGGGATTTAGCCTTTTGTCTAAAACTTCATCCACCTTAAAATTAAGTAACTAGTCAGCACCAGCTGATTAGGCTAGCACAATGTCCAGGGTGAGGGCAACCTGTGGGGAATGAGTCATTCTGCCCTAAGGCAGGTATTTATCACAAGAGGAACATGTGTTCATGTCAAGATGAGCATCTCCTCTCTGCTGACCAGCTGGAGCCTGGTCACTAGTTTAGTCTTGCTGCCTAACTCATGAATTGATTTTGATGGACCAAATTGGGCGCAATGAATGCTATTCCCAACCACAACCTCCTTTCTACAGACCTCTCTGCTTCTACCTTTGGTTTCAGAAGTCACTGGACCTCTATAGGTTCATTGGACCTCCACGCTACATCCTCCACGTGGACATCTCCATGCTACAACCTGAGGAACCCAAGCCCACTCTGTTGTCAAAGGTTTTTTTGGTGTACTTGGACAGAGAGGATTGCTGGGTATGATTTTTACAGCACTATCCCAGAAAAATATGTATGGAGGAGCACTCTTCCCCCCCCCCCAATTCTGTTAAAATCTTCTGCCTATTCTAATATCTATACAGTTATTAAAAGCTCCAGGGTTTTGTGAAGTTTTTTTTTATTAACCGGTATGAGAGAAAGGAGCCTCTGTTCAAGAGCTAAAACACCAAGGTAAAACCTGAAGGACCTTTTCTGTTGATGCCTGCAAGAAGTTTTCCACCAGAGACAGCTGAACAACAAAATTGACACAGATAATATTGCTAACGGTAGAGAGGTGGGAAGAAAATAGAGCCGTGAAAACAAAACCTTTCATGATTTTTCACACCTAACCCCCAAACAAGTGGCACAGAAACTACTCCCCCTCCCTCTTTTTTTTTGTCCCATATAATACTAGGTGTAAACCTAGCACCTGAATAACAACAGGTATACCTGTGTGCCAAATGATTGCCACATGCGTTTCACCTCCGGCGAGATATCAGTGACTGTACAGTAAGAAAGCAGAAAGGGCTGCAGCTTTCATAAAACCATCCACCAGGCTTTTCTGTTTACTTTTTCAACTTCAGCTGCCTTTCCACTGAAGTACAGCAGTGTCACTTATAATTCCCTCAGGCTATGCTAGATAAATACACAGCTTATTTAAGCAGCCCTACCATCCATTTAAAGCAGATGAAAGCTTCCTACCAGCTGGAAGGTGTTTGCTGTAGCCCCCTGTCCATCCTCTCTCTCTCTCTGCCCTTCAGAGGCCGAAGCAGACTGCGGGAACAGTGCCTGCCAGCATAGGAGAGGGTTTTTGCAAGACATCTGGTGTGGTCCTTGCGTGACAGGCTGGTTCAAGGAAAGACCCATACATTAGGTGATGGTTGCAATAAGAGCAGCTGCCATTCTGTACTTCCCTAATGTATACTTTAGACCAACTGTTTATCTATTCACTTCCAAAGAATTTCTCAATCTGGGGCTTTTGCAGATTTTAAAATCCCATTAATGGTGCCCTAGCTGCTCTTCTTTTTCTGTGATAAGTCTAAATAAAATAAATGAAATGCTCCTTGGGCCTCCCCACCTCAGAGTCCTTTCATTTGAACAACCTTAGATATCTTCCCTCATTTTCAAATATTCGGGAACAATGTGTTATTCTGACCTGAATCTTGTTATATTTGGTGTTTTTCCTTAGAACTCGAGCTACTGAATCTCGGGTTCCATTAAAAATATTTCTTAAGTAGATAAGTGGTTTCAGAGAACAGCTTGAAAGCGCAGTTTGAGTGCAAGCTACGAGATCAGCAGCCAGGTCTTAAAGTGGAGTCTCGCACAGCTTTTAGCTAGTAAGATGTGCTTTGCAGCAGTCTCTTCACTTCTGAACATTTGCTGTTGGATCAGCTGCAACTCCCCTCCGTGTTTTGAGGAGCTGCTGTTGCCCCCCCTGCTCCCACCCCAGCGTTCATGAGGCACAAGCGACCCTTCCTCTGTGAGAAAGAAGCTGCCACCAGCTCCAAACTCAAGCCACGGAGGCTGAGAAGACGCTTGCGGCCAGAGGAAGACATTTTTGCTCATGACGTCCAGCTAATTCACTGGTGCTGGGGAGGTCCATGAGAGCTGTGGAGCATAACCTGGGAACAGCAGTTGCGTTGCTAATGATAAAAGATTTTTTGCCGACTGGGTGATGACATGGATCTGTCAACTCCCACACAACAAGCGTAAGGGTGGAGAGCGACCACTTGGCTTTCCAGAATAATTTGGAGAGAGCGCTTCTTGTTTGTGGGAGCTAACAGCCTTCTCCAGAAAATGAAGTTTGTAAGGGAGGAGGTGGCAAAAGTCCTGGAAGACCAGGATACCTGAGCCACGACCAGGGACAGTTTTGGTAAACTGTCTATCATAATATCCCTTGTATAAGAAAGTCTACAGGTATAAACAAAAGTGTTATTAAAGCATTTCTGACTACGAATTTTTCTTTTCAAGAAATCAATATACTTCTTCCACCTGCATTTAACAGGAAAAAAAATCCCAGCCCTAGTCTCAGTTCGCTCATGGCTAGACTGTACGAGTTCAGGTTCCCTATTAAATGCCATACGTTCGGAGCCATTTCTGTGGAGCTCTGCTGACTTTACTCTCTGAGGCCTTCATCTCAGCCTTGATTTATTCTGCAGAAGCACACAGCTGGCTCACCACCTTTCCACCAGCGCTCATTCCCAAAAAATACTGCTGCTCGACCTGGGCTTGGCAGCAAGCTTACTGCTAGGTTGTGGTGCTGGGTCTGGTGGTTGGTTGGTTTTCTTCTCCTTCCCCCCACCTCCCCCCCCATCTTTTCTGTCTTTCCATCTTTCCTCGCCCTCTGTCAGAGTGACAGTCACCATCTCGGGGATCTGGCACAAAAGACTGGAGCAGCATGATGTGGCTGATACGGGCAAGAAGCCAGAACATTTTGTGTAGGTTAACTGTCCTCCTAGGCAGAGAGCGTCCCTCAGCTCAGACATATGCCAGCAGCCAGCCATTCCTCCACTCCTTCTCCCCTCCCCATCTATTCCTCCCACTCAAACTTTCATGCTCAGCCCAAGTTGATTAAAACATTGCTGTCATAAAAAAAAAAAAAAAAAAAAAAAAGGCAGGGGAGGGAAATTTCCTTGCAGCTGCTGCTTCTGTCAGCCGGCAAGTTGCCTTTAAACTCTCCCTGATAGAAAGCAGGAGTGCGCTCTGGCTCTCCTTTCCTCGTTGATGAAGGCCTCCTGCACACAGACTTTTCCACACCAGAGCCATCCAGAGGAGCCTGCTCCTGATGGTGAGCCCGATGCCTGCCAGCATCCTTCCCTCATGCCAGTTGCCCGCAGCTGGGCACAATGTGTTAGGTCCTGGTGCCACAGCAGAGCCCAGCCTCAGGACACTGGGGCAAAATGTGGTGGGACGCACCAACACATTATAGCCCTACATGGGCCATCTGGCCAGGAAAGATGAGGTGGTGATGCCCTACCTGTTCGTGCTATCACCATAGCAGAACCACGCACGGAAGGCTGTCACCCCTCTCCCACACCATTGAGATAGGCAAAAGTCAACTCTGTAGTCAGGAACATCTCCGAGCTCTGAGCAGAGCTTTTTTGGGAATGCAGACTTGACTCCAGATGTGGCGCACGCAGCTGGCACATGTCCTTAGAAGAGGCCAAGCCCAAACCACAGATCTGTATCATACCTCACCATTTCCAAGGCCTGCAGAACTCAACTGGAGCTTTACAGCCTGAGACATCTGCTCCTGAGCTGTTATAATGAGCACAGGAAAGAGATTTGGCTTATCTTCTCTGCTTGGAAGCAAACATCAGCCCTCCACTCAACAGCCTGCATGAGAAGCTAGTGGCCTCCCAAAGGATGCAAACAAAAGAAGGGGTTTGCTGGGAGGGTACTGTTACTTTGACAATAAAATATTATGCTTTACAAATAATGACAAAATACATCCCACAAAAAAAAGAAAGCAAAACACAAGCATGTTAGGCCATCTTCCCAGTTCTACACATAC
>JAOTQQ010000012.1:61826526-61917025 GCA_026546715.1 Gallinago undulata
GCTCATGTTCAGCCGACAGTCGACCAACACCCCCAGGTCCTTTTCTGCCAGGCAGCTCTCCAGCCACTCTGCCCCAATGACAAAATACATCCCACAAAAAAAAGAAAGCAAAACACAAGCATGTTAGGCCATCTTCCCAGTTCTACACATACTTTCACCCTCCTTACTCCTTTTCTGTTTCTCACAAAGCCCTTCTTATTTTTGTGCTGTCTCCATGACCCTGGTTCCCTTCATACTGAAGACTTAATAAGATTTGGTTTCGTAAGGCAGGACAGCTCTGGTGTACTCTGGAATTCATTTATTAAATGGTCTTTCAGTCCTCCACAATGTAAAAGGCTCAATAAGATGACAAAAAAGCAAACAACAGGTTGAGAAATCATGTGCTAACCATTAAATCCTTGGGTTTGTTTGTACTTCTACAGCTCAAGGCTGACATTTAAGTCATTACAAAATTTAAGCTTGGTACCTCCTGTATGGTGACCCACATTTTCAAAAATCGACGAAAGAATGATGGTTCTCCGCTTCAGGTATCTTGATCCAAGCCTCATTTTCACAGACCAGATAGCTGATCTTCCTCAAGAAAAAACTTCATTTATTAAGAGATAATTGGCCATTTAATAAGCCGAGCTGATTAGTTTTTCCATTATTAGTCACTGCAGTGTTTAAGGCCAGCAATTTTATAGGATACAGCATACAAGAAAAGGAACGAGCTGTTTAGTTGTTGCAACAAGACTAACAAAACTTCCTATTTCTTTCTTAATCTGCTAATAAAACATGGGTTCCAATATATTTGTTGCATGACTTGTTATCTTAAAGCTGAACTTCTGAACTTTTCAAACCTTGGAAATTCCTCTTAGTTCAGTATTAATTTCTATTCTCCAACAATATGACAATCCATTCAAAATTTCTCCCGAGAAAAATTTCCAGGAGAAAACTGTTCAAATGATAAATTTATTCTGTTAAAAGTATGTTTCATTTTACTTTCAACTTTAAAAACAAAATAAAAATACCTTCTAAAGGACAAGAAAATGAAAACCAGGAGTACTTCATTCTGAAATACTTTGAAATAAAATGTTCTTATATCTTCAAGACAATTTCTCTTAAACACTTTTTCAAAACAAAGTATTGTCAACCTTTGCTGGCAGAGTCTTGCAGCACATTTTTGGTTTTGTGATACAGCAGCTCTGTCCAGGCAAGAAAGGTTACTTTGGGCAACACTGGACTTGCTGAAACTGCACGTGTATGGGCAAGGACGGACAGGTGTCTCTTGACTAAGAGGTTGCAGACTAATCTTTGCCCTTGTAGGATCTAAAGTGATGGATACATATGACCACTGGAAAAAACGGTTAATACAATTACCAGCTGACCCATTCCAGCGGTGAGCATGTTGATGCTGGAATTATCCAAATGACTGCCTGATGAAAGGATGCATTTGTTCAAAGCACATTTGCCTAGCTCACTAATCTCTGCAGATATCCTGTTGGGAAATGCTTTGAATCCAATACCTGAAAAATGAATCTGGCAAGTGAATAAACATCCCACAAGCCTATTACTGAAATATTATGCACCTGTTACAAGAACGTTGCCGTGCATTCATTTTCATGCAGTACCGTGGTTCCTTAAAGATGTTTTTTTTTTGATGATGGAGTGCGAAAAGCTGTTACTGAAACGAATGTTACTTTGAGGGCAGTTTGTAACCCACATGCTCAGATGCATCTGAAGGAAAGCCTGCCCATCATGGGTCGGGCTCACCATGTGTCTCTCTTCTCTGGGTGGCAGAAGTCCATTGGAGGCAGTGATCCTGCCCAAAACCCAAATAGACAGATATGTGAATTAAGTGGCCTATACTTGATGTCTGTGTGAATTATATTTACCCTAGGTATGGAAGTCAGACAAGCGGATATGCTGCAAGGCTATGGAGAAGGGCATTAGAGGTACGATTTAGGATTTCCTGCTGCTTGTGAAGTATTCTGTAATCTTTACTGTGAAAAACCGTAAGCATCATGATTGCTTCTTGGTGAATAAATATCCACCTTGCTGACAAGGACTTCAGCAAGTAGGCATCAGATTATTGGCAATGAATTTTATGACTTTGACTTTAACAACTGTGCTTCATGGCTGCTTTGATCAGACAATTGATATTCTGGAGAGGTTGCCTCAACGTGGAGATAAGCCTAAGCAAAGGACTCTGCACAGGTCTGGTGAAGGAGAGAGAGTGGAAATTCCCCAAGCATGCCAGAGGGGAAGGCTTGCAAAGACATACCATGTCAGACACAGAAGGGGAAGTACTGGACAGACTTTCCAGATCATTGTTCTAGCAAATGGGTTTACCAGCAGAGCTATTTCTATGCTGTGGTTAATAATATTTGTGGAAGGTCACCTCTATGTTTGCAGCAATGAACATCAGTTTTTTGAGGCACAGATTAAAAGCCAGTTGTTTAATCAAAGAAGAACACTAACTCCAGTACCTCTGTCCACTGAAAAACTAAAAGCCAGAGCTTACATTTTAAACCACGTGGAGGTCAACTACATGCAGAGAAATCAGTCGCTGTCTAGCAGCTGAATGCAATAAAAATGTAAACTTTTCAGAGATAATTTGCAAAAGAAAGAGAGGCTAAATTAATTGAATAAATTATTTCCTATGAAGCATTCACTCTGCTCTAATTAACAGGAGCTTGTGTACTCAGCTCCTTCTGCAGTATCTCCATAGCTGCCCCTTAGGGTCAGAGTCCCTGAGAAATCCATCATTTTACTTTCAAATGTGTTTTCATTAAGTTATAGGCAGAAATAACAACAAAAGAGATAGTCTGAGGAAGAAAGAAGGAGAAATTATCAAGGGGACTTCATAGCAGTTGAACTTCAATTAGGGATGGCATTCCAGTTCCTCACAGAAATATTTGGGTGCTTATCTGAACTTCTGTTCACACCACCTGGATGAAGGGCTTCTCAAAAGATCCCCCCTTTCCAGATGCCACAATTCCCCTAATTAATCCTCCTTTGGACTCTGTAACCCCGTAGCTAGCCTGAACACTGATGTCTCCCAGGATTGCTGCAAACATTATTAGCCTGTACATTAGAACAGTTGCCAGGAAATTAGAAGGGCAGACTCAGATTAGCTGGCAGTGGAGGGATGGGGGAATAAGGGACCATTAGTTCCCTCATGGGTACCAGCAGATGAGTGCCTGCTTATGCAGCACGTAACACAGTCATTGCGATGCGGCACCTTCCCTGATCCCACTGCCAGTTCAGTTAGAGAAACCTCTGCCTTGATGCTGTCATTGTAAATGTTTTACCTACAGGGTTGGGGTTTTTTTTGTTTTTGTTTGTTTGTTTGTTTGCTGCTTCTTTTTTTAAATGGTTGCATCCAATACAGGAATCACTGATGTCGCAATAAAGCAAACACTTTTTTTTTTTTTTTTTTTTAAACAAAATAAAGGGTTTGATCCACTGAAACCATCTGGGCTGGTGGACCAGAGGATTACAGTGAAAAAGTGGATAGCTCAGTTCCCTTTCTGGAAATGAGACTCTGCCCTGCAAGCCAAACCCCTGCTCCATCCAAAGGATTTGTCAGTGGATAAGGAGAGAAGGGAAGAAAAGAGAGAAGTGGAGGGGCTGGCCAAACCCACCGATCCTCAGTCAGGAAAAAAGAAGCAACATCAAAGAGTTAAGCCAAGATCTTAGATTTCAAAGAAGAGTTTGCTCTGAGCTAGGCCAGTAAACATTTGGGAATTTTCAGGGGTTTGCTCATTTCTCCATCCTTACTGCACGCTTCAACAATTTTTTTCTTGACCTATTAATGACTTCCATGGTATTTAGTGCCCCAGAGCCCTAACCCACATCAGAGCCACAGTGTGCCAGGCACACAGAAGCAGAGACTGCCCTGAAGAGCTCATGCAGTAATTAGGCAGGGCAGAATGAAGATGAGAAGGGGAACAGCAAGGCAGGGAAGACCCAGGGTTTCAGCAAGGCGGCTACCTCTGACCTGCTGCACAAGCAGCAGGGAGTGAGTCTCCTGGCAGTGTGTGACATGGCCTCCTCTTCCTCACCTGCAGCCAGACGCTGCTCTGTGTTAAATGTTGACACCAGTTGCACACCAATAGTGGTTAAATCCTCTGCAGAAAGAGACACCGTGCAACCTCCTTCCCCAAGGTAAAGACAGGCAGCTGGGCTCTTCCATGGCTGAGTGTAGCTCGGCAGTGTACTTGCAGGAACTTGGGTTTTTGCTGGTTTTCAGCATGCCAGAGTTTCTCTTCTGTCTGTTGAGGGGGAGGAAGTCTGAGGGGAGATTTTCAGGGGAAAAAAAGCTCACGCAGAACGATCATTTCCTCTTATAAAAGGACGCTGGGAACAAGGCAAGTGTTACAGTGGAGAAAAACAAAATTAAACCAAAAGTAATTTCTCTGGAAAAATGAGAAGGTATATGTTCCTGGAAAAGCCCCCTGTCCCTTTACCCAGTAGTCAAACAGAGGTCAAAGTAATTAATATTAAAGTATCTATGTAACCATGTGTAGAATCTAGTTATAAATACAGGTTGCATTGTAAAAACATCTTGTGACAGGAGACAAAGTTATAGGTACAGGAATCAGAATCACTCTTCCAGAGAGTGCACACAATTATGTCTAATCCGGCCAAGCTTGGAGGACTATACTGGTAACAGAGAAATTATAAATAGGCTGGTTTGTTTTCTCACTTCCTCTGGTATTGTTCTGTTTACTATGGAGACTTCCCATACTTATATAGGCACAAGAGAAGAAGCAGGCCATATATTTTGCAATAAATACGTGAGCACACAGGCAAAGTAGAAGCAACTTTGCTCACCAGCTCTATTCTGCCTGTAGTTTGTATTGTTCTGAATCCGAATCATTGACTCCGTGAACATGGCACCATGTTCAGTGCCACCCAAACGCACAGGATAACCTGCTTCTCTATTTACCTTAAAAGTTTGGTGGTTTTTCTTTTAACCAAAAAGGCATAGAGTGACTCAGCAGTGTACCCAAAAATTTTCCCTTTTCAAGGAGATTTAGAAGACTGGTGTTTGCATGCAGACACATTTCCGAGATTGGAAGATAATTTGGGGGGGAAGCAAGAAAGCCTGGGCCAACTCCTCCAACTGATGGCTTTATAGTAAGGGTGGTCTGAGCTCTCTGCATTGCATATAAGATCAAATCGGTAAACTTGCCTTTGCTTAGACAACTCCCTATACTCTCAGGTCTCTGCTTTCCTCTAGGCTTGTAAATGTTGATACTGAAGTTCAAATTCCTTAGAAAAACACCATAACATGTATTTTTCTGCCTGATTCAAGGGATGTAGGAGAATCATACCCTGCATCTGTCAAAGGGCATCATTTTACATGAATGTTTTACCTCCAAATCTGAAGTGGGAGCCACAAAGGTCAAAATCAAGCAGTATGCAGAAATGCCTTGACTCACATTACAAATACCACTTAATAGGTTGTTACTCTTGTTCCCTCAAGAGAGACGGAATCTGAGTTTCTGAAGTGTCAGGCTTAGTGGTCCTTTATTTTTGTAAATGATAGTGCTAGACTCCAAGTATTCCTTCAAGCTGTGCAAAGATTGGACAGAAGCCTGATTTAAGACAACTTTCAGATAGCTAGCTGGATAACCAACTAACACTTTCCAAGACAAAAGTTTAAGACACCCACATTTTTCTCTTTCATATTGGTTTTCCATTTCTTGGTGTAATAAGTACATCAGACTGTCCTGTTCTATTTGCTGCCCATAGCCTCCTTTTCTGCGCTCAAAAGCTAATAATATGCTACAGGGGACTGGTTTTAGCCTCTTTCCAACCATTCGTTCCTTCTCTATCATGCGATTAAATGTAAGAGTCATGGAAATATTTCTAGTTCACATTTGGTTTTAGAAAATTCAAGCTGTGTGTATATAAAAGTGTCTTTTCATACAATTTACTAGTAAATACTGAATTTGATTCAGTAAATGCTCTAGAGACCCGAGATGTTTTTAGTACCTGCATAAAGTTATATAATGTGCATAAGTGCTTTCCTCATTGCAAATGACCTGAAGTTATTTAAGTATTTTCTTCAGTACCAATCTAAATGCATGATATAAAAATAACAACATCCATTATGCTAATGTTCTTCCTAACTTAATAAAAAAAAAAGTTTTGGTGCATTCTTCTTCCCAGCTATGGAACAGCCTATTTTAACTGAAGTGCTGCTTATTACCTTCTTTTCAGAGCCAAAACATCTTTCTGGGCTTGGTAGTTAAATCTGTGTTAGAAAGCTTTTGTGGCTGTCCACAACATTTGATGATTTTTCCTAACACCCAGAGAGATGAAGCTCAGATTTTCTAGATGCAGATGACTGAGGGAATATCTAAGTCAAAACTCCTGTGACTGTATTAACATGCTCCTCCTTACTTTTTATGTCATCAGCTTGGTGAAAGCATGGCTTTCATTATGCTGCCTTTGCCTTGTGTGATTTTGTACTCAGGCATATAACATATCCAGTGCTGGCCATATTTAAAAAAAAAAAAAAAACAAACAAGAAAACAAAAACTTACCACATTAGTAAGAAAGTCTGGAAAATATTTCTCTGATTCATGTAATCAGATTTTTTCATCTTGACTTCATAGACTGAAAATCTGCCCCTCTCACTTGGAAACGATGTGGAAAGAGTAACCAGGATTCAGAATGCCAGAGTTTCTTTTCTGTACTACGTGCTGCTTCAGACCCCAGGAACCTCCCATAGCAGGGGTGGCAAAGGGTTGGCTGGCGTTCAGAGCCACTGTGGGTCAGGGTCAGCCTGACAGATACCCTGCGCTGCCAGTTGTATGGAATCAGCAGAGTACAAGAACAGTCTTATTTTCCATACCACTGAAGACACTTGGACAAAACATGCTACAAGTAAATTCTCCGGTTAGATATTTACGCAAGATTTGGTGAAGCAGAAAAGTTGCCAAAAATACCTCAGACAATAGTTAGAAATTGCTTGATGTTGCACAGAAATTATAGGCTGCCCTATATTAATTTTTGACCAGGAATTCAACATTTTTTGTTCTGCTATCAGCCACCTCCAGCAACAGCAATTACACAGCCCAAGCAAAAAATCATAAGAAATCATCCACTTATTTCTCAGGTCAGCTTTTTCTCACCTCTCCTTAGTTAAGCAAGTACAACAGCAGTAAAGTATCCACCAATATCACCTGCCTTGACAAAATATTTGGAATGAAGCACTAAAGTGTAGAGTTACCTCTTTAAGCATCAAGAGGCAATAGCAAGATCCTACAAAGCTAATTTTTAAGAATAGAAGTAAGTAGGTATCTGGAGAAGCAGTAGTGGTTCCACCTTTAAGTCTTACTGCTTGAAGAGAAAACATCTGGAGCCTTACCAAGGATAGCAGGCATTCATAAGTACAAAAAAAACAGGGCTCCTCTTAACCTGTCATGCATTCCAGGTCAGAAAGAAACACGTATACTTTCAGATAGATGACTTGATATGAAATAGGGGTGTACTGCTGTTTACTTTAAAACCCAAAGTTTACATCTAAAGTTAATGAGATGGGGACAAATTAATATAAGAGGAATCAGAGCTGACATTCCTCACCTTGAGCAAAGGTGATCCCTTCAGGCAGAATAACCAAACAAAAAGGTCTTTTAGTTGAACCAACAGGGTGACAGAGTTGTCTTAGCCTCACTGCAACCAGGGTTTCTGCCACCAACAGCCTCAGGAGCACCTTGCTTTCTACAGAGCTGCTCTATGCAAAGCCAGCTGCAGTGCAAAGCCTTATGTAGGGAGTAAGGCCTTTTATACTGACAAGGTTTATTCATCCCAGCTGCTCTGCTTTCTTGTGATGGAGTCTTCCTCCCCCCCTCCATTTACCTGCAAAGTACAATTTCTGGGCCATTTCTGCAGAATACTTGCATCCAAACTTTTGCAGGGCCAAAGTCACTCATCCTTAGCTTGGTTTATTTATTTCTCAGCCTTGATGTGGAAACAATTCCAGATAATTTGAATTAATCTTCTGCCTCCAGCCACGTTTTCCTTGCAAAAAAGAGGTGAGCCATATCTATAGAGCTGCTCCCTCTCCCCTCGTCTCCTCTCAGCACCCTGTCCCCACTTCTATTTAATGTTTGCCCTGCTAATGTGACTATATGAAACCCTAAAAGATAAACTTTACTGAAACAGAAATGCTTGACAAATAGCCAAAACCCACCACTGATACCCAAAAGCGAAGGCAAACCAACCATATTAATGTACTTGCTAGACTGCGTAGAAAACATCTCTTTGATAGACATACACGATGCGCTAAGAAGATTAAAATGAGAGATGAAAATAAAAGGCAGGGAGCAGAGAAAACAAAGTAGAGGGGGCCTGGGTGTCTCAAGGGGCGTATAATGGGATAGAGAGATTTTCACCTCGGGGTCAGCCACCTGAATCCTATGTAGGCTTGAGGCAGCAGAGCTCTCACAGCCCCTCAGACGCCGCGAGTGATTGGCACTAACTGATATGGAATAAGTTCTTAGCTAGGATTTATCCCCAGAGGAATAACGGTCGTACCTCTTCATCCAGAAGCACAGCCTCCTGCACCTCCTTCCTTACTTTCCAGGGGCCAGACGAGTCTGGCCGTGACAGCTACCCAAACCCGTCCAACCCAAGCCCCTGTCACAGTGTTTGGTGAGTGTATCACCCCAGTGATGAGAGTTTATAAGAGGTGAGTACGGAGCCAGACAGCATCTGGGTGGAACAGAGAGGAGACCTTCCATCTTCTTCTCAGCCCAGGGCAGCAACGCCAGGATGACGCTTTGCAGACAGAGGGTATGGGCATACTGCCAGAGCTGGAGGAAAAACAGAAATTCTAAAGAAGGAAGAAGGTGAAGAAAATGTGATGGGGAATTTTGTCACCTACAGATTAGGAGCACACAAATGCTGAGATTTTTTTGCGGTGCAGGGAGTCTGAGCGATTTTGTTTTGGATGTAGGGAAGTCGAGTACTTCATGTTGAAAAGCTGAGGTGACTTTTTTTTGTTGTTCTGACCTTTCCAACCGATTTTCCTCACATTCACTTAGGAAAGCAAGAGGAAGTTCAGGTGTTTCTCACAATAACAATGCGGCATAGATTTCATAAAAACAGATCCAAACAAAAAGTCTCCTAGCAAAATGTAACAAAATATCCACTTTATTCTTAGTTGTTCTTGAGGTATGTCAACAAATTACAACAAAATTAAGATTAAGCTTTTTTTTTTCCTGTAAATTGAGTATTTTTTCAAAAAAAGACAAATGTTTTTTTTAAATGCAGTCTTTTCCCCAATCCGGTGTTTAATCCTGTAATACACCACAGCCCTTCTGTGTGATACATCACACAAGTCATTTTAGGTGAAACCTCAGCCCTGCCAAGGTTAGGACTGGGAGTTCATCTGTGGATTTCAGCGTAACCTGAATTACTCTCTAAATCTGTGCATTGTAAATCCCTGGCTGTGAAGAAAGGATAATGGTACCTTCTGTCATGGACAGGGGACTGCTATACAGCAATTAAGGAAAACAAATGGGAAACTATGCTTTTATCTTATATTGCCTGTATAGGCTGGTATTGCCCATAATGGGAACGGGGAAAAGGCACATCCTTGCCAGTCTAGCTCTTTCAGTACTTGACTTTATGTGCTTATATGTGCATGAGAGACTGATGTGTGATAGTGCTTCTCTTAATTCTCCTTTGTTGAGGTACTGTAAATCAGTTCAACATAAACTAAGTTTGTGTGTTGGAGTTTTCCAAGATTTCAGGAAGTAAATGCACTGACATTGAGATCATAAAGCCATCAGGAGCTGTGCAGGGGACTTGGACTCCCTGTTGTCATATAAAAGAAACTGCTACTTGTTGGAAAGACAGCAGGACCCCCGTAACAAAAAAAAAAAAGCTTATATGAAACACTATGATGCGCAAATCTGACCAAAATCATCTAGCAGGTGGTGGCAGCTCTCACTGTTGTTACATCACTGGTGTAACCCACGATGGGAAACTACACAAGGCACAGCTCACTGAGACTTTCAATGGGTTTTGAAAAAGTCAATGATCTGTATGTTTCAGTGGAATGTTAGCAAAATGTTGTGGGGTTTTTATGGAAAATTTCTTTGCCTTTTTCAGTTTTTTATTCAAAGTGGCACTAAAGAGGACTGAAGTCACTGGTATGAAACAGTTCAAGCTTTCATTTCAACAGGTAGCATAGTTTGATGACATAGATGAGAAATGAAGCCGAAACCAGCCCCTATTTGTAGCATTTAAGACAAGACACTTAGTATAAAACTAGTTCAGGATTTATCAAATGGCGAATCTACGCCATATTTAGTATCCCTGTAAGCCTCCCTGTGCCATGCACAATTTTAGCAAGATGATAAAGGCAACTGCTTGTTTCCCTCACTGAGGGATTTTTCAGGACCCAGCTATAGGGATTTTAATCAAGATTCGATATTTCTTGGTAGAGCATAGCCCCATGTAAGGAAGGACAAGGATGGTATCGGTGGCTACATGCCCCTCATCTGAGTTCACAGATCATAATCTAAAGCTGGCTGGAGACTGACAGCTCCATTTGCCACTAGCTTTCAAGGCCTTGAAATTGGTTTTCACCCTTCCTGGGAGCAAAAATAAAAAGGTTTCAACTTTTTTTTTTATGGAAATGTAGCAGCGTCAG
The DNA here is from genome assembly GCA_026546715.1 of Gallinago undulata. NCBI lineage: Eukaryota > Metazoa > Chordata > Aves > Charadriiformes > Scolopacidae > Gallinago > Gallinago undulata. The sequence continues at coordinate 61,837,187 of JAOTQQ010000012.1, forward strand.
AACATCCATTTGGGGGTCAAATTTTTTGTCTTCTCTTTCAGAGAAGGAGGAGGTCAGGACAAGGAGAAAGGTCGTGAGAAACTAGGTACTTGTGCTTGTGCTCCTATGTTGAGAGCAACACTTTCCCCATCTAATGCAGTGGGGAACCTGGTTTCTGACATCCATAGCTGTTACTTAAAGCTCCAGGTTAGCAAGAAAATTACTCGCTGTCGTTAGTCTGTTTCTTTTGCTTCAGCCACTAAATAAAAAAAAAAAATTAATCAAATTCAATTAATTGAAGGAAAATTTCACTTAGCCGCCTGTGTTGGGAGCTACTTTGCCATCAGCCCGGCCCTGGATGATGAGATTATCCATGCTTATTAATATGACTCCATTTAACTCTGCTGCTGCTTGATATTCTGAGGCACAAAAATTTGTGCAGCAAAGCCTATTCCTGTGTGAAAAAAACCCGCCTCTCTTCCATAAAGTCCTTTGCATTCTCCGAATGTTATAAACCTTCCTCTGTGCATCTTAAGTGCAAGCCTAAGCCATTGCGGGATTGGAGCCAAAAGGCACTGAATTCTTGTGCCGTCTGTGGGTGTTGCTGACACACAACATGCTGCAGGATAACGTGAGCTCCGGGAGTCTCAGCTGCTGCTCTCCATGTCCCCACTTGCCCCCTTGTTAAGACTCTGCAGACTCAGAGTCTCAATTCCCCTGGTTAGGAATTGTATCTCCAGGCCATCGCCAGACAGGTAATTTTTTTTTTTCCTTACTTGTGTGATAACTTTAATCCAGCTGATTCCTTACCAGTCACTGCCCAGAGATAGAGAAAAAAAAGTGTAATATATTCAAGTTGGCCTAGGAAAAGGAATACTCTTGGGGAAGATAATCAGCTGGATTAGGAAACAGATAGGCTTCAAAACAGTAAGTCTAGAGCCCAGACTTCCACATGTCTACCTCAGTTAACTCTCCCCTCCCATGATGTCATTGTCACACGTGTCACCACACTGCACCGCACGTGCTGCCTGCCTTGAGGTGCAGATGTTCACGTTTCACTCAGAGGCATCCGTTCTCAAAGGGCAGTAACGCCGCACAACTCCCCTTCAAAATGTGGAAGACAAAGACGGCACCTGGCACGGGACTATTCTATGCTATTTGCATGGCAATAAATCAACCTCAAGCCGCTTCCTGAGGATCCGGGACCGGCTGATGTCCCATGCAGACTCCAGATTCCCCAGGGGAAGAGCTGTGAGAGTGCTTTTTCCCTGCCTTTTCTGTCACGTCCTGCTCTTTGCTGAGCTGGGCACATTGTACGGTTTGGCTGCCTCTAGACCCCCAGAATTAATTCCCATTAATGCCAGTAACTGTGTTCCTATAGACTCCATTTCATGTCTAGTTTTAATAGAATCTGCTTCAGGTACAATAAAACCTCCAGTTAGCCCAGGTACTTTTGGGGAGGTAATGGACAGAAAGAATGCTTGTAAGAGCTGAAGAACAGCCCTAGTGGGAATAGAATTGGTAGGATTCTAGATTTAGTAAAGGATTGCCCTAATCACGTCTAGCCTATAGCTAAATAAGGAATTATGGAGACATGTCAATGCAACAGAGAGGACAGAGGAGTTCAGAAGCTTGAGATCTGAAAAATTCCCATGCTCCCTGCTCTCTGACCAGGAAAAAGTCCCATTTAATATCTCAGTCTTCCTATTTATATATTAGAGATAGTAATACAGGCTCATGTTTGCTAAACCCTGAGATTAAAAAAGAAGGGTAGTAAATATGGGCAATCTACTTTGACTTAAATTGAGCTTTTTAAAACAAACCTTTCAGATAACAATCTAATGTCTCTCTATATATTTTGTAATAGTTTTTAGAAATATATGTTCTCTCTATATTTCATAATAGCTTTTAGAAATATATGTTATGGCCTTTATTTATGATTTAATTGTGCTGGTGTCACTGTGACGTGATTTCATTTGAATTATAACTCCAATGGGAAATCAGCATGTCACCTCAAAGACAGGCAAAGTCTTCAGGGGACGATATAAGAGAGAGAGGCAATCTGGGAAGGAGATTTCAGAGCTGTGGCAAAATTAATGTGATTTGATATAGTGGCTGGAGATAAATGACACATTTGACTACCTGCACTGGCCAATAATGGTCTATAATACCCCAGTTTTGAAACTTTCTTGTTTTTTTTTTTTTTTCTTGTCTTTTCATATGAGGTGGCTCGACCTCCAACTGCCTCATCCTTTATCCCATGAGAAGCTTCAATCTAATTTTCAATACCAGTACTTTCATCGTACAGTTCACTAAGCTCTTAGCTGAAACACTAAGCTCACACAAAGTAAGTGAAATAAGTATTTTTGTGCATCTCTGAGAAAGAGCAATAAAGGAGCAGAAAGAGGCAGAGTCTGTTACTCAGTCAACTAACAGCCAGTCAGGAGCAGACAATGGAAATAAAATATTTTTTATACTACAGCAAGTTCTCAATAAATACAGAAATGTGTCTTGTCTCCATACATCGATAGGCATCCAAGAAACACATAAGCAAAAAAAATAAATCAGAAAGACACTAAATAGGCATGAATTTTGGTAGCATTCTATTGGCAGATATAACTACTGTATTATTCTCCTTCTTACTGCTGTTTCTTTGTCTATAAATTCTGTAAGAATTAAAACTTTCAGAAAGAGCATTGGCCTAAATATAGTTAAAATGCCAAATGACTGGAAGTGAGCCCAGGCAAAGGAGTCTTTGCTTCATTTCTCCTTGAATGGGCCACTCAAGACAAAGGTTGGCAAAGCACGGAGCTATGACATGACATGCCTTTTTTGTTCACAATCCCATTATTTATTCTACATTTACGAAATGTATTCTTTCCAGCATATCTGGGGACATATAAAAAATGTACATCTACAAGTATTATAAACCTCTTTAGACTACTTCCTTGGAAGAAAACTCTCTATGTTCCTCACAATAGCTGTTCTGTAAGGCAGAAATGGAGGAAGCAGACAAGCTTCGGATCATGGGCTTGTACTTTTTTCAGATCAATGGAAAAAGGAAATTCCAACAATTGGGACCACCACACCCCAGCAATGCCTCTTTTGCAGTCCCAGATTTTAGGTCTAAGCTGCAATGCTCATGGTTGTAATAATTGTTCTAGGCACTTCCAGCTCTTGCCATCGTGCACTGCCAAAGCAACATGGCTCACAGAGAGACATCATCCACAGCCCACAGAGATAAGGAGCCCAGTGCATACACTGGTGTGCTCATTTAATAGACTGTCTTTACTTAACAGTGACAAGTAAGCAGGAGAACGTGCTTCAAGGCTTGTGCCTTGTGCTACCTAAAGTGCTCTGTAGGCATCACAAGTAGTAAAGGAAGGATGAAGCAGGAGGAAACAACACTCAGACTGGACCTTAATTCTGCCTGGAGGATCAGGAGCAGGTACAAAACCAGTAAAATCACTCATACCCCCACTACAATATTTTAATACTATGATGAGAGGTTGTCCCTGGGCAAAGTCTAAGTGATTCCTCTGGCTTAGCAACACTCTTGAGAAAAGCTAGCCAGAGCCAAACAAGCAAATTTTTTGCAATCATCTATCTTGACGTATACCTGTTAGCACAGCTAATTTTTTTAATTATCAGCAGTTCTAACAATTTGATAAATCATTGCAAATATAGTTCATATTTAGTATTAGTTCTATATTTGTAAATATCTTAGGAAGACGTTGGAATAAAAAATCAGTTGTTATAAAATGCTACAGTATCTCAAAAATTGTCAGAGAACTATGATGACATCTTTGAATGACAATGTTTTTAAACAATCTATAACATGCTTCTTATGCCTCTAATGTCCTGACATCTAGTAATGATTTATTAAACTTTTTAAACATCACCCTTGTTTAAAAACCTGAGCTAAGTAAATCCATGTGAATTATAAGGAGTAGAGAGGAAAGAGGAAACTCACCAATTTAATGAAGACATATTCTTCATGTCTTCACCAATTTCTGACAGTAGTAAAGGTACTAAAAGAAGAACCAAGGCTGGGAATTCTCTGGCTGACTCAGGGCAGTGCCACACAGCAACAACAGAAAACCTGGAAAAAATAGGTTCGAATTTTTTTTTTACAACATAATATAATAAGCCAGGGAGAGACTGATATGATGCTTAATACTGTAAAGTTTGAAAATACATGTGTTTTCTGAAAAGCCTAGGTTTTTGACAAATATTTGTCACCTGAAAAATAGCACTTAATCACTCAGACAAGGTGCTGGTGGATGAAGCACAATGTGCTGTTCCTGCAGAAAACAAGAGACAAGTTACAACATCAAACTTGGATCTCTCGCATTGTAGCACATGAACATGACTAATAGGTTAGGTCAAAATATTTACATTTTAAAATATTAATTTGCTTCTTTCCAAGAGGTTCTCTAAGCCTTAATGCATTGCTATTTTTATTTCTTTGATTCATATCCTGGTAACTCTAAACAAACACGCGCTCGCACATTTACAGCCAATCTAAACATCCATTAAACCCACGTATCATGTAACCCCCTGCTTCCTTTTCCCATCCACCTTATCATTTGGCTCCGTGAGCTGGGGACTTGACTGACCTACTTGAGTGTGAAGCACCTAATTCCAACTCTGGAGCATTCAAACCTGGGGAATAATGCAGTACTTCTCTTACATAGTATTTCTGCAAACAATTTCTACCCGAGAAGGTTGGTATGTGGTTGGACTTGGAGACACACATTGCTGTTTTCAAGTAGCTAATGGAGAAAGAGGCAATACAGAGAAGGGCAGGAAACATAAGGTTCCCTTGGATAGTGATCCCCTGGCCTTGCTGTGTTTCTGGTAATCCCACAATAAGATACCCAAGGTTGCTTCCCCATGAGGAGACTATTGAGCTTGTGGACTTCTCAGTGGGTTATCTGGACGGAGCAGCAAGCAAATTGCGGAGGCTGGCTGCTTCCGAGAGGTGCCAACTGCAGATTGAATTGGGGTTATTTCAATGCATTCATTCATTCTCCATCACTGTGTCTGCCCTCTTCTCAGTCAGCTAAAGCTTGGCGTCTCTGTGTGCCAACTCAGTGTCATCCAATAAACAAGAGCTGTCCTATCATTGACCTTTTTAGTCTCTGATACCACTGTGAATGATGTCCTTGGGAAAGGGACCAAACCCCACAGGGCAACGGTGCAAAAGGTACTTAGAGATTTTTGAATCCTCTCATTCAAATTAAAAGCAGATTAAGTACTACCCTGGGTAGCAACTGATCTGATGGATATTAATTCTGAAATTATTCACAGAAGAAATGCAATTAGATCATATAAAAGATACCAGCGCCAAATCAAGTGGCATATTAAAATCAGAGCACATCAAAACCTAGCTCTAAACATTTCTACAGCAGGGAATCCTGTCAGGGGAAACCACCAGCTCAGCTTTGTATCAGTTTACGAGCTCTTTTGTGAAAGACTCTTCCCAGAATATTGTCACCAAGAGGCCCCAGAAAAACCACTGGAAGCTTAGGAGAGGTTTCTGATGCCATGTCTGTGGCATCAGACCCACCCCACTAATGCCAGAGTGACAGATGTACTACGGGCCCAAGAACAAAACAAAATTATTTACATACCGGGTCTGAGAGCTGTTTTGTATCTGCTGCACAATTATGTGGTGACTTTATTTTTTCACTCAAACCATAATCTATCTGCTACTGAGGGAAAACATATTTCAATGCATTCAGTGAACCCTTTTGTTGCATCTCCAAATAAGTCATCTGAGATTTATATGAATCCTATCACATGCTTATTTTATCTTCCTTTTTTGGTAACTGCTCCAAACAGGATTACTTCAGAAAACAGCAGCCTCTACCTATGGGCTCCACTTTCCAGGGCAGTGAGAACAAACAGTGTCTCTGCAGTTTCCAACTTTTCCACAGCACCGGTGTGGCCAGGCCTGCTGGCAGGGTTTCAGGATGGCCACAAAGGATGCACAACCCTGCCTCCTGGCTGAAGGGTCGCAGAGGCTTCCAACCCCTCGTCACCACCCAACCCCCTGAAGCTGAGTGGCAGAATGATGGACAGGTGCGACAGCCCTGCTCTGCATTACACGTCACTCACCCAGCCAGGGGACAAGTGCCGGTGAAGGCTTTAAAAACTGCCTCTATCCCCTCCGACTGCTGCCTCCCTCCTGCTCACGAGCCTGCCCCAAGCCCTCTTGGAGTTCTACACCACCAAATGCAAGAGAGTGCCATGCCTGCGCCCACCTCCCTCGCTCCCAGGGGCAACCTAAAAAGGAATAATAAATTGCATGTGTGAGATCCTTATGCATCTTTATAAGGTATAAAGACGCATGAAAGTATTTGTTCCTGATCTGCTAGGTTGTAAGGATTCAAAAAATGCATTTCGAACCAGTGCCTTCTGCTCTCTGTGAGGGCATTTTGGGTTTTTTTTTGTTAGAGGATTAGTGGGGTTAATGCAGTTAACTCTCTACTGTCAGAGGACGTGATGGCTTGCAAGGGCCCCTATGAATACATCTGCTTGATTTCCCGGGAAAGAGTTGTGGTGTTGATATTACTGAAGGTTTTCCATTACCCGCCTCAACCTTGGGGGACCAAGGGAACCTCTTGGAATGGGGATATAAAACAGAAAAGCAGTTCTACTCAAACTGCAGCAAGTTTTAGGGACTGCTTTTATGCTAGAGCGCCCTGTGAAAGCTTGTGCTCGCTTGTGCTCACAAGACACGACAGTGAGGAGGAAGAGGAGCAACTTCCCCCTGCATGGCCACCCCACTGAGTGAGCCGCTGCTGCAACATGGAGGGAGTAAGTGTTAAAAAGTGTTAAAAAGAAGCTGAAAGGTAAAAAAAAACAAACAAAACCACATCACGCTGTCTGACAAAAACATGTGGACCTGCCTTAGCTGCCCAGGGCAAATAAGGTGCAGCATCATTAATTGACGTTGATCTTGCTCACATGAGATGGGGTGTAAGTCTCAAGGCCTGCAAGTAGAAAAGCCTCCCAAACTGCAGGGTGTTAATAGTCTACTGAGAAATAGTGGTAGAGATTGGGTTAACTATGAAAATACTTAAAGCTGTCTTCACCTGGCAAAAGTTTAGTCCTTATTTTTATGACAAAAGACTTCCTCAGCTGCAAGTGTCAGCAACACATTCCTCATTCCAGGTATTTATCTAGTATAATTAAGTGTGGAGTAGGGTATAACATTGCTGAAATGCAATATAAATTAATTCTACATTCGTAATGTATAGTCACAAGAGCGTATATTCATTACTCCTCAATTTTGTAAGCACATTTTGGCACTTTTCTGCAACAATCTCTTTTTTCCCTGCTTCTTTGCCTGAAAAGTAACTTCCAACGAGCCATTTAAAAGTGTTTTATATCTATAGCATTGTTATACCCCTATATATCTTGTCCATTTCCATGATGCATCCAGTATGTATTTTCCACTTGGTAGGAAAACAGATGAGAAATGTTTTTGCTCCTGCAGCTGTTGGTTAGGCAGAGGGAAGGCTGCTGCAATTTCCCCAAAGGGAGTTTAGCAAGGTTTCTTTTCATTTCTTTTTTGTGGTCTGCCTCTTCAGCCAGCAATTCACTCAGCACCTTGACCATGAATCCCTTGTAAATTGGCATTTGCTCGGCCTGTTTTTAGGCACACTACTTAACACTGGTCTTAGGACGTTTCTAATTACCGAATGAGGGGCACCATGTGACAGGTTTATAGTTTATTATATGGGGGTGGGCCAAGTTGTAACAACATTTTGGGTCAGGCCAGGGTCTCAAGAGATCATTAAAATCTGAAGTAGACCACTTGACAGTAAATACCAGCACAGAACTGAATTTGATTCCCATAGTTCTCAAAGAAAAGAAAGCCAACTCATTAGCTAGCTGCCCAGGCTGATTTCATACAGTATTATTACTTTGTTCTTTTATCTGGCACAACGATGTGTTTGGATATTTACTGGTTGTCAGAAAAGACCAAGGCAAAGAAACCTCCACATGTTGGTGGAAATCATGCTCTGGCTGGTAATAAAGCATTTATTTTCTATTTCAAATTTTTAACAACAGTGACCCCAAAAAAGGAAGAAAAAAGGAGATCTGCTACATGAAAGATAAGGATTGATCAGCTGGCTTCCGTAAAAAAAAAATATCTTTGATCCTTTTCCCAAATTTATACTAAATCTGCTGAGCTCAGCATTTTTACTTCCCCTTTCCATGCTGCTCCTCTGAATTACAGGAGACACCAGTAGGCATGGATTTACAGCATGTCCAAAAACCCTAAGTAAAGACATCTTGGGGCTCATCATTGTTGCTTCTGTGCTTTTCTAATGCCACTTGGCTAAAACAGGACAGTTAAAAATGATACCTATTCTGGGCACAAGGCACTGTTTTAGAGGTACGGGGAGAAATATGATTTATTTTCATTAACGTATTTGTGTTTGGTAAGTTATTTCTATAAGTTTCTACACCAAAGAAAATATGTACAAATATGTGTTTGAAGACTATTCTATAGGAAGACAGCTAATACAGGCCTAAGTTAACAAAACAACTTTGCCTTATCCTTTGCCCACATCTGAAAGCTATAAATTGGAAACTAAATAAATGGATAGAGAGACACAAGGGACTGGACCAAGCCATGAGGTTTGCATCTAGATATGAATTCTCTCCAAGTTACTGAAAGCAAATTGAGAATGGATTTTTGAATTCAATTTAGAGAAATAAAGCTAGGAAGTCTTGCCAGGGTCATATACCGGAAAGCTACTTACTCAAAATAAAAGCGCCCCTTCTAACACAACTTGGTTCATATTAAGGTAATTAACTCATCCTTCCCTCCTGAGTCTTCCCTTTCCTCATAGGCATTTCTGCATTTTCTTTTGTTCTGTGCCTTCACCCCCCAGCTGCCCTGGTTGTGTTACAGTGCATCCCCTTGGCAGCTGCTTCTCCCATGGAGGATTTTTACCTGTCCGTGAGCCTGCGGCCACCTCTCACCTCCTGATGTCAGCTCTATGGGGCAAGGACCTTCTCCCTTACCCTGCACAACGGTGACTTCATTCATGGGTGGGCTCAGCGAATGCAAATGATAGTGAGAAAACATTAATGTCATGAAGGATGGCTCTGATGGGATGACCCAACACAACACCTCACCAGTACCACACGGGGAAGCCTGCCCTTGGGTCCCACTTTTCCTCTCCATCCTTGCTCCCACTGCCCAGCTGGTGCCTCCAGCACCCATCGTGCCCACGTTCTAGCTGAGAAGGGGAACAGGAGCAAGTGGCTGGTGGCAGCAGGAGGGGAGAGGAAGGATGGGAAGAGCAAGCTGGCAGCACTGACCCACACAACGGGTGGAACTGTAACCTTGCAGAGGAAAATAGACACTGGGAAATCAGATTTTTTTTAGTTTTTTTTTTCTCAGAGGCCTAAAATTAAAGGACCTGGAAGCACACAGAGCTATGCCTAAGTGAGAAACCAAGTCAAAGGAACAAAGCCAATTTAAAATAACTAAGTAGGTTTGGTCCCTAAAGCTCACAAGTTATCGGCATGAAGTCTCTCTCTCCATTCCTTTGATTTTCCTAAGGATCGCTTCATCTGCCTTGTTCTGTAGCACTTTTGCACTGGTGCCCTCCAAAGGTCCCCTTGCAGAGTAAGACCTGACAGACGCTGAAGCTGAGAAACCGGCTCTTTACTCTCATGGTTTATCTTCCAAGTGGGGCAGCGGGGGGGGGTCTTTCAGTGCCAAAAAGGGGAACATCAAATTAAGCCAGGAATGCGCTGAAGCGCTCAGCACATTTACCGCAAACTTGGTTGAGCTCAGTCACAAATCACAGAGCTGCTTTTTTTTGCCTGTCTGCAAGTTTAACGCAGTGGTTTAGACACTGTGGTTTTCTGTTACGGCTGACAATGCAGCCAACCTTTCCTAAGCCTGCAAAGAGTTAACCTTGGCTAGCAACAGAAGGAGGGGGAGAAAGCAAAAGACAGCTCATAGGGTGGAATTAAACCTCTGCACTATTAAAACTCGTAAGGTCACTATTGCTGCTCGAGCTCATAACAAGCCGTAGATTTTCCAAGCGTTTTCCATGACCTTGTCCAATCCAAGCAAGGTGCTCCTGTAGTTGGTCACACTTGTGCAGAAAGAGACTGGGAGTGAAAGAGAGGAGAGGGAGGGAGGAGAGGGAGGGAGGAGAGGGAGCGAGAGCTTGAGCCTCACCCTGAAAAGGATTACAGCACGTGCAGTTTTATTTCATGGTCTGCCAAATGCCCCTTGCTGTGTCTCTGAATGGAAAATGGGATAGAAGAGTGAGCTGGAATTTACAGAGCCTTTGAAAAGCAACTGGTGTCAGCATGTGCTCCAAATATGCCAAGTACTTCTTTCAATAGAGAGAAGGCCTCTTTTGGCTTTTATGGGGCACATGACAGTAGGCAGAAGACAACAAACATTGCACTGCTGCGACCCCAGTGGAGAGAGAAATCTTCCCACATCTCCCCACCTATGAAGAAAACAGGAGGAAATACAACCTCAGCTATTTCTGTCCTGCATGCGTCTCATGGCAGCGCTGTAGCCCACATCTGCTAAATACAGCTTAAAATCTCACCTTTCTCAGACAAGATGGGAACGTGCTGGGTTCTTAGTGGGTGCTCAGCTCCTCTCAGGCTGTGGGTCTGGACTCTGTCTCAATTTTTTTCCCACAGTGGGGAGGAATAGAATTATTTTTTTTGTTTCTCAAGATGAAACATTTGTCTCATAACCCTCCACCTGGGGTTTCCAGCACCAACCCTGAGAGGTGGGACCTGGCAGCAGAAACACCGCATCCATTGTATGGGCATCCCGCATGGCACGGCTGTGACCTTGGCTGGACCACAGGGTCAGACAGTGTCTCAGTGGGTTTAAAAACAATTTCAGCTGAACACAGCCTTGCACAAGGTAGTGCAGAACAATGAGAACAACATATATAAGCACTCACTGGTTCCTACTGGAAGACAAAGCCTCATCCAGTGGATGGGCCATGAGCTATGAGAGGAAGGAGGAGGTGACTGTTAGGCAGGAGAGGAATTCAGGCGGAATGATACCCATGTGTTTATAGGGAGGTTATATGTTATTCCTTCTCCTCATGAGCTTTGTTTATTGTTTTTGGAATGGGATAAAGAGAAGGAAAAGTTGGACTTAAAAATAACTTGCGTGGTCTGATGTACAAAGATAATATACATGACAGCCTAAGACATAGATTACGGGAACACACAAATATATATTTAATCACACATTATTTTTAGACACATAAGAAGCACGGAGAGCCTGCTCCTCCAAGCAGGGGAGTAACTGTGCTCAGGAGTGATTTACCCCAGTTCAATAAAAATAAAGTGATGTTCACGAGAGCCCTTCACACGAGTCACTGAGCACCCCCTTTTTGCTTAAAGGCGAGTCAAGCATGGGCTTATAGCATTTGGCTGGATGGTGGTCCAGCTCATTTTGAGACCTAGCCCTGAGCAAAGCATGTGTTTCTTCCCAGGGGCCTAAAAGGTGCATGTGGTTGGAAACTCTCCTCTTTGTGGCAGCTCCCTGTTTCTATGGCAGTTGCTGAGCTGTTAAGGTCTTTAAAGAATGTCACTTTAGATGATTCACTTTCAATCACAGCGGGCCTAAATGCAAAGTTAAAAGGGATGCTCGTGTGTGTGTGTGTGTGTGTGTGCATGTATTTGTGATCCATGGCAGCCTTGATGAACACATTGTTTTGCAGAACAAAAAGTTTGGATGCTCTTTTTTTTCGAAGCAGATACGATACATGCAAAAGCACCAGCGATGTTCCTAAAAGTAAATATACTTCAGGAAATGAAAAGGCTGAGATTCTCCTAGCAGTTTCAGCTTCCCCACACTATTCATAGCATAGCTGTTAAGGCATGTATATTAGTGCACAAAAATAAGTTTCCTGTGAAAAAAAGAGGGGGAGGGTAAACCGAAGAGACAAATAGGTTAGAGAAGAAAAAATTCACACTGATTAGCATGATTTTTCTTACCCTTCCCTAGCAAAACCCAGAATGTTTTGCATGAACACAGCAAAGTTTCTGTCAAAATGAAAAATATTTACCAAAAGCTTCAAATAACTGAAAATAAAGTCCTGTAACATAAGCTGCAGGGCCACTTTTATTCTAGCATTGTGCAGGTCTGTGTCAGCAACCCACCCTTGTGAGAGATCCTGCCCTGTAACCATCCAACTGGCAAACCAGCATGTGCAAAGGGCAGGAAAATGCCACATTGCTGCAGTTTAAATTCCTAAAATCATAGTCAGAAAGAAGGAAAAATAACATTTCAAACTAACAGGGAGGCGCAGTATTTTTCACATGGAAAATTGCCTGTAAATAAGTCATTATTTTCTATTTGCACTGAAGCATAACAATATTAGCTTCCCTGAGAAACAATGCCAGTGTAGTATGTTTGATAGGGTAGCTACGTTGTTATAATTGGAAACAAACACTGGTGAAAATGGATCTGAAGGGGCTTGTGTTTCATTTGGCAAAACTTTGATTTCAATGCAATGTGATACTGCAGTACCTTGCAACAGACAGGACTAGAGTTATAGTGTGAAAGCATGGAATGGGAGGGTGGATATGCCTGAAAGTGGTCTCCACACATCACGTACTAACATTTTCCTTGTCTGTCCTCTTCTGTATTTAAAATACAGTTTTAGCTATGAAACGTGCTCACAACAAAACACATCGATATTCTCGTGCTGTCGGTTTGAAATATGGAGCACAAAAGGGACACAAACTCGAGTGAAAGTAAACGATGATGAGGACAGACAGACTTGACGGCTAAATGTGCAACTGCATCCTACAAGGGCTTTGCTGTCTAGCCTTCCAGAGCCAAGCGCTGTCGGCATACTTTGCATGTGAAGTTTCTCCACATAGTGTGTGGTTGCTATGATCGGGGTATAGGAAACCGCTCACGGTGCCATCTGCATCAGTAACATTTTACAGTGTGTGCCTTAGGTTTAACTGCTCTGTATGGGCATGGGTGTTACATGGGTAGCATACTGTATACGCTGCTACGCAAATACACATGTATATTGGTTCCATATCTATTTCTCCCACTCCGCTATATGGAGCTGGATACAGGTGAAAACACCAATTCAGGCTCAAAGAGAAAACATGTTTTTCTTACAGCTACACCTTAATAAAGCCTTAAAAACTCACAGGTCTGAAGAATTAAAATGAAATCTAGTGTGTTTTAGTATCTGGCTACCAGCAGCCCCTGTGTTCAGGTTACGAGCTTCCTGGAGCCAGCTGAAAGAGAGCTCTCCAGTTATTTCCAGCAGCTTTAGTGGGGGTCGGATGCCAGGCTTGCACTTGAGACATGCCCAGAGTCCCCCCACGACGGCACCACTGTGCAGAGAGATCCCACAGTCCCCTCTTTGTGACTTTCTCTCCATAACAAACCCTGGTCTAGTCGGGACTGTGCTAGAAATTCCCATCTCACCGCTCCGGCCAGACGGCATTTATCACCACCTTGAATGTAATGCTGGCTTGAGACCTCTGAATAAATGAATCTGTGCGGTTAAAGCCCTGCTGAGAGCTTGCTATGCTAGGCTCTGTCAGCTTCTGAAAAAAAAATTGCTTTCCAGAAAAGTGCTGCATGGGGCTTTGAGTAACCTGGTCTAGTGAGAGGTGTCCCAGCCCATGGCAGGGGGGGTGGAAGTAGAAGGTCCCTTCCAACTCTAACCATTCTATGAATCTATGACTCTACAAAAAGTTTTTGTTTGTCAACAGAAAATAAAGTTCAAGTCATAAACCATGCCAGGGTGGAGGATGTGCGATGCAGCATCTGAAAATTGCTTGCCTGTAGCATCCCTCCTGCCAGGATTTTTGCTGATCCTGCTTGAATTTGGGAGGGGAGGGACAAAGAGGAACGGGGCAAACGTTTTCCCCAGGATGGCAGGCAGGGTGCTGGCTGGCAGGGTGCTCCCCAGTCACCCTGCCTGAACAGGAAACTCAGCCTGAGCAAAACAAAACCACAGCCAGTTTTCCCTCACTTAAAGGTGTTCATTTTGTTTTGTAATAAGAAGTAGGTCTTTTTGTAAAACCCAAGCATGGATGGCTTTCCTCTCCACCAGCCAATCCCATCCCTTGTGTTGGTTAGGGAACCGCTGCCCTGCCTCATTTCTCCATCCCTACGAGGCACAAGAATTTTGGGTAGACCCAGCCTGTTGTTTCAGCATCCCAAGGGAACTGTTCCAGCTGCACAGCCTCAGCCAGAAGATGAAAGCTTGACTGATCAGGTTTAACACGTGGGAGCCCATATTCTCCCTCCTTCTCTCCCCTCCCTTATTTCTTTCTGGAGGCTCCCAGCAGACAGGGATTGTTGGAGTAGGATTTTGGGAGGCACCTGACATATAATAACTTTTATAACACAAGCCTGTGCTGACAACCAGCACCCCCCTCTGCCCAGCCTTCACAAACACTGCTGAATAAAAGTAAACCGCTCGTGCCAATAAACAGTTTGATCTTTATGAGTTTTCAGAGCCATTCCCCATAAATCTAAGGGCTCTCTGGGACCAAGGGAGAGCTCGATTGCATGAGGTTGAGAAGTCAGCCAGGGCCAGAGGACATTGGGCACTTCACAGGGTCGGACCCTTCCCACGCAGGGCACAGCCGAGCTGGGTGCTGTGCCATCCCCGTGGTGCCACCGTCTCACTCCATCGGTGGCAAGGGGCCCAGCTGACCACAGCAATCCTTGGTTGTATTTGGAAAAAAGCCAGACCTCGGGGTTCATTAGCCTTTGCAAATCACAGGGTGGGGGTGAGGGGGGCAAAAAGAAAGAATAGGAACCTTGACCACTTCGGCAGCAGCACCAGGGCAGTACTTAATTTTCAATCAAGTACCTAAAACAGACTTCAAAGGGCATTTAAGCTGACAGTTTTATTTTCTCAGGGAGTAGGAGGAAAGATGAATAAGCAAAGAGTCAGATCTTTCTCAAAATAATTGCGGCCTTGACATATCTAAATTAGTTTGTAAAAGAAAATTCAGGAGCAGTTGATCTTATTAATTAGAGATGCACAAGGACTGTAATACCCAGTTACTCAAAGGCAGCCTGGAGCTACTAAAATAAAACAAAACAAATCTTCCTTCATCTCCAGTGAATTCAGAACATACACCCCTCCCTCTCCTCTTTCCCCACTTTAAGTAAAAGTCATAACAAATACCTTCATGTTGGAGGGGGAAGGGAAGAAATGTCTATTAAAAACATGTCATGAGTTCCTCCTCCCACCTTACATGTTTCATTGCGTTTATGATGGATTGCACTGTCATACATGTAATAGGTTTTGTTACAAATGAGTGAGAAAACAAGTATCTCCACATTTTAAAAAGCATTACTTAAACACTATTAAAATCCTTTGATGTTGTTTTTTTTTTCAGAAGAAAATAAGCAGTATTCTTCCTGACTAGGCTTGCAGACGCTCCTTCTCCACTGCAATGATTTTTCCTTGCACTACTGAGCGACCTCTGTGCAGAGCACTCTGCGTGCTTGGGTGAGGGTTTTCCATCTTGGGAAACTCAGAGCCCAAGTAGGTGGAATTTTTTGGATCCCCTTTGGAAAACAACGCACTACATTTCCCAACCAATGCAGTGTCCTGAGTGAATTTTGAACAACATATTTAAGCAATGCTTCTTAGGGCTACAGGACTGCAGCAGGCAAACCTTTGATAAACCAGCATGAGAGAGAGCTTGCTAGAGGTGGAGGCATCTGAGACTACCGAAGGAAAAGATTAAATTGCTAACACACCATTCCATGAAGAGAAAAACTGTCTTTTCCCCTGAACCTTAGGCAATGCTTTCACAGAAACTGAGAAAGTCCTTTGAAACCCAACACAGATATATCTCCCTTGGTGCTGGAGTCAAAACGCGGACCAAAGCCAGTCAGGCTGCAAGGGACAGTGCTTACATGCTCCTCCTTACATGCTACCAGTGTATATTGAGGTGGCCGCTGTAAAAGAAAGCTAATTTGTCAAGAACCTGCCATAATCCCTAACAGAAGTTAATTATGATAGAGCATTGTTGAGTTTTGAGGTAGTAATCATCATATAATCTAGACTAACAGAAATGCAGTGGTACAAGAAGCATGAAAAAAGTTTTTCCTGGGTCACTGAGATGCTGAGAAGGTTGCAGGTCTCCCATTCAGATGGGCCTTGGTTGACTGTCACCCCAACATGTTGTCAGTAGCTGCCTGAATGACTAAGAGCAAACAGCTCTGAGCACTCATGGCTGGAGTAATTCCTTTTCACATGAATATCAGTGATCTTTAAATTTCTAATCTTCATTCGTGCAGAGTTAAACTGGACTCACACAAACCAAAAAGTTCAAAGTGCAGTTGTATTTTTTTTAAATAACAGTACGCAAGCTTCAGAAC
The DNA here is from genome assembly GCA_026546715.1 of Gallinago undulata. Lineage (NCBI taxonomy): Eukaryota > Metazoa > Chordata > Aves > Charadriiformes > Scolopacidae > Gallinago > Gallinago undulata. The sequence goes on from JAOTQQ010000012.1 coordinate 61,853,577, forward strand.
CAGCCTGCTATTTATTTTCTAAACATAAACTTAGGAATTTTAAGCCAATACATGATTTTTCAGGAAGGTTTTTTGACATGGTTTCTGAATGACGATGTTAGCAAAATTGATCTGGAGAGTATATTAAACAGGAGCAGAGATGACTTGCTGGAGCATACTTTCACGATGACTGTTACTATATCTGTCCAGCTGTGAAAATGAGGATCTGTATATAGATTACATACACACATATATAAATAAATATAAATATCTTTAAAAACAAACCTGATGATTATATGGATTGCAATTGTCAGAGATGGTGGGAGACCAAAGCTATTAAAAGCACAAGTTCTCATACATTTTGTTTGATGTTGGACATTGTAAACATAAAAACTATTCACTCTCTATGGAAAACCCAGGCACAGAAGCAGCAAGACAAAAGGCAAACCTTTTTGCACAGCCACATTGCTTTTCTTGGATTTTGCTCAAATGTGAAATGAAAACAAATTCCCATATCCAGGAAGTTGCAGCAAACTGTGGATGTCAGCTCTGAGTCCCTCCCTGTGTGTTTTCGATGGAAGCCTCAGTCCAGGAAACTCTCAGCACGTGCTCGAGCCCCTTTCCAAATGTTTTTTTGCAATAGAGTTGTGGACCCTTTGGGGGTAGAAACCCTAAGACTAAAGAAGGACAAAAGTATGTGAAAAAAGAACTGCAAACATATTCCTCACATTTACCACAAAAGGAAAAAAATACAAACCCCACATGTACACCCTTATTGCAGTATATAACTGTAGTTTATGGGCCCAGAAAAAAAAAGGCTTTGGAAATTGCTCTGCCTTGGAGAACAAGTTGAAGGATAAAAAGGTGATTGCTGTTTGTTATAAACAAATATTTAGTAACAGTGTCTCTCCCACAATGTTTTTCAGAGGGTGATCCCTTCGTACTGGAGGTAGACCAGCCATGGTGAGGTTGTCCTCAATCTGCAACCTTTTGCAGCTGCCTCAGCAGCGGCGGCAGTGACAGGCACAGCACCTGCTGGGCAGCAATTGGAGACTCTCCCCATTGCACAGTGCCATTGTCCCCTACCCACCAACACACAGGGATGGACCTTTTCACTTACTTGAAGTGATTCCCATCCATTTGTGACTGAAATACAGATCTATCTCATTGTCCCATGATGCTCCTGTGTGTGACTTGCCCCAGGTCAAGGCAACGGGTGGTGATGCCACCCTTGGGCAGCTCAGATTAAACCACCTATGCAGCAGGACCTGGGGCTACGGGCATCCTTTCAGCCTGGGAGCAGGACAAGGCTCCCTCCCCTTCCCATTCACCAGCAGGACACAACTATAGCCTGGCAAGTTTGGCCTCTGGCACTGGAAATAGTCACGGTCCCTGAAGTTTCAGCCGAGGGATGCCCTCCACAAGCTGAAGGGGATCTGGTGTGTCTCCCTAGCGATGGAGGCGGTCACCATGGTAACTTCAGGACTGCACACATCAACAGATTTTAACATGTTGGCAGTTTGGGAAGTGACTGTTTAGGCATTCCAATTAGGCCGGATATTTACATGTTTAAAGGTATCAAACGCTTAAAATAAAAATAAAAAAGATCTACCCGAGAGAGCCTGAGCAGTGCCAAATTAGAAAATAAGCCCTAAATATAGCCTTAACAGTGGCACATGTGAAAAATAGCATCTAAACACAAGGAAGAAAGAGGAGCGAAGAAGGAAAACGAAACTCCCACTGAAAACAAACAAGCCACCACCTGTGGCTCCGCGGCGGGTGACACCGCTCTGCCCCATCCCCTGCCACAGGTCCAGCCCTGATCCCGGTGTGGGGAGGCAGCTGCAGCCAGGACCACCCTATGCATCTCCTCTGGATCCCTGGGGGAACCCCCAGCTCCCCATGCAGCTCTGGCTGCAACTGGCCTTTGCCTGTGAAACACAACCAGTGCAGGGCTCTCCGCGTTCCTCTGCTGTCACCCCCTTTTCACCGTGCCATGGGCATCACGACTGACTGTGTGCGGGAGAGGTTGGGAATACGACGGATGTTGTGACAGTGGGGCCAGCGGCGTTAAATAGAGGCTTTATCCCCAGGGATGGCAGCCTGAAGCTGTGGGGTACCTCTTCTAACCGGAGCCTTCAGCTAAGAAGATCAGCTTTGACCAATAAAACCACTGACTTTTAAAGTGTCAGGCTTAGCCATTCCCGGGGGCATATAAAGCAGTTCACACCTCTCAGAGCTTTTGTTTCACAGAATAATCTTGTTTACACCTAATTCGGGTTTCCAAGGTGTTTATTTACAACTGGCTAAATCTAGTGATGGGAAGACAGACCACCAAACTATAAAGTGATACTAATTAAAAAGGACCCTTTGCAAGCTTTGATCCTGCAGCACTGTTGTGTTTGAAAGGGCTGCAAGTTCCATGCCTGCAGAGCATGACAGCCCTCCTGCCCCAGTAGGAGGGACGACTGTACACATTGTTGCCAAGGAAGAGGAAACTGCCTCCAAATCCAGGAAATGTGAAATCTTTTAATCACGCTGGGCTAGCATCTCCATGCAGTTAGAGGAGAGTAAAGAGCCATGGCCACAGACATCAGCTTCAAATTTGTGACTGTGTTCTTCGCAGCCTTGTTGACATGCCAGGCTCATTTTGGTCGAGCTGCCTCTAGCTCTGACCTACTGGCAGATCCCACGTGTGCTTCTCTCCAGACCTCCTGCCCCTTCTGTCCTGCCACTGCAAATTCACAGCCTTCCTCCCCATTTGTGTCAAGTCCAGACCTAACACCCCTCATCCCATAGCTGCCTGCCAACTCTGGCTACTGTCTGTACCCTGGCCGTTGCTCCCTCCCTCCTGCCCCAATCTCCCTTCCAGGTGACTGGCACGTCCTTCCTCCAAAGCCACCCACACACCCTCCCTTCTCTTAACATCAGTGATTTCCCAACTAGATCACTCCACTACTTCAGCTTGACTGGATGGTACATGGTGTTAGCTGCTTCTTCACCTCGCTTCTTGACCTGCTTCTCAAACCCTCCCTTCCTCCTGCTTGCCTTTTTCTTGCCATTCAGCCTCTCACTCCAGCCTCCCTGGAGCAAAGTGGTGAAAACAGAGTGGCTTTTCAACCGTCTGACCTTCCCTTCTGCCTCCTCCTCAATCTCTTGTCCTTCTAAAATGCAGGAGTGTTTCATCCTCCCCTCTAGCCTCTCCATCCATCTCATGTGCCCTTTTCTCACTGTTTCCTGGCTGTTTCTGCTCCTTGCAGAAAGATGTCCAGTAACCCCACCTTAGGAAGCCCCTTACGTTTGACTGCTCTTTACTTTTCAAGTAGGGGCCCTCTCTCCTCCCCTTTATTCTCCTTCCCCCACCTAATATAGTCACCTATGCATCCAGCCAACCACTGCCTGGAGCTGTTTTCTTCTAATTGCATCTTGGATGCCATCCTACATTGCACTCAAAAGAACCATTTCTTGCTAGAGTTTCTCAATACTTCGTCTTGGCCAAAGGTCGGGGCACTACTCCATCTTGAGCTTTCTTGACCCATAAGCCACCCATAAATCACATGATTGAGGGTAATTCACAGGTCAGTATCTCTTATCCCAGTCTGTCGACCTCACAAGCATAGCCACCCTGCCTATTACACCTCTCTTATCTGTCTTTTCAAACTCAACTTTAAAATTGAAATTAAAATTAAAATTAAAAGAAAATGGAGTTCCTTAACTCTTTTGGTAGCCTCTTTGATTCACTGTAGTTACTGCCATGTTAGCCTCTGCTCAGACCTGCATGCTGCTATCTGCGCATCGTGTTCAGCATACATATCTCTTTATACTCTCATTTCCTGACTATGACCAAGTCACGAGTGTTGTCTTTGCATGGTATCTCTGTGCCATGGCATGCAGCTAAAATTCTCCTGCATCTGCATCACTGCGAGATCCTTTCATCTGGCTTCCTCACTCTTATTCACCCAAGATGTTCCTAGAGACCCAGTGATCCTTGCCCATTAGTTTGATCTCATCCTTTTTCCCTCCGCTGTTTTCCATTTCCCTGTTGCACTGAACATGGGCTGTCTTTAACGTTCGAGCTGACCATCCTATACTAATGTCCCGTGCTCAGTACCAAAGATTGTAAATTTTCAAACCAGTGCTTCTTTCAGGAGTTCCTTCTCCATAAAAATGTCTCTGCACCGACACTTCATTAGCCTCCTTCTAATCTTTAAAATTCTTCCTTATCACGACATTTATGCAAAAACCTGGTAACTGTTAGATGACAGTTGAGATCTCTACCTATCATGCTGACTGATACCGTGCAACGGTTTGTGTGGGCTCCACCATCTGCTGTATCTGCTTCATTTTGTACTCACACTGTGAACTTCTCAGGACAGTGGCAATCTTTTGACTTTACTCACACTGACCTTGGCTACTTGTGCTTGTCACTTCTAGGAATTTACATTGTGATAGCCATCTCAAATTAGCCACCTTGGCATAAAAACACAAGGCCTGCCCTTAATATTGGTATAAGGTCTCTAACTGGCATTACAATAATTTCATTAAATTTGTAAAGAAAAAAGGGGATGTAAAATCAAAATAGTATTTTTATCAAATATCTATAAAAGAATAAACAGAATAAATTATTCATGAACCCCTTTTTACTCTAAAACAAGATCTTTCTTTCTTTCCACATACCTTTCCTGTTTAATTAACTACAATATCAATAAGCCAATGAAGTTATGGAAAGTTGCATCTACACAATCAAATCTATTTAAAATCAATCCAATTAAATCGGTGCATACCTCTAATGTAGACATTTAAACCAGTGTAATCCTTACACGCACTGTTTTTAGCTAGCATTGATAAATCACTGTAAACTGATTTAAGCAAAGGATTAAATTGGTTTATGCGCATCTAATTAAGATGTTTGTACTGGTTTAACTAGATCCATGTTAAACTGATTTCTTGAAAGTGGTGCAAGTTTTTTTTTGTATAAACAAAGCTTTGGCTTCCTTTCCTTTTGGTTCCCTTGCAAGTCCCTAGTCATGGTCTGCAGGCCACTCACTGGTGGCGTCTGAAGAGACGACAGATCACGTGCTGCTAATGACCCTAAGCTCGTTTCCAGGCTTTCAGTCTCTTTATTGCTAGGAGGAACTTCAGGTCAGTAAAAACAGCAGGACAGAAGGAGGAACAGTCAACCTAAACTGGCCTCTGTCTCACCAACTCCCCAGTCTGGTGAGGCCATGTGAGTGACCCCAGTGAATGCCTCTACCACCGTTTTTTAGTGCTCATCATCCCACAGCTCTCAGATCCCTTCCCGTGGAAAATACTTAGGAATCAGTTAAATTGTGGGACGGCTCATTTGATACCAGAGTGGCGCTGCGCTCACTCCCCTGAAAGCCATATGAGAACCTGCTCTGTTCCTCCAGATTCAGCGTGCATGAGAAGAGAAAGGCTTCAGAATTCGTAGACTCTCCTTTCAGTGTTTGCTTATCAATATTAGAAATACTTCTCTTTCACACTTGCTGCAAGTCCACTGGACACTTCCAAATTTATCTTTTTAATTCCCAGATCAATTCAATTGCAGTTCAATTCAATTTTTGTCGGTTATTAAGAAAAAGAGAATAAAAGAAGCAGCCAGTTTTGGGATTATATCTTCTTGTCACACTATCTTAGCTATTGTATGTCATCTGTATTGTCCTGCTTCTAAGGACATTTTTTGACTCAGCTGTAACCTTTCAGAGCATCTGAATGAAGACAAGGAAAGTCAGGAATTAAAAAGCTTTAGCATAAAAATTAAACCTTTTCAATTGCAACATTTCTTAACCTATAATTTGGCATAATATTGTGGGGTGCATCATGCTGTGGAACTAACTGTTCTTAAATTGTTCTATTTTAATGAGTGAATTTTTCCATTTTAAGGTTATGTCATGGTGGAAAACAGTCAATTTTAATGAAACAAATATTTTTCTCTCTTTGTGTTTCTATGGCAAATGTATCAGCCTAAAGCCTTGAGGGTGCCGCTCTTTTTTGCAACGGAATGTCTCACTCATAATTTAATCATTCAGTTGCACAGAGTAAATCTGTGGCCCAAATTACTCTGAAGTGGCCGCCTAGCAGGAGGGACATTTATGTCCATTACACTTTCTTATCCAAGCAATGGCTAAGCACAACTAGGGGAATGCAACACAATTTTATAGCTTTAGCTTTTAGGGAGGTCATTAGACTGATCAAGGAACACAAAGATGACGAAAAGGTGAGTGTTGGATCCCTTTCAAGCTGATCAAAACATGGCGACCACTGTTATTTCCAGGGAAAAACCCACAAGTTGCACAAAACTCTGGGTTCGTAGGTCAGGTGCTAAGAAGGGCTAAGACACCAGTGATCTGACTTAGAAACAATATTTTCTTTGCAACGCTATTGTCTTAGTCTTTGCATGCATGATACTGCTAATCCGCTTGCCAGCATATGCGTAATGCAAAATGATCTGAAGAGCTATTTAACCTTGTCACTTTGCACGCAAGTGGAGATTTATGTCTGCAGAACAGGAAATTCACTATAAAGACAAACGTCTCATGCCATTAAATGGGCTGTTGAACATTGCTAAACTTAGTCAGAAGGAGTTAAAATCCCTACGTTGCTCACTATGATTCGTTACAATGATTACTTCCTTCTTGTTTGAACTTTTTTTTTTTGCCAGGAGAGGGTATTTAGACCTAAAAACCCCAAGTGACTGAACCTGGAAACCAGATAATTGAAGCGTAAAATTCATCCTGCTACACAGAAAACGGTTGCATTTGTGAGTCTGCCCTGTCCACGGCAGCAATCTTCAGCTCTAAACCCAAGCACAGAATACTAGCTGAACGCCAGTGCAAGCACCATTAATTTGCGAGTAAATCGTACCTTAAAAGCCAGCCACGTGGTTACATACTTGAGTGTCCCAGTCAGCAAGACGACTGGGACAAACCCTTCTGGAGGAATTCAGCTTGTATCTGCAGCCCTCACACACACACAGCCAACCTGAGAACAGCACACAGACTTGTTATCTCCACCTTTTTTTTTTTTTTTTTTAAATTCCCCCAGCTGCATGCTAACAAATGTCATCAGATTCAACAGACGGCAAATCAGGTAGGCAAAACACAGAAACCTTTTTGAAAATCTGCCAAAACAGAATCATCTCGAGATGTAGCTGCCATTTAGCGCGCAGACTATTTTGTGTGACAGGGATGCAGACAAAACTGTGCAAAGCCAACAGCTTCGTCTGGATACATTTCTAATCAATTCATCTGAATCCTCAACTGTAGATGAAACCATGGTTAGCAGAGTCCTCTACAAAACTAAATATAGATCAATAAGCACTCTATAAGCTGGTGAAATAAATCTTAGCAGGGAATCAAGATTTATGCAAATCTGAGAGGGCTCCTTAGCAAAGATGCTTTCATATCAATTGCTTCTTTTTTAAGGGTACATTTTATGACATCCTTTTATATTTATATTATTTCCCTTTATAAAAGGGAAAGACAAGTTCTGCACTGGAGATCCCTGGTGGGGGCAGAAGTCATCCCCTGTGCTCATCTCACAGGAAGATGTTACTCTGTACTACTCCAGTACTTCAGAGTTACACAATATTTAGAAATACCACCTGCAGTTTCCAAAACCTGTGGACCTGAAGCCCACTAGCTTATTTGGAGATTTGTCTTTTGAAAAATGTCTCATATTGACAGCTATGGATAAATCTTGGGTAGGATACAGTGTGCTTTAAAAAAAATGTATTTAAGTACCATTTTAAATCTCTTGTTTAGTCAGAATAAATTAACTTTTGATGTGATGACTATGCATCATATAAGTGATGCCATATAAACAATATATATACACTTAAGTAATACAGGCGTTTATGTGTATATAAACGTATACATTTTCTAAATAATCAACACACATACATATGTATCTATAGACATATAAATATCTACCATTTAAAACAACCCAAAAGCTCCATCAGTTTGGTGCATGACTATGCAGGCACTTTATGTTCCAAGTGCTGCTCAAAGGTGTGAAACTTTGTCACTGTGATTTATTTGGGAAATAAAACCCCACAAATCCTACTGTTCATCTCATCTAGTAGGATTTTTTCTCTGCTCTACCCACTCCCCAGTGCTGCCTCTAACCTACAATAGCCTACGCACTATTTTACTGTCCCCCTAACCTTCAAATCCTGAGTTTATTATAATAATTTGCCTTCTGGCTCACTGCCATATTCTCTGTGCAACTCAAGAACCCTATTTCATTGATACCTCTGGGAGTTTCTTTGCAGATAGAAGCACTGGAAATCCCCCATACAATAAGCTTTTCTTAGCTTTCATTCAACAGTGAAGCATCTGAAATTCCAGCACCTTAACTCAAACTTAGAAACTTCCAGGACTAAAAGCTATTTGATTTTTTTTTTTAATTTTTATTCACCTTATGGCTCTTGATAGATACTTCATTGGAAAGAGAGAAAGAAATCCAGCCTCTGTGAAGATGTCATCTTGTTAGAGAGCAGTTTAAGTCATGGGACCCTAAAGCTTTATATTCCTTCCTGGGAGCATTTAAGTATAACCTCTCTTGATAGGGCTTGCACATTTATATGCAAGACTATCTGAAAGTTGCTGAATTCTTGGCCTCAGTGATTTTCTCTGCTAACCAAGTTTTCACATTCTGTTTATGGGGAAAAACCCTTTTACCACTTTTGAATTCACCACCTTTTGATTTCAATGACAGTTTCAGCATTTTTATTTTAGCGGATGGGGAAGAGATGTTCCCATTCAACTTTTTCTATGCTGTCCATTCTTTCATAGAATTTTGCCTTGAGCTCTCTTGTTTATCTTCTTTCCAAGTGAAACAATCTCAGTCTTTCCAATTTCAACCATGCAATGTTACATTATATACTATAACACCAGTATCTAAGAAGTAGCAGACAGAAAACATGAAAAAGCATCCTGAATTTAAGCACACAATCTGCCCCATCTGCCATAAATTGTAAGAAGTCAATTAAAAAGTTCTTTAGCCAGTATCAGTAATGTGTAATGGGAGCATTTACTTGATTGCTAATGGCTGGGTTTACATGATGTCTCGAAGCATCAGTTGTGAGCGTTGGCAGCAGTGCAGCATTAGGACTGTGATCATCACTATAAATTAAGTTTATGTTGATATAATTAGCAGTTGCAAGCTAAAGTAATATTTATATTGATCCTAGTAAAATCAATGCTGCACCAATGAAAACATACTCCAAAAGTTCATGTGGCCTGTGTCATGGGATTCTAGCTGTTTGCTTGTTCCATGAGGCAGGGAGATGGAGAAGCCCAGCAGTTTAGCTGGTGCTCAGGGCCTCTGCAGGGGCAAAGTCTGCTCCTTTGAGCCCTTTTTGAGTCCTATTCTGGGTAGGGGGAATGGAGAAAGCCCTGGTGAATCCAGCCCCAAGTATGACGCAAGAACCGTACAAGTAGTTGGGTGTGATGTTTATGTGTGTTTGCTTTAGTCCTCCTCCTCCAACACGCATTTACAGAGCGTTGCAAGGTTGGTTTTGGTGTGCTGAAACACAGCAAGTTGTTCTCCCTAAGCCCGTTAGGCAAGGATCAGGAAGAGGGGGCCCTGCAGCACCGCCATGGGCCAGGAGCGCATGAGACAAGACAAGATGGCCACGCTCCTGTCTCTGGCTTCCACCGGTGTTTACTTAGCTTGCTCAGGAGCTACTTCTTCAACCCGGATCACGGCCTAATTGGATTCCTTCACCTCTCCCAGAAAGCTATCCCTTTGTTTAACAGGAGTTTAAAACTTTGTGCTTTTGGTTCTCCAAAGTGTCTCACAAGACGTCCTTTCGCTTTGGTACATACCAAAAGTATGTACCAAAATACTGGCTGCAGTTTACATTAAACCTCGGCTTAATTGCACTGTATAAATAACATTTATACCGCAGGAACAGCTACAGGCCCCGACTAAGCCAGGGCCCTCTGGTGCCAGCCCCTGTACAAAGAGCGAGTTAATAATAGGTCTCAGAGCAAACAACTTTGTGTCTTAGCGCCAGGTACCTGAGGTACGGGACTTGCCCAGACAAGTCGCAAGTTACATTTCTGTGACTCTTTGAGGGGCTGAGGGGAGGGTTACTGGAGAGCTGCGGTGTTCCTAGAAAACCCAGCCAAAGGCCAAGGGTCTCCTGCAAGAACTGGCTGCAGACTCATCCCCACGTCCCTGGGCTGAAGGCACCTACCGGCAGGGCTGTCCCTCCCTGGGCAGCAGGTCATCCCAAGCCCAGGGGCTCAGCTTGGGCTAAGCCTTGCCTTTGGACAAGACCTTGAGTTTCTTAACTCCTGAACAAAGGAGAGGATATGTAGCAATAGCATCACTTTTTTTTGTTGTTTCTGACTGCTACAAACAACGTGACGTATGAAGAAGAAATTACAAAAAAAAAAAAAACAAAAACCCAACCAACCCACAGTACGTAATTATTTTAAATTAAAACAGCTAAAAAGCAAAACAACAACAACAATCGGGCTGAGCACACTCTTCAAATTGGAACAAAAACAGGAAGCTAAACTCTGCTGGCCGAACTCCACCAAAGTCAATGTTTTGCCAGCAAAGAATTTGGCTCCAGGTTTCCCAACAGCAGTAATAAAGCAATAGATTTACTGCCTAAGTAAAAGAGCAGACGCTGCTTTATGTATTTCAGCGCTCTGCTCCCAAAGCCTTCCTCCAGGTGAGCCAGCATGATCGCGACGACATGCTGCAACATGCTGATGATGGCCAAGTGAACCAAACCAGTAAAATCAACTTCAGGCAAAAGAGAAAAATCTGCAATTAAAGTTCCAGGTAAATCCATGGCTATGACAGCGAGAGGATGTACAATGTTCCTGCCAGCTGTGGCACAGAGAAGAGTGTGATTTGGATAAAGAGACGTCATCTACTCTAACTCACAAAACCAGAAATAATCACCTTTTCCATGATGCACCTGTACCAACAGAATTCACGTCACACTCAGAAAGGCAGTTCTGAAAAGAGCCCAACATCCATGTCACCAACTGCATTGCACAGCCCACATAAAGAGGTTTTTTGGCTGCATCTGCTTGTCCACTTAGTCAGTAAATTTGTGTTTTCACTCTTTCACTGCTGTTTGAAGAGCTTGAGCTTCACTGGGGTATCTGAGGGTCTCACATTGCTGTTTGTGGGTGAACTGCCAGAACGTGGGGCAAGGGGAGGTCTTTGGTGAAAAACCAGCAATGCAATACCAAACCAATATCCAAACTGGTTTTGCCTAGAGATAGTAAGAACTGAGAGAGAGTAAAAAGCACAGCTGTCCACGGGTGAGGGATTGCAAACATCAATTCCCACCTCGTGGAGGTTGCTGAACTTCTTGGAGAGGGCATGTGGGACATGGCTCAGACAGGGGCCTGGCACTGCCATGGTCCCTGTGGCTCAGACAAAAGCAGAAAGAGCCAAAGTGTAATTTGGCTGCAGTCCCACCCTGTCATTGGCTGTACCCCCTCCTCCAAAGCGAAGCAATTATCAGTCACTGCTGAGTCACCAGGGGAAGCTGATGGGGGTCTGCTGGTCACAGACTCCACTTTTCAGAACAACAAGGACACTGATAATATTGGGAAATTATGATTTCACCTGTTTCAAGATCCATAGCATTTTATTCACCCTCTTAAAACATAACCAGGGGAGCAATTCTGAGCCTTGTTAATCAGAAAGGCCCTTTTACAGTGTTGCACTGTCAATATAAAACTTTATGAAATTGCATTAAAAATGCCAGTTTTTAGACAACTAGCATATCTTAATAATGTTTTTAAGTGCAATCTTACTTTTACCCTTGCTAATGGAAGGCAGAGAGCTGAGGATGGACCAAGTCATAAACAGCCGCAGAGATGTGACCCTCTTTTATGAGGCTGGAGCTCCTTTCAGGAGGTCTGGCTCTGCACAGGCTGCCGGCTTCCACGGCTCTGCCAACAGCGGGGAGAGGGGTAACAGGCTACTTAAGGGGTGTATAATCTTTCTATGAGCCAAGAGATTTGCCAACATTTAAAAGGGCCTTTTAGATGTTACAGTCAAGGAAAGCATCTTTAGGTTGCTGAGGATCCCTTGCTGCAATACCTAAGACATTTCAGAGCCCAAGCTAGCAGTTACACTGCTCAGCAGTCTCATATAGACACTGCCCGGCTGCAACCTAGACCCAAAGGCTATCTCCTAACTCAGCAAATTAAATCTCTTCCTCTGCTAGTAAGCCAGCAGAAGCAGAGGATGGCAGATATACTTGGCTGCACAAAGCAGTCTGGTGCTCTTGCTTCCTTAATGAACCAGCCTTTCCCAGTGCTCTGAACTGGGAACTGCTTGGGTTTTGCCCACGGATGCCTCTGGCAGTCCCTGCAATCCCCATATCTATCCAATATGCAATTCAGAAGTTACTGCACTTTACGCAGGGAAATAGAATCATAGAATCACACAACAGTTTGGGTTGGAAAAGGAACTTTAAAAGGTCATCTAATCCAATCCCCCTGCAATGAGCAGGGACATCTTCAACTAGATCACATTCCTCAGAGCCTCATCTAACCTGACCTCGAATACTGCCAGGGACGGGGCATCTACCACCTCTTAGGGCAACCTGTTTGTGCTTCACCACCCTCGGCGTAAAAATTTTCTTCCTTCTATCCAGTCTAAATCTACCCTCTTTTAGTTTAAAACCACTACCTCTTGTCCTATTGCACAGACCCTGCTAAAACTTTTGTCTCTATTCTTCTTATAAGCACCCTTTGAGTACTGAAAAGCTACTTATGAGGTCTCCCCAGAGCTTTCTCTTCTCCAGGCTGAACAACCCCAGCTCTTCCAGCCTGCCTTTACAGCAGAAGCGTTCCATTCCTCTGATCGTTTTTGTGGCCCTCCTCTGGACCCACTCCAATAGGTCCATGTCTTTCCTGTGTTGAGGGCTCCAGAGCTATGTCTCCACTGTTTAGCTGATTATTCATGCACAATAATACATGATAAAAGCATTATACTGAAAAAAAATAATGATGCTAATCACAAACCACTTCCTGCTTATGAAGAAGTTGGAAGGAAGTCTGTAAACAGAGACCAGTGTGACCCCAGTGTCCTTTACTCTCCCTGCATATCTCAGAGGCGAGACGTGATATGTTCCAGAGATGGGAAAAGAGGAGAAGACACAGACATGGACACACATATGCACACACACATTCATCATGCAGGAAACTTTGCTGGTATATAGTGTTTTCTGCGAATAAAGTGTGGGGGCCAACATAGGTAAATTTAGGACTGAAATAATTCTTGATTTCTAAATAAGATGCAGCTGAGAAAATGCCCAGCCCTGTACAGATAACTGGTTCCTGCCTAAATAGGGACAAACAGAAAGAACCACAGCAAACTGCTGGGGACTTTGCATGGCAGCCGGCCCCCGCAGTCAGGTGGAGGCTCCGCTGCCGTGCAGATATTTATCCAGAGGATGTTCATGAGCATCTCTAAGGATCTCTTTATGCTTGGAAGTTGACATTGCTCATCTCTGGATTAAATTTGACTTTGTGTGTGGATAAAAAGCCTTTTCCTTCCAAATCACAAATATTCCACTTTCTTTCCTCACCCTTTTATTTTCACCCTCCAGTGATCTGGCAGTCTCAGCCTGCTCTTGCTAACTGTTGGAAACAGATGTATTTTGGCTTGGAACAGGCTCCTCTGCAACAGGCTGGAGATGGACACCGCTCCATTTTCTGCAAATGGTTTTGCTCCTGGCAGCCATCTCTCTGCCATCGCACACCACCCTGCGCTCCCCCAGCCTGTGTACCTGTTTGTCTCCAGTGCTTTGAAATCAGGGGGATGAGGAAGGGCTGCATGAGGAGGAAGAAATATAAGGCTGGAGGGCTTGTAGCGGGTGCCAGGGGCTTTGCCATCAGGAGCAACGGAGTGTGCGATTTCCACCCTTTAGCCCCCCCATCCGCCTTTATACACCCCCCCCTCCCAGGAGGGTGAAAAGGCATTTTATAAATACAATTATGAAACTGTTGGGATCAATACCACAAGGCAGATGGATAGCTCAGCAGAAACAGATAGATTAGATGGCAAGATAAAATAGATTAGTCAAATTGATCCAGGGCCGGTGAGATAAGGCCCTTCCGGAGCGGGCGCCAATGGTGCATGGGAAGGATGCCTCCGTGACCCCTGCACCCCTCCGCTGCTTTCAGGTCTCCTCCTCCCTTCGTCCCACTTCATGCTACACTGACCCAGAAGAACAGGAAAGAAAAAAAACCAAAACCCACCAAAACACCACCAGAAAAAAGCAAAAGCAGAGATAAACACCGCTAGGCGACTCAAAGCCTTCTCCTCCCCACCCTCCCCCCTTCCCAGCCACCGAGCTGGAGCTTTCAGGTGGGTACTTTTCTTCTCCTTTCTAAGTCCGGGTCCCAAAGTTTGCCACTGACAAGAGGAACAATAGAAGGAGCCGGGAGCTGCGTCTTTGAGTCCAACATAAATGGGGTTGGCCGCCGAGTGCTCCTCTTCCTGAGAATAAGTGTGGTATAAAAATACTAGCTTGAGTTATCTAGGTACCTCCAGGAGAATTGCATGAAACCCTGTTTAACTAGGAGGCTCGGCGGAGAGGTGTGTGCTGTATACACATATTGTAAGCACACTGGCCTTTCATTTTCACTGCAACACCTCTGCCCACGCACATCCATCTAGCAAGACTATTGGGAATGACAAATCTACTCAAAATCATATCTGTCCATCAAAACTCAAGGAAATACTCCCTGTGTATCACATAGCAAATTTACCATTGCAGGAGAAATCTTAAGTTTTGGAACGCTTTTGAGTGCTAAATTTCACAATCTCTATGGCTTTATATTTAAATTCCTTCTACTCCTTCCCCCCCCCCCCCCAAGGAAACAAAGAAGAGAAAATGAAAAATCCAGAGACACTCTGCTTTTATAAACACAGTTCCATCAGCAGTGCTTGTAAATTCTTTTACCTTTGGCTATTTGGCTCACATGACTGATGTACTGCATGCTACAAAAAAGCCACTCTTGAGAGGAGAACAAACACGTCACTTTTTTCAATCCCAAAACTTCCTCTGCCCTATGGCTTAAATGGATGGGCATTCAGCGAGTCTGAGTGGGAGGGAGATAGCCCAGGCTTGCTTTATGACCTGAAGAAGCAAGACCTTTGCATGCAGATTTTGCCAAATGGTCAGGGCCAATTTACCTATCAGACTTAATGAAGTACCCTATTTTATGTTACAGTGGGCCATGGAGTTGCATTCCCGATTCCATCCTCCCTGCTGCTCATGTCTGCAGGCTCCTGGCTCTTCCTTCTTTTGACCTCATGGTGAGCTGGTTTAAAGGGGCTCAGCTGGGAGAGAACTAACTGTGCCTCAAGAAGAGAGGCACTTGGTGCTGACTGAGCCCTCCGAGATGGCTAACTGTGGGCTCAGACAGAGCCAGATGGCAGGGGATGGGTAGCCAGGGTCAAGACAGGTAAGGGAAGAGGAACATTGCCCCTTTGAGCAGCTCATAGGTGATTAGTTCAGCTTAGCTATAGCCCTAAATGACACCCTAAGCCTTAAAGGGCCCAAACCAGGCATGAAAAATTGATAAACTTGATCCCTGGTTTTGTAATGAGATTTGTTATTCTGTTATAAAATAGCATCACAAAAATTGAAGTTTTCTTATGACTAATTTCCTTACAAAGAAAGACTGAATTTATCAAAGTTTCCCTTTGAAAGGAAAGGCTGGATCGAAAAAAAGGTCCCAAGTCAAAATACTCCTATCCAGAAATCTTAAAACCAGCACTCAAGAGACCCTTGTCCAGAGCCCTGCCCCAAGGCAGAATCAGCTGTGCTCTAAGTCTTCCCTGACAAATGTTTCTCTGGCTCCCAACGGTGAAGATGTTGCCCTAGGAAAAGGTTAGCCAAAAGTCTCATGCTTCCTTTCTCTCCCACAACTTGGACTGTTCAGACCACATCTCTCAAAATATATGCAGTTGCTGTGAGTAGAGACAGGAGCTGGTTTAATCAGGAAAACCTCATGAAGAGCATCGCAGAAGACCTTCAGCAGCACAGGCTTGCTGAGAAATTTGCAGTGTAGCAGAGCAGCCATAGCAAAGTGCATTTGGAGGACTGACCTAAATATTCCTGGATTTTGACACCCAGCCCTGCCTTTCAAGTGTTAACTGTCTCAGCCATATCTAACAGGTAGGCACATGTAGGAAGCCCATAGCAATCACCTCATATGACACATCACACATATGGATTGACACAGTCTCCCGCTGGTGGAAAAGTTAACACGTCAGTAATTTCAGTTACTGGCTGTCTTGAGCAGCTGGTAGCCCAGAAGGTATGGAAAGTGGCTTTTGCCCCTGGGTAGAGCAGAAGTATGCAATGAGTCTCCACATGAGCAGCAGAGTTGCTTCTTGGCTTATGTTGACCCGCAGAGCAGCATTTTATCCCTCAGAATTCAAGCTGCAGAGAACCTGAGCCATTGTACTAAAAATATTATTCATATCTGGTTATATAATAAATTGAAACTCTTCCCCCCTGTACAAATATGGTTTCTATCTGATTCAGAGCAGTTAATGTACAGAAAAATTTACATTAGGGAAAAAAAGAAAGGCTAGTCAGCTGTTCAAAGGTGTGACATCTATGAAAGAAGCCAAGTCAGAGAAGTGTGATTAAAGCAGCCAAGTTAAACAAGATACAATTAAACCCACTGCTTCCCTGCCATCTCCCCAAAACTTCCAAGTAAGGTTTTATGAATCCTAGGGGACCAGGTTAGCCCTAATTGTATCTTGTTTGACTTGGCCAATTAAACAGCAAACTCTTCTCAGAGTTGGCTCTGCCTGCAGATATCACACCTTCTTTGCTTCTGACGGCTTTCTTCACTTTTTGAAGCATATATACCATATATTTTTATTAGCTCTTGGGAATGTGTTTCTAAAAATGCCCATTAGTTAATACCAATCGCAACTACACAAACAGTTTTTTCAACTGTATGCCATTTCCCTGGAATAGTGGGAATTGTCACCCTGAGCTGTGGTACCCTCACGTGCAGGCCCTTTAAAGAACGGGCATTGATTGACTTTTCAGAAAGATTTGGGAAAGGACCAGAAACACCTCTTGCCTCAAGTCCCCATTCACAGCAGGCTGGAAACAAGGAAGGTGAATGTGGGGAAATTGAGATGGCGCTCCAGGCATTTAGGGCAGACAAGAGCTGTTCCTTTTCAGAGGAGGCAAAGGCTAACACCTGAATAGAAGAACAGAGAATTGCATTTCCTCTGGGAGAGAATGAGAGGGAGAGAGATGGCCTCCTTCCTCTAGAGATTACCAAAACAGGGAAGGGAAATAAGGAATTTGTTACTGCTTTTCAATAATTAATTAAACTCAACATTTGGAATTTCATATGCCTCTGACTCAATTTAAAAACATTGTGTGTGTTCTGTTGAGGGCAAACTGGTCTTCTGCCTGCAACAGGATTTTTTGTTGTTTTTGGTTTTGTTTTTGTTGTTGTTGTTGTTTTTTGTTGGTTTTGTGTTTTTTTTTTTTTAAGTCTACTGAAGTGGAAGAAATGGTCATTGTGGTCATGTGAACATCTCAGAGAAGGATCTGAAGCGTCAGAAGCTCATTTAGTGCTGAATTTTACTAGTAGCTACTCCATGAGGACTACTCACTGCACATAAGACCATCCTCAAAAGACCCCCAGGTCAGGGGAAACCTTTAACTGTCTGTTAAATGAAATGATACATGAACACTCAACTCTTACAGAGGAAGAAAGTAATCTTCCTACTTTGAAGACGGGGAAAGAGGCAAAGTGACCAGAAAAGTTGACAGCAGAGGCATGCCAAGCCCCAAAGCCCCTCTACCAGATTAAGCCACAAATGGGCGCACCCTGAGGGACAACACATCCTGCTCTCATCCAGCTCTAACCTCAGCTTTGCTCAAGACATACCTCAAAGAAGCATCTCCAACTCATTTTCCCATAAATAGCAAGGGGACAAAGCTTCCATAACTGACTGAGAAGTGGCAGATGACAATGTTCACCCACTACCTTAAAAAAGGCAAGTGACACGCAAAATGCTTATGGGATGTTAAGCACATACTTAGAGCACTTTCTGGGTACTTTGTCCAGGGGTGCAGCACCAGCACAATCAGGCTCTTGATGAATTGCAAACGATTAGGAAACACTCTCTATAGTGCTGCTTTGCCTTCCATTTAAAAAAAAAAAAAAAAAATCACACTGCTACTGATAAACTTGATTAAGAAAATGTTTTGATTGCTGTTTGTTGAAGTTTCCTACACATTAAAATGCTAAAGAGTTAAAAAAAAAAAAAAGAAGTCATGCATGACAAGATACCTACAGAAGTATGCTAAGTAATGCAGAATGGTAACGCTGCTGGAGAGCCTGATGAGAGAGCTTTACCCACTGGTATAGGGGGATCACCAGATGGCACTGTAACAACACATAGTTTTCCAAATTCTTTCTGTAACAGGGCAAGAACTACTGGGTTAATGAAGAAACAATACCTTCTTGTTGTTATCGTGAAAAAGTAGTTTTGGGGGTGATGGCAAAAGGGGGAGCTATCATAGGCGATAGCTGCTTCTGACCTAGCTTCATCTAAAAATTCAGGTTGATTCATGGGTGGTAGGTAACTCTGTACCTGCCTGGAAGTTGCTTGAGTAGCTCTGGTTTATGTGTACAGTCAAATAAAGAATATACTCCAACAAGCAGAGTCTCCCTGTCATCTTTATTTCATCTTTTGCAGGATTTTGAAACATTCTTTTAGCAGGAAATTACTATATATACATAGTTTTATGTGTATGTACAGACATATACATATGCACATCATTTGAATTAATCAAAACATTGAGACTTCCCTAAGGTTATGAAGCGAGGCAGTGGCAAAGCAAGAAATGGAAGCCAAGAAAACTCTCTAATAAACAGCTGTAACAGAAGTACCTTATTCATGTGTGAGTCACTAACACATACTTATTCTGATAACAAATAATACATTCTTGGAGAGAGTCTCCGTTTTGATTTATGTCACAGTTTCAGTAAATACAGAGGAGCTGCCAAATTTGCCTATATAAATCCCAGTGATGTCATATATTTTAATCAGAAGTTTTGGAAAAATTGGACAAAAGGATCTTTTTTCCCCCCTTTTTTTTTAAAGCTTATTAACGTGGTGCTCTGGCATAAGGCTCTGTTTTGAACTCTGTGGGAGGAGTGAGCATTTCTGAGGCCTGTTTATGACAAGATATAGTTAAAACTAGGGAAGAATTAAAGGAGATTTAGAGAAAAAAAATATTGCACACATTTGGAGTTACATAACAATTTGGCCTCATTAAAACAGGTTTCTATTTGCGACTAATTTTATTCCTGGTTACAAAGGCCATCGTTTTTCTGAGCAAAGATGAAAAAGTAGCTGTTAACATAGTGCAAATGAGAGTGAAATTAGAAGGGACATTTATGTTAATGAGCATCCCAGTGCCCTACAGTGCGCAAAAGTGAACAGGAAAAAAAGATTTCCCTGATGTTGTTGAAAAGCTAATGATTATTTGACATGGCAAGGAATGCCGTGAACCTGCAACCTGCTTACATGAAGATTCAGTTGTTTGCAGGAACAGGGGCTACTTCAGAGCACCTCGAGGACAATACTAATTTCTTGGTATGGTATTAATTATTAATTTGCAATTTTGGAAATAATATCATTTCCTTGCAAGGGAAGAACTAGCTAGGAGTGGCCACTAACTGTGCATGTTGAACCTACCCTGTGTGCGTGAGCTCTGGTGCCTGTATGTGGCGATGCGCTTAGCTAAATCCCTGGATGCATATGCAAGTTGTTGATTCCCTCCCTCGATGCTGAACGTATCATTGGGCTGGAGAATAAGCAGACAGAGTGAGCCACGTTTCATGCAGAATTATGCAGTACGTACACTCGTCAAAGCCAGAGGGATCACATCGTCCTGAAGCCTGAACAGAATTTGGCCTAACAGATTTGCATTAAAACTGTACTTTTATGGTTTTGTGGACAGGACAGGGCTCCAAAATAAGCATTGAAACTCCCTTTCAGATAAAAAAAACCAAAACACTAATGGAAAGTGAAGATGCTCCAGTCCCCTCTTGCCAACAGCCACTTAGACATAAAAGAGACCTGTCCCTCTGAGAGTGACTCAAACAATAATAGACCCATGCCTTTTGAACAGAAAGCCTGTAAGCAGGAGTGCAATGTTGCAGGCATAAGATGTGCAGGGTCCCAGCAAACAGCTCCACCGGTTCTATAAGTACCCATAATGCTGCCATGTATTCCCAAGTGCTGCCCACCAGCACCTTAGCTATTTTGTGTGCAGCCTTGTGGGCGCCTTGTACACATCTATCAACAAACTGAGCATCTCCCTTGATTTGGAAAATATTCTGGGAAGTTCATCTTGAATTGCTGGTCGAACATGTTAGGAGCAGCCTGAATTTGCAGTGGATGTCTTGTCTGGGACACTCCGTCTGCTGTGAGAGCAAGAGAAGAGGCACTTTGAGCTCAGAGAAACAAACTTAGGCAGGATTTAAGCCTGGGAAGGCATTTCTGCTCCTTTCCAAGTGATGCCACAAGCAGAAAGAGAGCTCTTGGACACACAGCCAACCTAAAAGCACCATTATCTCCAAAGCAATCGTTTTGCCCAGTTGCTGAAAACCTAAATGGGGGTGAGTAATGTCTCAATCCAAGGCGCTCTATTGTTTTAAACATTACTGTGTTTACTTCGCCCCTTCCCATTCATTATGCAAAGAAACACTGCGAGATAAACAAGAAGCATGAATAGTTGCGTGGAGCCTCCCAGAATTCCCAAATATTTCATATTTTGGCCCCCGGAATGAATTCAGTCTCCAGACCACCTAACTAGAGACTGAGCTGCATGTTGTAAATGCATTTGGCCAAGACTACAAAAACTTTTGAGTTAGATCATTTTGCGCTGCTCTGCTAACAAAATTTCCTCAGTATCCTCCTATTTTTTTTTTTTTTCTTCTTCCTTCTTCGGTCACACCTTGCCCGGGTGGTCTTGTGCTGGCATGCCTGCCAGCAACCCATGGAAATACTGATTCAGCAATGGTGTTTGCACTGTCTGCCAGACACAGACACTTTAGAGACCCCCTGGGTACCACTTGAGACAACTGACAGCTGTCACCCTGTCAAAGGGTTTGGAGATAGAGAGCCTGACTCAGTAAGGGGTTTAACCAACACTGCTCACAAGCTGTTGTGCAATCAAGTGACCTTTCTTTGAGTTTCATCACCTATAACATGCAATTGTTGAACGAATAATTGTGGCACAAATAGCTGATCCATGCAACAGAATCCAGGCAAGTCAGCCATTTCCTGGGACATGTAGTTGAACCATGCCAAGTCCCAAGGACTACATCTACAAGGCATCAGTGGCATTAGATGCATTGCCCTGCTGAAACAAACTTTTTTTCTTTTCCTTTTTTGTATCCCTTTCCTCTCTGCCTTTAACACCACTGCCACCTCTGTGCTTGTGCAGTTTACCAGGCTGCTCCATCCCTTCCCTGGTGTGAAATTAATTTTTGCTTTCAGCAGAGTCCACAGGCTAGTCATATGCCTCTGATTTTTCTTCACTTTCCTTGTATTTTCCAATTCAGTCTTTTTTTTTTCCTACATCTGCTAACTGGCCTATTTTAGAAGAATTTTCTTCTTTTTTTTGTGTTCATCAGATTTCTTGCACTGTCTAAGAAGAAATACTCTGTATACTCTGATTTATAGTCCTGTTTTACATTCTCTCTAGTTTATATATTTTCACATGCCAAAGCAATAGGCAATTAAAGGTGCTATGTCTAAAAATATGGGTTCATCTCTCTTCCATTCAATTGTCTGCCTGGACATACAGCTCCCCAGCTCTACTAAAGGATTTAAAGTGATGATGTCAATCAAATGTTGATGGCACATCTTCATGGCAATTGTTTTACTGTGATCAAAACTGTTGTACACATAGTGCCCACGTTTCAGACAACATTCACAAATGCTCTATTTCTGTCACTGTATTGATGTGTGGTTGCTCATCCTTCCTGGCTGAAAAATGAGAGGAAAAGCTCTGGTTGTGTTCCCGCGCTAAGATGCATAAACACAGTATTTCTAGAGACCTGAGAGGGAGTTTGTGGCTTCATCCCAGGGAAGGAGAGAGCAAAGATGCATCCCTCTCACAAACTCACTGCTCTCAGGTCTGATTTTCCAGCAGCTGGCAAAGCAAGGCAATAGCAGTACAAAAGTTCAGTAGAAAATAAACCCTTTTATGTTAAGACATTCTCTTTTTCACCATGAAAATACTGATAGTTATTGATAGCTACTCCTGCAGCAGACAGTGACCATACATTGCAGCAGAGTAGCACCACACTAGTAGATCTACAAAAGACTTCAGAGGCCTTGGTGCACATGCCAACAAGCCTACAGCCTAAAAACAAAGAACCAGGTGGAAAAACAGTATGAGGCCCTGAGGAAGAGAGCCAATGTGATCGTGGGCCACGCTTCCTACCATCCCATCTCTCCGAGGAGCTGAAGCTGTCCTCACTTTCTTCCTAGTCAAGGTATTGGAAATCACAGCAGGCATTCCCCTAAGCATTAATTCTTGCCTTTCACCTTAGTTTTTGCAGATAAACAAGTTGCCTCAAGTATTTTTTGCCATTGCCATCACCACATATACTGGAGCTAGAGAGCTGACCGGGCTCCCCCTGTTTCTATGGGGCTGCACCAAAGTACTTTTGTGCTAAACCCACCTCTACACCATCAGCGTCCTTCCCCTCACGTAGTCACACATGAACATACACGCACAGCCGAGGGTCCTGCTCCAAACAGCAATAAAAAAACCACCAAGGTTACACTTCACCTTGGCGGTGCAATCCGCCTTTCAATAGTTGCTAGACAGCAGCACGCAGAAACCCTCTCTGAAACCTGATTCAGCAGAAGCGCTTCGCCATCGGGATGTGAAGCCCCGCATGAGCCTCGCGGGGAAGAGGGAGGGATTTTCAGCTGCGTTGGTGGTTTATGATCGGGCAAGTCTGGCTCCTTACAAAGCTTACACAGAGTCACCAGGGGAGTAAGAGAAAAGATAGAGGATTGCTAATAACATATACTCTCTCAGAGGTTTTTCTCAGCATGTCCTTGTCCCGGACACATGCTTATTTATTTATCTGACTGCAAAAATACATACTTTTTCACAAGTAATTTAGCAGCAGGCAAAATCCCTGCTTAATATTTGCAGAAGTCGGGTAGATTTACCTTTCTTCCCAGACGACAGGACGGGTCTGGCCAGGGGCCCATGCAGAAGTAATCCAATGTTGTTATTGTTACTAACTTGTCCTAAAGAGAGTTGGAGGCGGTTTATCTTTTACAGCACTCTTTTCTAATGAATTGGCAACAACACATCTGACTTGGGTCCTTGTGCAGGGCCTCCCTTGAGCCCTCTCACCCCAACTTGTTACTGGCTTCCTGCTGATTTACAACAAAACTTTGACATTTGGTCTGCTCCTTAATAAGGGCCTGTGACATTGCCCAGGTATGAAAAAGGGGAATAAAATTATGTGGGTTAAAAATGATATAGCTCTTTGAAGGTGGAGACAGCAGAACCGGGCTTCAAAGTCCAGAGAGAAAAATGATACCCACAGAAGGCTCTTTGTTCAGACGGCGCGGCTGGCATAAATCTCCTGGCTGCGGTTCTTTATCCCGCCTCTAATTATTTGAAACTCATTTATCATTTGAGCGTCAAATAATTAGAAGTGGTGTAAAGAAACAGAGAAGAAGGAGGCAGGAAGAAAGGAATGGAAGGAACAGACATCATAGGCCATTCAATTGGGTGATTTTGAACAGGAAGACCTTATTGAATTATCTTGATAAGGTGACTCGAATAATTCCTGAAGTTCAGGGAAAAGCAAACCAGGCCCCTTCATTTTCTGTTTTACAGGCATATCGGAAACTCTTGGGCAGCAAAGAGAGGTGAGACGCTAGAGAATACAAATTTAGCAAAGAAGATTCAAATTAAGAATTGGAGCCACGATACCTGCCTGAAGCTCCCGTTACAGAGAGCAGTGCCGTTCAGGAGCACTGCCTCGAATCCAGCGCAGCGTAACAGCTCTCCGCTGTCACACCGACCTGAAAAGGAGCGTATGTGCTCTTGCACACAGTAAATGCCAACCTAATTGAGTTCCTGCACTGCAGCATGAGCAATGCAGTGATCAAGCACTTTGTTCAAAATTTCCTGAAGGGCTCAAATCCTGCCCTGACTTTTTTTTTTTTTTGCAAAACCACCAACTTCAAAAGGATTGCATGGGTTAGCAGTGAAAACAGAGTATTTCTTGCTGGGTGGTACTTTATTGGTCTGGCCAGGAGCCAGTGCAAAAGTTACCTGGTGTTGCTATTGTTATTCAAATGTCCTGAAGCTCTTTTATATAATCATATAGCTATATTCACTCCCCTTTGTCTTAATTTCTTTTATTATTTCTCTGCTTTCTGCAAAATTTTAATATGAAGTAAAGTTGGGCACCACTTTTGCAGAGAAAAATCTGTGCCTTTCTAACATGACCTCTGTACCTAGACAGGTGGCAATAAACAATGGAGGATAAAGGCAAGGTTATCACTCTGTTTTCACTTATGAAAGTTCCCCTAGAAACAAAGAAAAGGATGAGAAGGAAAAGAGATTAAACAGAAGAGAAAAAAAAAAGAAAAGAAAAAGAAAAAGCTTGAAGCTGGCTGAGAAACTGAGAACACACACAAGGAATGAATTTCCAGAGTTACGCAATGGGATCTGTGTTATCAGGTATAGGGGTCAATGTGCTGTAGCAACAGGTGCCAAAGATATCACACAAAGCTTTCCAATGGCCCCCAGGAGGACAGGGAAGGAGGAGCAGCCGTGCATCTGTGAGAGGCAGCTGCTCCCTGCTCCCACCAACCTCAAACCCAATGGGGGCCGAGTGCACATCTCCTCCAGCCCCACATCCTTATCTCACGCCCATCAGTCCAACAGGCAGCATTTTGCTTTGGTGAGCAACACTGTTTGCTGCCCACAGAGCTCCTACTGCTGCCTTTAAATGTAATTTGGGAATGTAAAAGCTGCCTGGAATGCCACCATAGGCCTGCTGTGCCAGTGACTAGCCTGGAAAGGTAAGCACTTTGAGGAAAGATAGAAAAAAAAGGCCCCAGGGCTGCCCATGAGGGACTGGAGGGGGGAATCAGGACTGGAGGCATGCTGATAGAGAAACACTGCTTGTTTTGATGGATGCCTGCTGGGACCACAAGCAGTGGCCCAGGTCAAGGCTCAGATGCTCAAGGCACCAAATAATGGAGCAAGTACCCTGCAGCAGGAGTCTGGGCTTGGCATCATCTCCAGTGCTGGTCTGCGAGCCCAAGCCCCACAGATGAAGCGCAGAAGTGTTGGGCTCGGTGGCCAGCCCCTGTTGTCCTTCCCCTCCCTCTGTAGCTGTGCCTCCAGCTTGCCTTGCAACCCCCTCCCCTCCTTACCCTCTTCCTCCACCAAGTGACCCCCGTGCTAAAAATACTCCCCCGCCAGCACTTGGTACAATAGATAAGCCTGGCAAGGCTCTTGTGGGAGACGCCATGGCTTCACATCTGCTTGTTAAAAATATCACATATTATTAAAAAAAAAAAAGTTTCTTGTGACTAATTTCAACAGCAAACCATATGGTCTTTTTACTTCTCCTGCACTCATAATAATTAAATGGCTAATTTCCCCTCTTAAACTACCTTCGGCCCACAGAAAGAAACAAAGGAAATCACAGCTATTCAGCTACAAAACATCTTGTTAAAGCACAGCAAAGAGTTATGCAATTAACCCCACAAAAGCCGGAATTTCACAGTTATATCTAACACTCCGAGTTAACAAGAACAAGCTTTAGATTGAGCCTTTTTGTTGTTGTTGTTTCTGTTTGCTGGCAGAGCAGTCACAGTTAAGGTCAGGTGTCAGACCAGATTTAAGCCATAAATGTCTGGTTCCTTGTGTTTTTTTTTGTGAGCTGGAGTCAGCACCGTATTGTGATTTAAATCAGCCGCTGGGCGCTTTGGAGGAGGCTTCCATTAAACTGGGAAACAAAGAATATGATTGCTTTCACCGCACCAACGCCTGCGTATCTCCCCGTGCATTGGACGTGCTGCGGCAAGAGCCATTGAGTCTGGGGTTGCCTCGTGTGCCACCAACACCTTTTATAGCTTCATTTCAGGGCTGTTTTGGGGCCTCGCCGATGGCGGCTGCCTTCTCCAGCCTGCCCAGCCCAACTGCACTCCTCTGCCCTGCACCTTGCACCAAAAAACCTCCCATTTTGCAATCCCGTTTGGAATCCGCCAGGCCATTACAGAATCACATGGGGTTGGAAGGGACCGCAGGACATCATCTAGTCCAACCCCTCCCTGCCAAAGCAGGTCCACCCAGAGCAGGCTGCACAGGAACGTGGCCAGGCGGGTTTGGAATGTCTCCAGAAACGGAGACTCCACCACCTCTCTGGGCAGCCTGTTCCAGGGCTCTGCCACCCTCAAAATGAAGAAGTTTCTCCTCATGTTTAGGTGGAACTTTTTATATTCAAGTCTGTGCTCGTTTCCTCTTGCCCTATCCCTGGGCACCACTGAAAAAAGACCAGCCCCATCCTCTTGACACCCTCCCTTTAAGTATTTATAAACATTGATCAAATCCCCCCTCAACCTTCTCTTCTCTATACTAAATGACCCAAGTCCCTCAGCCTCTCCTCATAAGGGAGATGCTCCAGGCCCCTAATTATCTTTGCAGCCCTCTGCTGTGCCCTCTCCAGCAGTTGCCTGTCCTTGAACTGGGGAGCCCTGAACTGGACACATTGCCCATGAGCAGTGGGGTGCTAGGGATTTTTTAATTTTTGGAGCAAAAGCAGCAGAGAGCCCTTCTCTGTGACAGAGATTCAAGAAAAAACTTTAAAAGGTGCCTGGCTTGATACACTTGGCTGATTCAATTTAGGTAATAGGAGCTGGGATGGTCCTAGAGAGGTTATTAAATTGGCTGAGAAGGTGCTTGAAGCCGAGAAGCAGTCCTTTGCGCTACACACCAAGAGCAAGTCAAAGTCCAGCAAAGGAGACCACACTGCAAACTTGGACTCCTGGGCGATGCTTTGAGCATCTTCTTATGGCACATGGGACTCGGCGGCTGCCTCCAGAAGTGGCAATTTTGCTGCAAAGCCAAAACCACTTATCTTCTGTTTCCTCCTGTTCCTGGTCAAACCACGCCAAGGTCTGCAGTGTGGGAGCTCCCAGTGGAGCCAGTACCCAGCCAAGCGATGAGCTCTGCTGGAGGAAGAGCAGTGTCACGGAGGAGGACGCTGGTGGGCACGGTACAATGAACTGCAGCGTAATGGCGTTCAGCGAGACAGAACGACATCTCTGAACTTGACAGCTTGGGTGAAGGTGCCCATTCACCCACTGTATGGGAGTGCTCAGATTGGCACTTAGGAGATTAAAATCGGTATTTGGGTGCCTAAATGCCTGTCTGAAAATTAGAATTTAGAACTGGGTTCCTTCATTTAGACAATCAGGTTTGAAAATGAGAGTAAGAGATTGCATGCCTGAGTATAATTTAGAGCGCAGACTCATTATGGATATTTTTATTGTTTAAGAAAATCCTTCCTGACTGGAAACGAGGCAATGACCAGGTCTCTAAAGACTGAAGAAAACTATGATGGCACCGGGCAATTTTCTTGATAAGATGAGCCACTAGATGACACTTTGCATAATAATATGGTGGACTGAACATTTCCATGCTACATTTTAATTTTCTGGCTTGATAAAGCCTATTATGGGCTCGTGCCAGGCAGCCCACGGACCATAAAGCTAACTAAGGCCTTCCTAAACTACCTGCCTTCCTGATAAGGCAGGTGGTCATTAGCTACGGCTCACACATCTGAGCAGAAGGAAAATAAAAACAGAGAAGAAATGAGCAGGAAAAGGATGACCACAGAGCAACAGACAGACAGACAGGGAGCTAGGAGCTGGTCAGGGGGTGGTGTGGTGAAGAGAAGGCATCACACATGGGAAAAGGACGACAAGGTAGGATACTAAGAGATAAGAAAGGGCGAACAAGGCAGCGGTAGGGTCTGAAGAGATAAAAGCTGCTGACAAAACTAAGAGTGGGAACAGGGAGGAAAAGGATAGTGGAGATGGCAAAGATGGAACAGTGCAGAGGAGAGAAAAACAGCAGAGTGCCACTTGGGAGGAATTAGAAGCTAATTATCCACTCAAATTCATAGAAATATAAAATACCAGTATTTCAGCCAGGAAGAACGCCCCACATGTTTTCCTATGCAGCAGCCTTGTAAGCCAAAAGAGAAGAACAGCAGAAAGCAGACAACATGACTGTGCATTTCATGTTGGTTTCTTATATTTCAGACAGTTTTTATGTATCTAGTATTAAATATAAAAACTTAGAAGAACATCTTTTGATTGTGCTATAAAGTACAGTTGCCACTAATTAAAGAATTTCAAAGGAGATGTCACTCTCTGTACAAATAGAAAGTAGCCTATTTAGATTTCTTACATTACACTATTATTCTGTCCCCGTTTAAGAAAACAAATACACACACTCACTGGAATTTTCTTGACCATTTATCAGCATTTCTCCCTGTGATGTGGATCAAAATATTTGAGTTTTTCCTGTGATTTCTTTCTTTATCCTCTAGCTGGGAAATGACCAGGAATGTAAGCATTGTCATAAAATATTGAACTGGGCAAATTACTTGCACCAGCAGAGTCATGTGGTTTTTTTGTTTGGTTGGGGTTTTGGGGGTTTGTTGTTGGTGGTGTGTTTTTTAAGTACATTTTCTGAATGACTTGTTACTTTTTAGTGAAAGCAGCTAAATCAGGTTATGTTGGCTGTTGTAAAGGGTTTGCATGAAAGTGCATGACAACCATGACCAGTGGAACTGGAAGCATCAAGGGAAGCTTCTGTTCATCCTGCAGGCTAGCAGCCCCTCTGCAACCACCGGTATTTAAGCAGAGCAGACTGGTTGGTGTTATATCTCCACTGTAGCATCCATGCAATGCAACTCACTAAAATTCCTAGTGAGAAGGGAGGGCTAGAAAGGTTGAGAGAGTTGGGGTTGTTCAGCCTGGAGAAGAGAAGGTTCTAGAGAGACCTTATTGGGGCCCTCCAGTACTTAAAGGGGATTTATACAAAAGATGTGCACAAACATTTTAGCAGGACCTGTTACGAAAGGACAAGGGCTAATGGTTTTAAACTAAAAGAAGGTTGATTCAGACTAGATAGAAGGAAGAAAATTTTTATGAGAGTGGTAAAACAGTGGAAAAAGTTGCCCCAAGAGGTGGTAGATGCCCCATCTGTGATAAAATTCAAGGTCAGGCTCTGAGCAACCTAATCTAGTTGAAGATGTCCCTGGTCATTGCAGGGGGGTTGGACTAGATGACCTTTAAAAGTCTCTTCCAACCCAAATGATTCTATGATTTGATTATTTTACTCCCAATGTGTTTGGCCTTCTGAGTAGCCTGGTAGATCACGTACCTGCGTATATGATGTTAGCCTTTCTTTTGTGAAATCAGTTAAATAGGGCAGATACACTGGGCAAAAAAGGCTGTTTCCTCCTCCTACTCTTCACCCCCTCCAGACTGAGGAATCTCCAGACCCCTGGATGGTTGCAAGAGAATCCAGAAGACTTTCAGCAGCAGGTGTACATGAGCTATTTGAAATAGGAAAGGAGCAGATCAAGTTCTGAGGAACCTTTTTCTTCCTCTGCTTACTGCCTTTTGCTGCTACCTTTGCTTAAGATAAGGGAAGCCCTGTTTAGTATTACAACACAAGGCAGTGCTCATAGAGGTGCTGTGTAAGTAATACTCACTGATGACTTCTGACCAGCAGAAAAAGTCAGTTAGGCTGAGAGCAAAGGGAATTTCTTAGCCTTTTTCTGCTGCTGAGGCATCCCATGTTTCTGCTGTGGTTCAAGGGAATATTCTGCTTAGAAACAAGAGCTTCAGAGTCACATAATGATGCCAGAAACAGCTGACTTTAGGAGTCCGGCATGAAGACTCAAAGAATTAGGAAATGTGTAAATCCACAAGATGGTTGGAATGCAGCACCTTACTGTCACTTAGAAATGCTAACAGAAAATTACTGGCTGCAAATGGATCTCTGATTATAACTCTCTCCTCCACAGGTAACATATTGCCATCATTATCTTCACAAAATATTTCCACTTTCCCTTAGGGATACCTACTTTTGCTTTGGAAAAAGAAATGACAGTTACTTGTAATCTAGAACACAGCAGAGTCTTAACAACAGAACAAATTAATCTAATTTAACAATGAGATTGGTCATTTTTTAAAGGTGAAAATCAGTTTACAATTTCCATCTGTCCCCATGGAAGTCAAAATACGTTCTGACTTTCCCATCTATGGCTGACAATCATAATCCATAATACAAACAGTAATAAAATTTCCCTGCCTTATGATAAAAAGGTACCCAGAAACACAGGGAAGTGTTTATCAGTTCCCCCTCCCACCTCACCAAATGGGGATATTTAAAGTCACCAAATGTAGATATTTAAAGTCAGATACTCCTGTCCAAACCTGCCACAGACAGGCTCTGCAGTACACAAACGCATTTGCTCTTTGAAAGGCGATATTAGGCTCCCAGTTGCAAGTTCTCGACTTGGAAAACTGGGAACATGTTACTGTCATAATACACAGCACATTTGGCTACTTCTCCAATGGTCAGCATCTAATTTCCATGCAGAAGGTGAGGTATCTTCACAGCTATACTCCACAACCATTCAGCAGCCTCTCTAAAACTGATACTTGTTCTAGAGCAACTGGGAATCTCTGCTGAAACCCAAAGTCTTTGCAACTGGAAAGCTTTGCTGAAAAGATACATGCTGTCATGCCCAAGGAATGGTGAGTCAAAAGAGTGTCACTTTGCTGGAAAAACAGGTACAGAACACTATCCTTGCAAGCGCTACTAATCCTTTACTTCTATCAGCACTTAGATTTGCACAAAATCAACGAGACCAAGTGGTGAGGTGAAAGACATAATCCAGGTGTATCCCACTCAACTCCAGTGTAGAGTGCCAACAGAAAATCTTAAATTCTTAAGCTGATTTTTTTTCTTACTGAATCAAGGCTAACAATTTTATTTTTATATTGATTGCCTCTTGCATTCTGAGGTCCTTGAATGAAGGACATTTTATAAATGTAAATTTGATGGACTGATACATTTATATTCATGAGAACATAGCTGGAAGTAAGCAGGTTAGTGTTAGTTTACACTCCAATTTTGTCAATAATAATCAGGAAAAGGAGGGATTAATGGCTCACCCTTATAATCTAGTCATATCAATGCTATCCACTAATCTGGACAATGCAAGAACATATCTGTTATGTCAGGCTTGCATAAGCAATGTTTTTCCAAATACACAGTTAACATTTAGAGGATGTTGCATGGGTTTTGGCACCAATTTTCATCTACTATTTGCTACAGAAACATTTATGCGTAGCAACATACAAACAATTTTGGGTTCAGATCGCAGAGGGGATAAACTATGAACACGAACAAGAGAAGGATAAATTTACACAGCTGAACCATGGGTAGATAGCAGGTATTCATGCCTTAGACAAATACAAAATGAGAAAAGAGATTGCAATGCAGCTTGGGCTCAAGCCCATTTGCCTCGGCTAGGCTCACACAAAAAGCGCATTTATGCCACAGTGCTATGGCAAGCATGGTGACACCCCCAGCAGCAAAATTCCATGCTAAGAGCCTTCCACATTACACAGCTACACCACTGGTCCACTGACAACGCTCACTGTAGGAACACTGACATATACCATATATTGATATTTTATCACTCAGGCTGCCTAACCTTGTCCGGAGCAAAAGCACAAGCACAGTGATAACACGGGCAGCTACTAGCACCCTGTCCATGTTACTGGCCAGCACTTGCACGGTAGCCCTACCTCTGATAGTGCCAGGGTTGCTATCACTGACAGCAGGAGATTTCTCGAGCAATATTATCCCACTGGTCAACCTCCAGGCTGTCCATTTTTCTCGGTGCAAGTCATCTTAACTTTTCTTTCCTTTTTTTTTTTTAATTTTTAATTGAACTAGCATCTAACCCAACTTCCCCTGAAGTTGTTGGGTAGAAGATAGGTCTTTTGGCTCTAGCTGGAGATAATGCTTTGACCACTGTGGAGAGGAAGTGTGCATTGAGCCCGACATCTGTCATAGCCCGTAGCCCTCTGCTTGTCTGTGCCAGGAAACGCAGTCCAATTTCTACGCTCCTGTGGTCTAACTGACAATCTGATTTCTCAAGCCACTTCATAACTCTCGGTGCACACATCCTTCTTTCTCAGGGACGTTTCTTACAAATCAACCTGATATTGCGGCTCTGAGGCAGCTGCTGCTGTAAAGGTGACAGTGGCTCTTGTTTTGATGCTTTTGGTCCCGGTTTTCACAAAAGGCGGCAGGGACGCGGGCCACAGCACGCATTGTGCTGCTGCTACTCCTTTCACCAGCGCGTAGGCCAGGAGTTAGAGGACACCACAGTAAAAATGCGGCCACCCTGACAACATCAGGCCCCTGAGAGCCACCGCCATCCGCACAGCGAGATGAGAAGGAATGCAATAGTGGGAAATGCACGTCCGCGTGTACCTTGTATTGTATTATATTCCATTAGCACAAAAATGGCCCGAGTGACCTCACAGAGCACTTGTGTGATGAGAACACCCTTGTGAAGCTACAGCTGTTTTGAACTATTAAGCGTTCATAAGCCAGACATGATTTCCCCGCAATGCTTCTGCTAAATGAGTGGCTACGTATTGCATTAGCATTCCCAGATGCCCTCCCTCGGCTCTAGCAGCCTGGGGGTAAAAAGGCAGGAAAGCTCAGGGATGCACTTCTGCGCCTGAGAACTGCAGTGCAAATCACCCTAATTGTTTGTTAGATGAACAATGATCACTAATTAACATTGTTAAAATGTCATCAATGATCACTAATTAACATTGTTAAAAATTTGTTAACAAAGGAAATTTAACAATATCTTAATTAGGAAGGATTTCTAATTTATGATATAGACCATGTTAGACAAACAAGGCACAACTCTCCCTTTGTTTTTCAGCTCTGCAGCAGGAGAGATTACATGATATGACACAACACATTCTGTGTTTGCCGTTTATCATTCTACATCCTCGACTCACTTGTGCCGTATAATTACAGCTGGGGCTAATTTTACCTGTGTTATTGTTTGCCCTGTAATTTAGACAGAATATGCCATGTTGATGCTACGTGATTTAGTCTGGGGCATTCAGCTGACTTTTTGCCACAGGACAACTGCTCACATGTTATTGCAGTGAAGTGCATGCATTGCAAAATAAAAAGAACCTTTTCAGTGTTTTAATTTACTTAATGATACGGTGCGAGGGTAGAAGCTTTCTTCGGGTTTTCTTTTTCTAAATGTAATTTATCCACAGCCACTAACCTTTCAGGGCTGTGTTCTACTTCAAAGCCACTGTAGATTGTTGGAAAAAGTCCCCTCCTATTATCTATTACTTAATTATTAAAAAGCATCTACTCTGTTTTCATAAATTATCTATGTACCAGGGATGTTGGCTTACGAGGAGGAAAGACATGCACACAGGCTTAAGGAGGTTACAAAGTTAATTATTCCTTATGGAAAACCAGCAATAAATAAAAAAACACCCCTGAAGATATTTCAGACAGTCCTGGAATCAGAGACTGAAAAGGTTTCAAGAACCTCCATAACAAATTATCTTTAAAAGCCCAGGTAAATTGGCAGACTCGCCTCAGTTGTGCTTTGCCTGGCAGAATACTCCAAATGTCTGATATCATTCCTGAGGGAACGTATTTATTATATAATGCCAAAGCCCATCTCTAGTGGACTCCTGTTACCAGAGCAGGGGGAACTTTATTTGCCTGTTTGTTTTGGTGGAACCGATGTACAAACCATGCTGATAAGGAAATACAGCTGAATGGTTAAGGCTCTGCTTGCTTTTAGACGTAGTAACATAAAGATTCCTGCTTCAGCACAGACCTGTCCATCTGGTCTAGGCTCTAATTCCATATGTTGTCTGGGGATCATCTGCTTGGGGTGATGGATCACTCTTCCTTTTCTCCCTTTAAGAGGCGCTTCTGCATGTTTTTGTCCTCTGCTGGCCTGGGAAAACTGGGATTCACTCTTGCATGGAAATACTCTTTGGGGCTCTTGCCTTCTCCCTAGACATGCCCACCGCCTCCTCAAAAGCAACTCGATTGGGAGCAAGAGGTGTTGTTCTTCCTAAATCCCCCTGCTTGCATTCAGATTGTTCTGGAAGGCTGGAAAAAGCCTGTGATTCCTCACAGCCACCCCCCCTACATTAACCCTGGTGCTTACCCAGGCTGTGTTGAGCCCCCAGGGACACAGGTTGTGTACGCCCACAGTGGGCTGCTCACTGTGGGGGTGTTTTGGAGAGGAGAAGGCCTCTTCAGCCCCTTGATGAACGCATGCAGACAAGGGTGTCCTGCTCCCCATACATGAGCACCCTCACACACAAAATGGGACAACGCCTTACCCCTAAACCACCCACATACAGCCTGATGGCTGGAGCACTTTTCTGGAAAATGACAAGTGTGGGCTCAAATTTCCCCCAGGTGCAAGGAAAGTCAAATTTCTGGTGTTCTCCTTTGCTTTCCTTACAAGTGCCAAACGCTGTGCCCGGGGCTCACCAAAGGTTTTCTGTCCCCTCTTATTTTCAGATTTTGGTTTAGCAAGGATGAAAAAGGAAAGAAAAAAAGTTAAAATTCTGTACATTGCTATTTTTATTTTTTAATTCCTTGCTTGTTTGGGGAATAAAACCAGCAAGAATAATTATTCTCAAGGTCTTATCTCGCCTTCCTAAAGCATTATTGGAAATTCAATAACAGTTGTTTTCTTAGGAATGACATTGTTTGCCTCCAGCTACGTAGGGACACTTATTTTGTCCCTTCTTTCTATGCTTATTGGACCCTCATGAAGCACATTGCCTTAATGCATAAAGCTGTTCTGATATTTGTTCTGAGTTAGGTTTTCTAAAACAAGTTCCTGCCTTTTTTAGGCCATTGTTAGAATGGCAGTCTGATGTACTGGAAGGTGTTTTCAGATTTAGTTGACCATGCAAGTACTGAAAACAATACATGCCATTGCTTTAATTCGACTTCTCAAGAAAGTTTTGTGGGCTTTTTTTTTTGGTGGTTTTTTTTTTTAGATAACAGAATTTTAAACTGTTCTTGAATTATCCTGCTTGCCAGCTAGTCCTTTTCTGCTTCAGATGCTACAATTACATTCTGAGATTCTTTTGAAAGGATACTCCAAAATGTTATGCTTGCTGTAATTAAAAAGGTTCTTCACACATGAGACCACATGTACATCATTTGTATTCCTATTAGGTTCACCACCCCCTTCTGCATATCTCAAAATGCTCTACCTGGTTTCCAAAGATCTCCTCTGGCTCCCTATATTTTGTTATGTGACCTCTCATTTACTTCTTCTACTTCTTTCACATGCTCATCATTATCTTCTGCAGCTGGGACTGTTACCTCTTTGGCCACACACTTGATGGAGACACCCATCTTTCCAGCTAGATGAGCTGCCCTGATTTAAACAGCCCCTAAGATTTTTTTTTAATTTTTTTTTTTAAACTACAGTTCTGACATTTTTCCCAAACCGTAGGTGTGTTGGGTCTTATGCATTCAGCGGAACACCCTTCCTTGTCCTTGTACCATAATCCAGTTTCACTGGCCTGTTCATACCTATCCTACCCTGGCCACAGGTGTCAAAGCCAGCAGCAAAAAGCTGTTTTGAGAAAATATTCATGCTCTCCTTCCCCCTATACTTCTGCATTAAGCTTGATATAAAGGGAAATTTTAGGAAAAAATGAAAAAGTTATTACATGAAATACATTATCATAATATAGTCACTGAAGGGACATTCAGAATGTGGTTTGAAATTAGACTTTTCCTGCTGCACATTGAATTATTTTTTTTTTATAGTTAGCACATCAAATTGAGTTATTTTTTTCAAAATCTTTTTGTCATTCCAATTCCTGTACGCCATAGATGAAATTTAGTGCTGGACCTTCATACAATGCTACATTAACTACATTATCAACAACACACTAAAGTCCACAGAAACATCAATGAATATCATGCTGATTTTCCAGAATTCTTCTACAGAAACCTGAGTGTTTACAGCAGCTGCACTATTAGCTTTCTGTAATATAGCCTTGCTTTTGTTTAAATACAAACCCTATAATACTTTCTATTTTCAGGATTTTGCTTTCCTATATATTTTAGTGACCAAAAATATCCCTGATGTACATTTGTGCACAAAACAGACATCTCGGAGTAGGTATTTTAGGTCTATTCAGAAGTAAAGAACTGATGTACTACTTGTACATATCTCTCACTATTATACACCATTGCTAAATCTACATAATACAGCTCAGACTCTTTCAGAAATAAATAAAGATTATTTTTTAAAAAAAACAAGTAACTCCTGTAGCTTTCAGTTTTCTCCCTTTATATCCAAATAGGGAAGGAGATAGGAAGAGCACAAGACCTTTTTTTCTCCTATATCATCAACACTTTCAGAAATTTCAAATAATTAGGTTTCTCAGGAAGGGGTAGGTGAGAGTGCTGGGTAAGGGTGTGTTGCGCTCAGTAAGACTGGGGTTAGCACACAGCACTCCCTCCACAACACCGACACGTGCCTTCTTAAGGGAGCTCCATAGGTGCAAAGCCAGCATTTGCAAACTGTTATTTCAACAGGAAGCAAGGGAAATATCTTTCAACTCCTTTCACCAACACACCCCATACCCACTTATCACCATAGAAATACATTGAAATAAGACAGTATAAATGCAATGGTTAACTACAAGATGATAAAACTACATAAGAATAAATGGAAGGTAGTAATAACATGCCTGAAAAAAATCACAGCATATGCACACATTACAGACAGATGGGAAAGATAGCCTTAAATATACTGGGAGGTGATGTAGGATGGCAGTAAAGGTTTATCTGGGTCATCATCAGGCACAGGTGTGGTAGGAACAGTGAAAGAAACCAGTTTCAGGTGCAACAGGTTGAATTCCACTTGAAACAGTAAAGGCAACATCAGAGGTCAATGGACTCTTTAAAAAACAAGAAATGAATAACTTTGTTCGCTTTTTGTATTTATGCATTTCTTGGTGAACTGCAATAACCTTGGTAATCTTTATCTTCAAGCTTCAGTTCATGTTCGGGTCTATTTCTAACACAAAGGGAATTAGATATGTGCCTTCTCTAATAATTTAGAAAGATTTTAATCTGTTGACTGTTATTCCATGTTTGTATCACATTCTCTCTCTTCGTCTACTCTTCTTCAATGCATTCAGCCTCGGGTAACTCTTGCATACTTAACTCTTTCTTCAAAGGCAGCTTTCCATCCAAGGCTTACTCTTTGAGCTACACCATCATCTTCTTCCTTAGACCATCTGGAACTACGAGTGATCCCTTCTGCATGGCTTTCCAAACACCACTAATTGTCTTGCTGGTTATCCAGTCCCACACAAAAAGAACATTTTCCAAGACATATCAGATGTTAAAACTCTTCCAAAACTTGCTCGACAAGTGTTTTGTTTGCCTTGTCCATCCCTCCAAGTAATTGCATCAATGTTTGTCATAAATAAAACGCTTTACACTTAGCAATCGCTCCTCAAGCTGGCAGTTGAATAACTGGGGTGGTGGCAAAACGTGAAATGGATGGATAAGTGTGTTACTGAGGATCACCGAGGCTTGTAATACTGAAAATATTGGAAACCACACATGTCTTTTTATTTGAAAGTTAGTGAACAACATGTGGGCCACATACACCTTCAATACACTTGGGTTTTGTGGGTGGGTCCTTGCAGCATCAACCCACAACATATAAGCTGGGATATGTTTTGCAGCCTCAAGTCCTGGCATTCACTTCTCCCCTGAAGGCATAAAGGTCCTTGGTGGCGTGGACTCCATAAGAGTCCTCCTCCAGCTATATTGACACCTGCTGTTGTGTGTAGCAATGCTGTGTAAGTTTTCAATGACTTCTGCCAAGTAATACCACAGCATAGTGAGAGAGAGCTCTGATTTTCACCCTCCATCTGCACTGAACACATTTTTTGATCAATGGTTTCTTGTACAACTGGTTATCTTCACAGATAAACCACTTGAGTTTTGTGCTGGTTTTTAATGAGTCAGTATTTTGGTTTAGTGATCTTACGCTAGATTCATCCTCTGCTATGTACAACCAAGAGCTGATGCAGATTTACCATTTGCCCTTGTTCTTTGCATTTCCATCTGTATTCTGGAGGATAATAGCTTTCATGGACTTTTTATTGATATTTTCTGTTAGGGCTGAAACATGCTTTTTCAATGCCACTGGGCTTTTGGAGGTGTTGTATGCTGGAAGACTGTTAAGTATAAGAAATCTCCTAGACTGCACAAATGCATGATTTGAACACCTGCAGCCCTGCCAAATTCACATGTAGCCCACAATTTGTCTCGTACTGCAGCCGAAATACATGGTGTGTGCTGCCACGCTATTGCAATTCTTTGCAATTCCTATTTTTTTCCATTGTTCATAATTATATTTTTTTCCTGAACCATTCCTAAACCCTACTTGATGTTTCTGAATTTGGTAGTGAGGAAGGGAAGGGGAGGGAAGGGGACTTAAAAGGTGAATTGTGCATATGTGAAATCAGGAGTGTGGAGACTTTTTTTCAGAGGGATTTATGAGTGAGATGCGTAGATGTGAGTGAGGTGCTGGGTTTGCTGAGCGCGCAGCTCCTGCCTGCTCTTAGGGTGGGTTGCTGAATGTGCAGGTTAATTCAATGGACAAAGACCAGAGGGTGCAAGAAGGAGAAATATGGCCTTATTTCCTAGGACCTCTGGAAAAGCTCAGGTTGAGAGCTGTTAGCAAGCTGTCTGGTTCCCCTTCAGAACGGTATCACTGGCCCGGCGTTGCGTGGCGGACTGAGTCCCCACTCAAATCCCAGGGCTGGGTCACAGCCCCATGAAATTGAACCCTGAAAGGAGCCTTCTCCCAGGTCTTCTCCCAGAAACAAAAAGCAAACCTAATGGCAAGCCTGTGTGATGGTGTCACCTTCTATACTTAATTTACACTCTTTTAGGTCAACAACAACTTGATTTCCAAGTAGAAAATGGAAGTGAACCTTGGAAGATGACTATTGCAGCTACTAGAAGAAATACATAAATTCTTTGAAACCTTACCAAACTCTTCCAAAATAACCATTTTCTGATGATGCAGCAACCTGTCCACTGGGGACAATTTATAGGTGTTGTTTCAAAAAAAAAGCAACGTAGAGGCAGAGAAGAAATATTACATAGGAAAATAATAAATGTCTGCTGCATTTTACATGTTGAAAATGTTTGACTATAAATTCCACTTTTGACATTCATCCCAGAGCCACTTTAAAGGCAACCCACAGACTCAACGGGGAGACAGTAAACACTAAATCATAATTACCTCATAAAAGGGGAGCCTGTTTCTCTGAATGCCTGAGATCTGGTTTTGCTTCACAAAAAATATCATAAATCTATTGTGTTCTACTCAGTTTTATTTAAGGCCAATTAGTGCTTGTATTAAAAAGAGAAAGAAAGAAAAACAGAAACAACACCTTCCAAACTTTGCTGTCATTCGTATAGATGTGAAACTCTGACTCTCTGCTCTCATTAAGGAGCTGTTCATTAGGGACAGCATGGTCCATGAGAGCTGAGGTCTTACATTAACAGTGAACTATGGAAAATCTCTCCCATTTGGCAGCCCACATTAACATTTCTTCTGCAAAGGGATTTCTTTTTAATGCAACTTAGTGCTGTATGTTTTACTGTACAGAAGAAAAAAAAATATTTTTCAACACAATCTTGACTTGGCTTTAATATCCCACAGGGTGACATCTGACACTGTACTGAGAGAATAACACCTCTCTGGGTAATCTTTCCAACAGAGCCTGAAAATGAGCAGTCTGTGCCATTAATATGGCCAATGTAATTAGCAGAGCAGTATGACTGACTTTTTTTTTTTTAATCAACATTTCCTAAAGCTATTTCTCCAGCTGAAGTTACACTAGCCTGCAGAGCCAGGGAAAGCTAAACTTGAGCATGCCCAAATAGGTTGCAGTTTTGAAGCAAGGGTAGCGAGATCAAAGGTAACATAGCTGCCTGCCTTGGACATAATTTCCAAATAAGGCACCAGTTACCAAAAATTAAAAAAAAAACCCCATGTTTCTAGGTGAAATTAGCTGAAAATAGTCTTGCCACAATAATGTTTCAAGGCAAGGGAGACTATTTTTGTATTAAGAAAAAAATCAAAGGAGTTTGAGTTGTGGTTCTTTGTCCACTGCCCATGTTGTATTCAGATATGTTGGGACTGTGGTTTTGACTAGTTTGGATGTAATCACACGATTATCATACCTCTATTTATTCTGCTGGGCCCTTCCCTTTGCAGGTCAGCATGCAGTCAGAGAGACCAGCGATACAGACATATCACGTCACACCACAGAAGTCACCACAGATGCCTTCAGGAAGAGCTGGGACCTGCAGGTGGCGTTTGCCTGGACACAGCTGGCCTTCCTAGGCAGGGCTGCGCTGGGAAATGGGACTGGTGAGGATGATGCTGACTGTTGGAACATGAAGGGCTGGATGTGGCCAATGCCTGCTCTCTCCTTCTGGGAGGATAAAGGATTGGCAGCAGCATGGCCTGGGATGTGGAAACCACACTGCTTCTCTGCTAGCAAGACAGCCCTGATTCATTTTTAAAAAATATCCAAGCCCCAGGGGATCATGCTGATCTTCCATGTGCAGTGTAGTTGATTCAAGACTGTCAGACCTGTATTCAGAAGTATGAAGGCACAAATTTCATTTTGAAACACAGCTAGTGAAAGATAATGAACTCACCTAGGTGAATGCAAAAGTCTTGACTCAAAAGTAGGTTATCACAGCAAAAGACACATGTTAAGAAAAACCTGGTAAACAGTCCATATGTTACTAATAATTACTATCTCTTTTTGCTGGGAGAAGTGATCATAAATAAATTCTACATTGCAAATACCTAGTGCATAGAGGCTAAAGGAGCAACGTCGTTAGGACTGTACTGATCATTACATCTTAGCATTGTTCTGCAGGAGTATTATTTCAAGACATCTGTATTGAACAGCCTTCAAAAAAAAACCTAAGAAAAGGAAAACATCAGTGGTTGAAAATGTCTGCATACAAGATGTATTAAAAAAAAGTAGGCTAGATTTGGCACTGGCACAATAGCAAGGAAGGTTCAGTGTACCATCAAGAGCAAAAAGATAGCAAAGAACAAGCCAAGCCCTTGGTCTTTTCGAGTTAAGGGCTGCAGTCTCCTTGCAGAGCAGCAGCAAAGTCTGGTGGGTCCACGGTGGGATCAGCAGGAGTGAGGTTCTGAAGGTCTGACAGACTAATCCCAGATGTAAAGTCAAGGGAGATGTTTTCACTGAATTCCCACTGGTGGGATTTGGCTCTAATTCTACATTTGATTTGGTAGGAAAATCCTTTTAACCACTCTGCCTGTAAAATGAGTGTATTTCCTGTCACACATAACCTCTAGACAAGCTTTGATGGACTTCCTCATATATGAGCAAATTTTTAGTCTCATGAAGACAGGCTGAACAGCCTTTAATCTCTGATATTTTGTTATGCAAGGTGTGGTTTCTATCAAGTTCTGAATGAGAAGGACAGAAGGAAAACTACAGTATCATTCTTGATCCAGAATAGTTTCCCAGAAAATAAAGTACTACAACTAGGCTGAAATTAACTGCTCTCTTTTTTGAAAATTTTTTTTTAAGTTTGTGTGAAGTTTAATTACCTTAATTTAGCAATAGCACAATAAAGCATGTTACACTTAAGACACACTAAATGCCACATTCCTATTTTTCTTCCTTTATCACTCCTTGAAAGGGTGCACCCAAGAGGGAAAATTGTTATCATTT
This sequence comes from Gallinago undulata, assembly GCA_026546715.1. Lineage (NCBI taxonomy): Eukaryota > Metazoa > Chordata > Aves > Charadriiformes > Scolopacidae > Gallinago > Gallinago undulata. Next base: position 61,895,604 of record JAOTQQ010000012.1, read on the forward strand.
TCCTCAGGAACAACATAATTTTTTATCTGTTAATGTTTTAATGTTTATCAGTTAATTATAGATCTTTATCCACATAATCTTTATCAATTAAACATTCCAAATGCAAAAAGTATAGCACATATTCAAATTACCAAGCATTAATATGTAAAATCCTCCTAAAATATTTATTTCTAACATTCTCATTTTTAAAAAACAGCATATTAGCAAACACCATCAATATCATATTTGCTCACATGATGGCATCATGCTGTGATTAAAGTCCTTGATTTGCAACAGCCAACAGACTGTCAGCAGCCTTAGAGCTGTCATCCTGGCACTCGGAGGCATGTGGCGGGAGGGAAAGTGAGGAGGAGGAAGGGGGAAGAGTGGAGGAAGCATCCATCTATGAGGAAAGAAAATAGCATCATCATATGAAACAAAAAAAGGCTGTGCAAATACATACTTTGCACCAGATAAAAAAATAAATGCTTTGCTGTATTCAACCACTGCTGGAGATGTGACTGAACAGTGAGTAATGACTTAATGACCGTAAGGAAAAAGTGCCTAACCACTAAAAAATAATATTCCTAAGAAATATTCATAATTAACATTGACCTGCCCTCGTCACTAAGATGCAAAAGAGAAAAAAAAATCATACTGCCTACACCTCTGCCTACTACATAATATTTCCTTCAGAAGGCACTGTGCAGGAGGAAGTGCCATCACCATGTTAGCTCATAGACAGGTACCTGCCTACAGAGAGAGCACAGTGTTTATTTTTTTTAACATAAACAACCCCATAACAACAGAATCATAATACAGGGTGAGGGAACCCAGGACGTCTCAGGTCTAACCACTTGCTCAGGCATGGCCAGCTATGGGATCTGACCAGATTACTCAGGGCTTTGTTCAATCTGGTCTTTAAAATTTCTGAAGATGGAGACTGCACAGCCTTGATGAGGAAACTCTTCCACTGCTTGGCTGTCCTTATAGGGAAAAAGGAATTCTCTCAGGATATAAGCTGTTTAGGCTTCTATCAGTGTTTTTTAAGTGCCTGGCATAGCGGAGTCCTTGTATACAACCGGGACCTACTGCAACCATAGTAAACCAAGGCAAAATGCCAGTGATGATAGCAGAAACGTACCCTAATAAATACTATTGTGCTGTGGAGCTAAGCCCTCATCCTCTGAACAGGAGCACGAAAAGATGACTAAGTCCTGTTTAGCTGGAAGTTTTAAGCGTGAGGATAAGGGACTGGAGGCTCCAGCATCCAGCAGCTCCAGCATCTCTCCTGCTGTTCCTTTTTTGGCACATGCAGCAAACTTCCTGGTCCTTGCTCACTTGCTCCCTTCCAGCCACAGTGTCATGCTGCAAACTGGCCCCTCACACTGCATTCTTGTTCCTCCACCTCATTTTTGAAGACAGTCTGAAGGGAAACATACCCACCATGGAAACTGAGACAGGAGTTGGCTTAAGGGCCTGGAAGTAACAGCTCAGTAATGTTCACTTGGAGAATGCATGTGATGTGGTTACTGACATTTTAATGATAACAGTGGCTAATTATTTCACTGCTGACCACAGCATAAGCTTCCTGTAATCCTTATCCATTGAAATTGTGTATCTTAAGAAGTAGAGGACGATGCTACCCCCACTGGTATATGTCTGCTATCTCTGATAGATTTTCCAGAATTGTGCTTACTTCAAGTTCAAATTATTTCAAGCAATTAAGCTCCATGAGTTGTCTTTTAATGGTAAGTTCTTCCAAAATTAAATTGATTTTTCTCTCACATCAGTTCCTAGGGGTCATGATCAGGACAGATAACGGTTCCCTTAGGCACCGCGCAACTTCCAAGAGTTACCCTCTCTGGAGGTCTGTGCGATCCACGGCTTTATTTATTTTAACTAGCATAAAGAGCTGTGCTAGCGACCGCGCCAAAGGGGCCAGGTACTGAGCGGGTTCGCCTTGCTCGCTCGCAGAGCCAGGGCTGCACCTTCCTTGATCCAGCAGCGTGACTAACACAGAGAGTGTCTTCATTTACTGAGGGAGGACCCATCTGTACTAACACAGGGTAGAAGAATTACAAGCTGTGGAGTACAATGCACCGATGTAATTAGTTCACTTGTAGCTGGCCCCTTGATTTAACTAATTGCTGCCGGCTATACCCACCGGCCCCAAGCAGCTCCCCCAGAAGGAAGCAAGCCACCGAGGCAGATCCCTCCACCTGCCTCCGGCGCGTCCCACGCGAGTGGCAGCATCCTGCCCTCCCACTCCTCCGTGGGGCCGGGGGAGCAAGCACCCCGGCCCCCACGTCCCCTCCCAAAGGAGCGGATCCAGCAGGCATCCTTCCCCCGCTCCTCACCCTCCATCCCTGGGTGAGGCTGACAGATCGGGCGCTCTGCCAGCATCATCTGAGACACAATTACGGTCACACATGCTGGAAAGTTGAGAGAGAACGTGTGGGATTTATTTTATTTCAGGGGGAGGGAAGAGAGGCAAGAGCTTTTAAGCAGTCAAGGCCTCTGACAAAACAGGATTGAAAGCTATGCACCATATTTCATATAATTCAAGGCTGGACCGCATGCATGTGTTATTAGTTCTCAAAACCATTGTGTACAGCAATTTCTCCATCCCCAGTGAACTTTTTTGGCTGGGAGGCCAAAGGAATAGTTGTTACCGAGCCAAAGCAGTTTAGGAATTTTTCCTGAAGGAGGGAGGGAGAAGCATGGAGCAGAAAGCAAGAAGGTCTCCTCTTTGATGGCACGACAGCCGCTGCCAATGTTTCCTAAAGTTGCCTGTGTCTTCCCTTCCAAACTCTCTCTTTTTGTAGGGAAATCCCCCCTGCCCCTCTCTCCCGTTCAGGGGCAAATTAACATTAGGACAAAGTGGTCTGTCTCCCAGCAGTGCCCGACTCTCCCCTCCCGGGGCAGCAACAGGACCAAGTGCAGCAGCCAGGGATGCTCTGACAGATTCCTAGGGTCCCCACAAATCAGGAGAAATCCGTTACCACAGCTTTGACAGATGTCTTACACTCATCTCTGGAGCTTAGGAGGGAGGTAAGGGAGGAGGAAAAAGAAGGAGGAGGAGAGCTGAAAGCTTTTCAAAGACTATTCAAACAGGGGCTTGCTTTTTTTTTTGCCTTTTTTTTTTAAACAAGGTGAGAAATTAAGGTGGAGGAAATACTTAAAACCAAAACGTTTATAAATTTATCGCTTCACTTTAACCACAGCTTTATTTCTCTTTCTGTCTCACACCATGTTTCCATTATTGTCAGGAGAATGAACCGCATGCATGCCAAATCAGGTCATTCACAAATATAGAACGAACGTCTGTCATTACAGATTTACCACTCTGACTACAGCATATCCCTTCTGTCTATAAAAATCCTGATCCATTAACAGGGCAAGCTCTCTGCATGTCAGCCCTTTAACACTCCATGCACCTCAACAAACCGGAGGTACGTCCTTCCCCTAACAGGCCAGCCATTGCATTTGCTCCAAAATGATGGCAGGGCGCGTGGGTAATATCCATCAGCTCTACCACAAAACCAAATTTCTTCATGCAAAACTGTACAGCAGGCTGAAGCTTGGGTGAGCTCTGCACAAATCGGGGGTAAGCCCCAAACCCACAGTCTCCGTGACCCTCCCACCTTCTTTGGAGATGACATAAGGTTGCTGATGCATAGAAGGAACTATTAAAGACACCTGCTCAGAGTCATGTCGGTTCCGCTGCAGAGCAAAGGAGAGCCCAGGTCTCCAGATTGCCAGGTCTCTGCCTTGGCTGTCTCGAGTGGCACGAGTCAGCCTAAGGGTTAGGTGCGTCCTCACACCCATTCAGCTTCAAGGTGGACTTGCATTGTCTAAATGTATTCTCACAAGCGGCTCTGCCATCATGCAGAATTTCATCTTGCAGACCCTAAACCAGCAATCTTTGGTGATTTTTAAACCAAAGCATTGCCTCAGTGCAAAGTCTGATTTTTACTGTGAAACCCTGACAGTCAGCCAGGAACCAAGTTCGAGTTGGACAAAGCAAGCTTTTCATATGGGGAACTTAGACAAGGAGAGACTGGGGCCCAGATTTCCAAACTTCTTACAAACGAAACCCAAGTCTTGTTGAAGTGCCCAAAGACACTGGATGAATATGGGATTTTTTCATATTCATACAGGAAACCTGAAGTGGAGCGCATCTTTCAAGATCAAGATTCATGTCCTGATGAATAAATGGCATCTCCTCTCTTGTCACACCAGCTTGTCAGTGATACCCCAGCTTCTCACAGTGTAGATTATCTGCTTTCCATTTTGGAACACACGAATGTTCTTTCAACAGGTGGCCCAATTACAGAAAACAAATAAACAAATATTAATAAAAAGAGACAATACATTGCTTTGTCCAGAGAATTGGATGTGCTTACAAATCTGTCTTGAGGAGATAGTGCTGTGCATCATACAACACAGCTAGTCTGAAATCCGAATTTTAACTTGCAAATCTCCATGGATTTATTTGCCATCATGGAGAGCAATTAGGCTTTCTCCAGTGGACAAAGCATTGCTGTTAGATTGTCACAAATGCTAGTATCCACAGTTCAAACTCTGCAGTGGATAAAGCACCTGTTTAAGGCACTGCAGTTAAACCTTTGTGGATTTGTAGTTTTATTTTAGAGCTTCAAGGGATTTTTCATTTTTAAAAGGAAAAGAAGAAAGCAAGAAACCTTGGTAAAATGTGCATTTACTGACGACAATGAAGCTGACAATGTACAAGACTTCAGCTAAAGCTAAGCCTCTCTACAAATCACTTATAATCTGATAGGCAGACGTGCAGAATACAGAAGGGGAAGGGGGTGGGCAGAGGACTCAAGAACTTACTCAAGTTTGTTTCATTTCCTGAGGAAATCACAGGAGAACTGACTCTTTAGCAGGGATTAAAAGGGAAGGAACAGTAGCATGGCAACTAAGGAGGGAGGCAAATATTGCACATGGAGAGAGCATTACAGAAAAAGGCAGTGGGAAGGCACATAGCCGTGGTGTTGCCTGGGTAGCAATACCATGTATGGCCATGTGTGACACAGCCTGAAGAAAGCCTTTGGGTTTCTTCCATCCCTTTCCTTCCTGTGTGCCAGGAATTAATAACATGGTTGCTCACATGGCTGTCCAGTGGTTCCTCAAGTTCTCTCACCAGCTGATTCATACGGAGTGACAGGTTTCATGACAGACTGTATTCAGCAGGTCCCCACATACGGATGCAGTAACCTCCATAACGGGCCACAAAGCAAGCTTGGCTCTAGATTCAATGCTCAGTGCCGGGGAGAGAGGGGATGGCAGAAAAGCTGTAGGAATGAGCCCCAGCAGGATGCATGGGCTTTAGCACCCTGACGCTTGCCAGAGGGGAAGGAAACCTGAAATATGAATGCTTTGTAGAAATTAAATTACTAAACCTCCTTAGATATAAAAAGGTCATATAATAAACCCACCACAGCTGAAGAACTCAAAGGCTGCTCTGCATTCCAGAGGAGGAAAATACAAAGATAAGGGAAAGAGCGAAGGACAGAGCCCTCAGCTGTATCTTTGCAAGTCTTGATTTTGTACTTCCATGCCAATGCCACTCTTACATGAAAGGCTTCCAAAAGCTCCTCGGTTTTAAATTGCTTATCAGTATTTCCAATTAAACAACAAAGTACAGTAAACAGTACTAATAAGCTGCTTGAGCCAGCTGCAGTGCTGTTAGGCTTATGAACATAAACAGACAGGCCACTAAACCAACCGGAGGAGCTCTTCCACCAAGATAAATGGGTGCTGCCTAGAGCTGATGACAGATGGTTTTAGAGCAGGTCAGGCATGTGGTATCTATGTAGCATCTTGTATCATATGGAAAGCAAATTCTCTTTCACGCGGTTAGCTCCAGCTGAAGAAAAAAGTCCTTTTTGATTTTATCGCCACATCATCTTCTGATCCCCAAAGGTGACAACGAATTAGCATCATTTCCTTCTAATTCACAGTGATAACCTTCCTCCGAAACACAGGAATGGGTGGTGAAAATCTAAAGTCTCTTGCTTTATTGGACACAGACATTTTAGTTAACTTGCAAATACCTCTGCTTACAAACAACCCTCTCAACCTCCCAATAGTCTCCCATTCTTCATCATGTCCCTCACTAATGTCATGGTAAGGCTTCCCCCATAGCCCAACGTGCTCAAGGTAACTTTGGTACTGGTGACAGATAGAGAGGGGACAACAGTGGAGAACACATCTCCATATTATGCTCACACCACCTGGCCAGTCTGCCTTGATGCCGTCTCTAAAAGGACAATTTTGAGCTGTGGTATCTCTGCAGGGCCCTCAGAGGGTGCCTGGTAAAGCAAAATTTTGTGTCAGGGAGCAACGAGATATGTGTTTGGTAGGGACTGGAAAGGAGATCCCTAACTCATTTCAGATGCTAATGTCGTTCGGCCAGTATTAGCGCAGGTCAGCGATGAACTCCTGACCGGGAGGGAAAAGACTCTGCCGCCCGTTTTCAATCCCCTGAGCGGCTCAATCCCATGATAATGTCATTTCTGAAACAGCGCCAATGGAGCATAAAAGCAGCAGGCAGGACAGAAGGCATCAAATGCTAATAGCCACTCCTTAACAGAAGAAAGAGTCTAATCCCAGGCTTTGAAAAGCACTCAGCCCCCGCATGCTAAAAAGAGGTATGCCGGAGAGCTCTACCCGGTGTGTGCCAGAGGACGTGGGACAGCAGATGCACGTGTACCTGCAAATATACTTTTTCCAAGCACATGAGGAAACCTTATGTTCTCAGGCTTTCCGAGGCACAATTAAACCAGACCTTTATTTCAAAGGTACTGCCAAATAAGTGGCTTGTTTGAACTCGACTCAATCAGGAATTGAAAACACGGAAAAGAAAATAGGAGCAAGCGACCGGATGAGGCTCTGCAAGAGAATTCAAGTCTGACAGATTTATGGAAACCTTGTTTCCATATGGATCAGTACTGCTGCCTCCAGAGCTCCAGCGGCAGCAATCAATGAAAACAATGCTAGCTCCGGCGGATGTCTGCATGCTTTTAAAAAAAAAAACCCAAAACAAAAAAACAACCCACGTATATGTGTTTTTACATAGAGGCACAGTAAATAGAAGTGCAGAGCTGGGGTGGCTTCCTTCTTCATTTGCCACAGTGGGCATCCCACCCCGGGGGACATGGGACTCTGCTCTGATGTACAGCTGCGCTGGTGGGAGGAATCAAAAGGGCGATCTGATTTACTGAGTTATGAAACGGTGACATACCCTGCATGAAAATAAGGAAATGTATCCGGGCAGGGAGCGAGAGCAAGGAGATGCCGGGGGTGGGGGTGGTGGTGTGGGGGGGCGGTGGTGGGAAAAGGCAACGTCATTAGATCTACGGTCATACAGTTACAAAGTCAAATGGATTTACATGGCGGGTGAGGAGAAGTCTTGTCCTGCTGCTGTATAAATATCAGACAGGCTGTAACCCTATTACGCTTAAACACCTGGTAGTGATTGGAGTCATGAAACACACTGCTGTCTCCATAAATCCCTCTGTGTGCACGTGTGCACGTGTGTCTGTGAGTGTCTATGCACATGTGTCTACAGCTGCCAATTATTGATCTTCAGTAAATAACGGTGATGAGGCTAAATTTGAGGGGGAAACAAATTCTGTTGACGTCAGTGGTGGGAGTAAATAGCAGGAATAAAGCTGGAAAGGGTCACGGTGCTCTTCTCCATCATCCATGCCTGGGGGGTCAAAATGCTGCCAAAAATGGGCATGGCCTGCACTCTTCCTTCACTTGCCCTTTTCTGAATCTAGCATCTGCAAGCTTCAAAGAGGAAGGAAATTTCCTTCCCACTGGCTGGACTGCTGAGTAAGAGGGAAAATCTGCAACTGAAGCAGAAGATAAAACAAAACCCCAAAAAAGGGTGAAACAGCTTGATTTTCAAGCAGTATAAGAAATCAAGTTTTAGGAAAAGGCTTCATCTTTTAGAAAAATGTTTCATCTAAGAACTTCCTCCCTTATCTAGATCTTTAACCGTGCCCCCATTCCCCACCCTTGGCATCTGGCCACGTCTTATCCTGCCTGGAAAGGAAGTGCTGCCTCTTCCAAGAACACTTCCTCCTCCTGATTAATTCAACAGTGCATCCACAGCTTTCCCTAGAGTTTTTCCACAGAAGCAGCCAAGCTAGGCTCAGAGATAACTGGTACATCTCTTGCTCTATATAAATCAGAAGCCGGACATCCACAGCTGAGTTGGATAGGCAGGCAAATCTGTCAGTAAACAAAGCACAGGGAACAATGCATGTAACATGAAATCTGTATTAAGAAGGCACCTGAGCATACAGTTGCTTTGCATGATGCATTCAAGCTGTTACGAAATGCAAACCAAACCAAATGAACCCGAAAAATTGATAGCAATATCTCTGTCCTGTGATGGAGATGTTAAAACCTGTGACCCTTGCCCCAGTACCAGTAAATTTTAGTGGCAGCTGAAGGGAAGGCAAAAGCTGAGTGAGACACTAAATATAGAGCCTTCCTTTAAGAAAAGAGCAAGATCAATGCTGAGAGCTGGAGTTACAGTGGCCAAGCTGGGATCTGCTGGTTTCTGTTGGATAATTGTTTGATAGGAGATTTTACACATCCTGGCATAGAAGGTAACAGAGCTCCAACAGACAACAGAGTTAGTCTGGGGTTTGAGAGAGCCAGGATGAACTTGAGATGTGGGGCAACCAGCTCAAGTCCCCCAGGGCCCTTTTTGCCCTGAGAAAACTGGGAAGAGTTGCAATTCTCTTCCTCAAAAGCACGTTGTGATGATGATACAGCACAAATTGGGATACAATTATGGTTATGGGGGCCGTATGACAGGCAGGCATAAGAGATATTCAGGCACCCAATATATCTCTCTAGCTTATATATATGATCCCTGAGGGCAATGAGCATGAATAACTTATGAACTGTCAATGCATCTGCTCCATGAAGACAAACCGCCGTAAGTTTGCCTCACCGTAACCTCCAAAGTGAATATTCATGTGCACATGGACAGACCAGTTCATAATGGGGGAAATTAGCTTGCAGGTGCATATATGACAGTGGAAAAAGTTCAAGTACAGGGATAGGAAAACAGCAATCCTCACCTATATTTCAAGTGAGAGAAGCAGCTTAGATTCCCTATTTTGAACTGCCTTATGTGGTGCTGCAAGATGCAACCTTAGGAGTGTTAGTCCTGAAAGTGAATCCAGGAAAATGTGTGACAGCAACGTGTGCATATAAACACAGATGCAGACACAGAACTCACAGGAAAGGAGGAAGAGAATCCATATTTTTGAAATGTCCCCCTTCCTCTCCTGCACAATTGTATTTTCATATGGTGGTTTTGCATCCATCTAAGTCAAACATTTGCAAATGGGGCAGGCCCTAAGGCTTTAGGATAACCTGAGTGGAACAAAAACATATGAATGCACATGCAAATGCTATGGTAAGCAGCATATGTTTTAGATACTGCTGAGATCATATGTTGATATGAACTAACACAAACCTCTGCTTTTCATCACAGACTGTACTTGCTACACATAGGTAATCTATATAAAAATATGGCAGGGTTTAGATCTATGTGAAACACATGTCATTTGCACATGGCAAATATTCAGAGAGGGGAAAGGTTAAAGACAGAACATATATGGAATCACTGCTACAAATGGTTTTCCCTTTGCAGCAGCTTCACTCGCTTTCCCCTCGTCTGGCAGAGCACATCAGGTTCTGCTACTCCTATAATCTTTCAGTTGCTTTTTTTAAAAGTATATTTACTTATTAATGACTGGCTATAGGGTGGCCACTTTTCTCCCTGAGGTCTGGGAATGGAAAAGATTGGGGCAAATCACAAAGCAGGGAGTCACAACCCACTGCTAACTAAGGGAGGGAGGAAACACGGGTTCATGAAAGAATTATCGTTTCCTCACACGAGGAGGAACCCTGCCCACCCCTCTGCGTGCATGTAGCCTAATGCAGCCACTGGGACTTGCTTGAGCCTGGCCAGCAGGACTCGGCTCATAGACTTGCTGCAAGAAAGATTTTCTTTCTTCTCTGCATGCTGGAGAATATCTGTGGAATAACCTGAGTTGATCGCGAACAGAATTTAGATTCCAGATCCAAACAGCTCCAGACTCTCTTAGGTATCCGGACTTAGCTCCAAATCATTCACAGTTGTCTGTGCTATAGTCAGAGCACTATGATGAAACAGAATCGTTCAAAGAGGTTTGTATGGAGCTGTATTCATACAGCTGGAACATACAGGTCTGTAAAATCAAAATGCTTTACAAAGTCAAGTAATTTTTTTTAAATTACAATTAGGAAGAAGCACGAGAAAATATGTGACAGTTTCCAAGGAAGCTGCTTAGACATCTTTAAGGAAAGTGTTGTCTTCAGACATCCTGAATATTTGTTCTGAAAAACCTCGTGTTTCTTGGGGTTTCTTGCTTTGCAGAACAACATTAAATCTCAAAATCCTTAGTGAAACAGCATATGCATCTTCTAGCCACTTCTTAGAGAAGAAAAAAATTACTGCAAAAGCCATATTTGTGCTTGCTTATGTAATACATAAAACTCATAGAACTCAGAAAAAGATAAATTAATGTGACACTACTGGAACTCTATGAAAGATCTTTTACTGCTTTGAAGTTAGTAAGAGGTTATATGCTTTTTTTTTGCTTTTTTTTTTTGCTGAGGTTATGTTAAATAAAACCATATTAAAACATTACTTTAAATACTCATTTTTCATTTAGGAGAGATGGAGATAAGCTTCCTGAAGCAATATGCGGAAAAATAGTTTTCCCAAATATCATGCTCAAACGATTCCAATTGCGTTTTTCTATCCCCTGCTATTCAACAAGGCCAGCTTACAAACAGATATATAGTGTATGTGACAACATTTTAGGTTGCTTTCAAAATCCTTTAAAAAACATGCACAGAACTCTGAGCCTAAGCTCTGATGTTTGCTTGCTATACCTTGATCAGGTCTTCAAAAATAAGTATTTACCCAATGAATGGGCAGGGACAGATGTAAAATAGCACTCTTTTCATGATTTCCAGTCATGTTCATTTTTTGGTACCCCAAAATGGTTCCAGTGGAGGAAAAGGGCCCACGTATTGGCAATTTCAGCCTATTGACAGTAGGGTCTGCTTTCCTCAGTTACCTCTTGCAAAACTCTTTCGAAGCAGCCCACGGTCCTCAGGATCACACGGACCACAGGCTGAAACCACATTTCAGTAGAGCCGCACCAATTCACAGACAGATTAAACCCCCGGGTTTTAAAGTTGGCCAATGGCAACCAAATTAAATAGCTGCACAGGAAGCACTACAAGAGGACCGCACAGCCAACACATGGTGGGCTCTGCCGAGCTTGGGTTTATGTTGGAAGGGTGGAAGGCCGTTCCACCCCTCTTCTTGCCTGGGGCAATAAAAAGTTCCTGCAAAACCCAAGGCTTTAATTTAAAACAAATTTGAGGTGTAGTCGTTTCTGGCTCACACTAATGCTTGCCAGCTCCAACGGAGCTGCAACGAGCGGCCCAGTACAGGTAATGGTCTTAAGTTTATTGCACTTCGTGCTGTGAAGACAGCCTTTGAAGGCATCAGGCAGGCATGCCACAGAGCTGAGTCTGCAGAAGAGCAACTGAAATGACAGTGATGGCTGGAGTAAAGTGGGAGAACCTCTCACTGCAGAAAAAGACCCTAAAGCTGCAGAAAAGCAGCAGTTGCATTGTTTGCTGATGAGTTAGCAGCCAGGGCCACAGGTATGAGATCCACGCTTTCCTCTCCCCTCTGGTTTTCCATGCTCAGCCCCTGCTGGCTGAGGTCTAGTGTACCACATCACTCACAGCTTTTTCTTGTTACCCATTTCAGCAGTTCCCCTCTGGTCCTGCCTAAATCTCATGGCCAGGTCTGGTTTCACAGCACCAGTCTCTGTTTCTGCCCTGCCTTTCATAGCGGCATGGGGAAAGTGAGGCTGATCATGGGCCTGGCTTCCCAATTCCTTGTCCTAACCCTTGTCCTTCCTCCTTTTTGCCTGGCTCTGTCTCCAGCCTAGCATTTGGCTCAACTTGGTTTAGGGCAGCAAAACTCATGTTTCCTCACACTCAACTGCTCTTGGAGGGTGCATGGCCAATCTTCTAGGAGAACCTAAAGTGTCTGAAGGGAAACATGAATCAGGAAGAAGCTAGAGCAGGAAAAAATGACCAGAGAAAGAGAATGAAAATGAGAAAGGTGAAGCATCTTTGGTAGGAGGAGGACTGCCTACAAGAAAGGTATGGAAAAAAACACTGCCAGAAGGAATAGAGCAGTAGCAGTGACACCTGCCCTATCCAGAGAGGAGAGGTTTGATGGGATGGGGAAGGAGACTCCTGGCCAGGGGGAAGGCAGAGAGGCAGGAGGGGTGATCTGACAAGGGAGAGGGGGGCCTGTGAGTGGAAAGCAATGGTACTAATTAATGGGAAATGATGGCCAGGGAGGAATGGTGTGGGATATGCTTAGTGTTTGTGCCAGTGCAAATGGTACGTGAGAGGGGGAAAAGCAGAAGGCAGCCTGTGCTGAAGTGTGTGATGGAGGCTGAGCTGCCCCAAAGTAGCCCTGCCAAGCTCCCAAAAAAGCTACCAGCCTTTTCAGCCCTGTGCAGTGTGGAAGGATTTCCTAGTAATAGCACAAATTCAGGAGACAAATACCTCACCATTATTCTAGCATTTTTCACACCCAAGAGGATCTTTAGCTGTGGACCAGCAGTGGCATGGACTCTCGCTTTTTGATTAATCTTTTATACCATCTGCTCTCCCTCCACCTATCCATCATCTTGCTGCCCGAGTGATGATTACTTCAGAGTGCAAATCACCTAACATCATTCTGGCTGATAAATTATATATGAAGGACAGGACATGGTGAGTAAGACTGAACCCAGCGACACTGGTTTAAGCCTGGGGACAAGCATGGGTGCTCAGATACCCTAATAATGCCTGGCACACTTGAAAATAGGCAGATTAGATTAGATGGACAGGCTCCAGTAGAGTTAGCCCAGGTTTACACAGGTGTAAGTGAGATCAGAATTGGCCTTCAGTCTGTGGAAAAACACCGGTTTATGAAAGGAAATTTCATGCACACGGAAAAGAGTCTCTCCTTAATTAATCACATGGAAAATACTGAAAATACGGACAAACCAGCAATACTGGCAACTTCTCTCTACACTGGAGTCATCTCTGAGGTATACACCTGCTTGGCAACTACCGGTGTTGGTTAATCACCTTTCTATCTGGGGAAAAAAAATCTACTTCATCTGTTTTGTTTTTTCCCCTTACCTGCAGAAATAAAAAAAAATGTGTGAAAGAATGGCTTGAGCTCAACTGCAGGCCAAGTGAAGGGAATTGCTGACAAGAATCACCGAAGACAGTCTCTTTGCATGGCAGTGATGAATGTCACCCCTTCCTGGCTGTCTGCAGAGAGAGCTGGTGAGTGATGCTGTGGGAAGCAAACGCTGGCTGGATGTGAATACCCACAGTGTGAACTCCACGGGCATTGTGGGCTTTCCTCTAGAAGGTGAAGACAATAAGAGGGGATATTCTGCTGTGCTTTCTATCCGCTTGCCATTTCCCAATTGCTAAATGAAGAGGTAAAGGATGGAATTGGGGGAATGAACTGAACAGAGACTGAACAAGGTTGTTAACATTGCTAATGCCTCTGATCCTGCACTGAGCCATAGGTAACCTTGACAAAGCCTGTCAAGATGTTTCTCCCCTTGCTTTGTGAGTTCTCCACATGTCAAGGCTAACCTTTATTTTGTCTTAAATACTTTCCAACCTTTTTTTTTTTTTCCTTTAGAAATAACCTACAGAGTGTAAAACCAATTTTAGAGGCTGAAAATGATCATTATAACTTCCTCCAGAGAGGTGAAGTAAAGCATGCTCCCCACTGTTGCCACCTGCAGCTGACCCCTGAGGATGGTGGAAGGGCTCGCCAAGGGCAGACAACCCATTACACGCTGCAGGGAGCCAGACAACAGACTGTTCTGCTGACAGTGTGAAGCCACAGCAAGCTTTCACCCAGCTGGGTGCAGATGGCCGGGCTGGTCCCTCTGTTGCTGTCTGTGCATGCCTGGCTGAGTCAGTTGGTAATTCAGGAGGTCTTCAGAGTCAGTGTTGACTCTACTGTCTTCAAGCAGCATCTACCAGTAAGGAGAGTAACACACCTTTGCCACGTAACCTACAAACTACAGCCATGTGTTGCAGCTGACCACAGACCTAATGACCTGCTGGAAACCACAGCTTTTGCTCAATCTTGTAGCACGTTTTCTTACTAACACTGGCTAGGGGAAGTGATCAGACCTGCTGGTAAAGTCACATGCCATAAAATACCTAATCAAACTTGACATCCCTTTCAGGGCTCTGGCTCAGTGTCAGAGCGTAACGTGTCTCCTGGGGGAAGCTACAGACTGCGCAAGAGACTTTTAGGAGAAACCATCTAACGCTCAGTGATAAACTCTACCAGGGACTAAGGAACAGCATTAGACATCTCTTTTCAGTTCTTTGCCTTCTTAAAATTGACGCATTACAAATAAATATTAACAAAAGAAAGCCATAAAGATAAGATCTCCCAGTCCCTCTTTCCTCTCTAACCCAAAAGCAAAACTCATCTCCACCCATGCAGCTCTCCCGCTGGGTAAAGGATGAAAGGAAGAACACATCGTGGCTATGGCCACATCATTTAATGCATTAGTAGAAGAAGTAGTGATGAATCAGAGCTCAGAGAAGTACCTAGGAATGCATTCTGGAAAAGATCAATAGTCACACAGTCACTATGCATAAGTACAAACTACTTTTGGGGGGGGACTGGTGTGAAAGGAAGCTTGAAATTAAGCTAATTATTCAAAACACTGTATCCCTCAGAACTTGAGTGAGATACAGAATGAGGGGAGGAAGGACACACCAGGACAATGGGACTTATTTCTGCTTCTCCTGAAATCAAAGACACATCACTGGATGCCTGCTCTCTGGCATTACACTTCCCTGAGAAAGAGAAGTGCGTGTTAAGGGATGCTCTGACAGCAGTGGGAGTCCATTTTACATGGCTCTGAGAGAACAAGGAAGGCTTTCTATGTCTAATCACATGGGAGAGATCTGTTCCTACATCCTGAAATGCTTCAAGTAGTAGCTTCTAATGGGTTATACACTGGGTACAATTAATGTCTCTGATTGCAACACTCAGTGAAAACCACCCCCAAAGCTCGGCTTATGCCATTTAGAAGAGAACTGTGAATAAGAAATAAAAACAAGTAGATGCTTTCTTCTAATTCTCTTACTACTGCCCTCAGTAAAATGTTGAAATTAGAAATACGTGAACAAGATTGCTATCTGAACATCAGGCTCATATTTTCTTGGATAATTGAAACCAGTGTATCTGAAATATTCAAAATAAGTGAAACACTTTTCAAATTTTGCAGTAGATGAAGTTCTCGATCTATTTTTGTTTTAAATACCACTCAGATGGTTTTATTTTTCCTATTGAAAAAAAAAATAAAATATGGACTTCATTATTTAAGCTTCTGGTATCCAAAACTACCATAAAGAGTCAGCTGCTAAGGACTTGCATTGCCAGTGGTTTGGGACCTCAGCCAAAATCACAGATTACCAAAACAAATCGTGCGCTGCACAGGGCAGAATGGAATGGTTCAGTTCGAGAAGACTTGTTGGTCTTTCATTGCATAAAATGATAAAAAGCCATCTCTGAATCACAAATACCCCATGGTCACAGAGTATCCCAAACAGATATTTTGTTTGGTTTGAGAAACTTCAAGTCAGGGAGGCCCCAAAACTCTGTTTGGAGGGAGGGGATGTTAGCAGATTTGTTCACATCAAGTATTTCCATCGGACATGGATTGCTAGCCCCATTAGGTTTAGCATTCTTTCTTCTACTTGTTTGTAGCTATACACAGGGTAGAGTTTCTCCAAGCCTACACTTTAATAGGAAAAAGGCCTATATCTTATTGAGTTATAGGGGCACCAGAGAGAGAGGCTCAGTGTGGAGTTTTCCAGCGTGCTCTTATTCACTGGGAATAACCTATGGCACCCTAGTGCCTTCCTCAAGATGTGAATGTAAACACATCTATCTTTTTCCAACCCTCTGGGAAGGGCGAAACTTGCCTGTGGGGCACCTTTGATTTGAGAATAGCACTATTAGAATTAGAGTGCCTGCTGAAGGGGAGGGTCGGAGATGTGTTTTACATTAAGCGCTTGTTCTGGCATGAGTAGAGATCATTTAATTTTGCCTGATTTTACATCCTGTGGCCGTGGCCTGGCTCATGTAGGTACTCATCTTCTCCTCCTTGCTGACAGCTTTATTCTTCCAGCAAAGTGAAGCTGTCACGGGAGGCCATTGCCAGGGAAGGAGCAGTGACCTCTCAAGTGGCTGGGATCGGCACTGGGCAGCCTAAAGACAGACAAGTGCTGTCTGATTCCCCCCCCACGGGAGCTGGTCTCAGGAGTACCGGGCACTGAATTAGCAGAGACCTCATCTTTCAGTTCATGTTGTCTAATGCAAGATCAGTGGGGCATAAAGTTTCTATTATCTGTGTTTTAATAATGGATGAACTTCCCCTCCTTCTGCTCCAAAAAGCCCTACATATAGCCCTGCTCTAGACAGACGACGCAGCTGGTCCTTTGTTTGCTCGGCTCCTTCCAGATGGGTATCCGGTGCCACCTGAGCTGAGTGGGCTCAGGGAACTTTTTGCTACTTGCATTTGATTTCAGACACTGGCAGCTTCCACTTCTGAGCTCAGCTTTATTTAAGGGTGTCCATTTAGCATTTATGTCAGCCCTGAGGATGACCAGGAGATAAAAAGTGAGCTCGTGAAGGTCTGCATTTTCAACTTCACTACCTCAATTATCATTTACCTATTGACCAACTATCAAGGATGCCAGGGAATATTATTATTCTGGGTGACAAAAGTCCATTCAGACAACAGGTCCTTGGGTTTGGATCTCCACATCTGGCTCAATTCAAATTACTTCCTGCCAGTTCGCTGAAGGATGAACACTGAAGCTGCTACTGTGAAGGGCTGGTCACCTTTTATGACTCTTTTTATCAGGACCAGGACACTCCCTTCTATGATATAGTTAATTTGGAGATCCAGGTTATTAGCATAGTGTTAAAGAAACGCTAGAAACCATTGAGCAATTAATCATTATTTCATAAAAGTATTGCACTACCAAAGAAAATTATGTGCAAATTGATAACTGAAGAAGAAAAAAATCAAACTCAAAACAAGCACAAAAGCACAGAGAATTGTCATAGAAGCGTGAAGTTTGGCCTGTGAGGAATTAGTGAGAATGGTGAGGTGGGAAACCACCAGAAAGAATGACAGAAGGTTTTGCTGGCACCCAGCTCTGCCGGTCATCAAAATCACTGCACAGCCACGTTCAGCTTCTGAGGAGACCCAGGTAGGGGAAAAAATGGACTGCCTAAAAAGAGGGACAGCAGTTAAAAGGTAATGATAATGAAGATGAAGAACAAGTTTGGATCTCTTAGACACCCAGACATAGAGACAAAAGACTATGAATAAACCCTCATGACTCACAGAAGTAAGAAGGGATGGCAAAATGAAAGTTCCCATTCATTGTAAACTCCTGAAAAGTTCAAAAGGCTTGTGAATGTGTGAGTAGGGGAGTGTGAGCACATAAAACCAGTTTGTTTTATAACAAAACCACCTCTCTCTTCTGTCAAGTCCAACTTTGAGCTTTGCTACAATTGCAAGGCTGCTACAGCAGCTAATGCAGTTGATGCTAAGGCAAAATGTGAGATAATGCGGTGCATTGGGTACATTTACAAAACCATTTCTGAATGTTTTGGGCTTGTTCAGATATCTGTGCTGTATAACTCCCACCTATATCACTTACAATTTCTAGGAAAAAAAGCCCCAACTTACATGTGTGAAGCATACACAGATGTTGCAGTCCTCAGCTGACACAGAAACACAACAGAGAATACAAGAGGTGCCCTGTGTTCCTTCTGCCTACCACTCCTGGTGTTGTACCACCCTCCTGGTTAGCATCTGATGGACAGGTTCATGCAGTACTAAGAATACCTTCCTAGCATTCAGATCAAGGTGAGGACTTCATAATTCGTTCTTGATTATGCTTGATGGGACTGAGCCATGAACTTCAACATTTTGAGGCTCCAAATTCACTTTAGATTGGGCCATGCATCACTTAAGCAAAACCATTTTGATTGCTCTCCTAATAGCTGCAGATTTCTAGTTCTTTTCCTGGGGAAAACATCAGAACATTTTCTACTTAACAGTTCATCCCAAAAACACAAATGAAACTCATTTATTTGGTTCAGAAATGTCAGTCAAGAAAAGAATTATAGACCTGTCTTGTTTTCAAATGCGATCTGTATGACAGAGGATTAATCAATAAACTACCATTCCCAAAGCACATTGCAGAAATCATGTCCAATTTTCTGACTCTCAGGGAAAAAAAAAAATCATACACAGTCAATTTTAATAGTGAAATGGCTATACTTATCTCTTCCAAACAAGATTATATTATCAGAAGAACTCAGAGAAGACAGAAATTGAACTCCTCTCAAGCAAAGCAGGACAGAAGGGAAATGGCACGTGGCCAGCAGATGTTACAGCCTCATTCCATCTGCACTCAAGAAAGTGACCTCCTTCCCTAGGACGCTGGACATGTCCCGCAGAGACTGTCAACAATAAGGTCTAGACAGAAATCCTCCGTCTTTAATTCCCAGAGCTTCAATTTGCAATGAAGCAAACGTGACAACTACTGTATAAATGGTAAGATGGCTCTAGTATGAAGTACAAACTCAGGTTGTTCCCCACACACACAAACCTTCCGCTGGAAAACCCCACACATCTGTTCAGAGGGAATTAAAAACCTCAGCTGTCTGTTACAGCTGTAGGCATAGCACCTTGTATTTCTGGCATATGCTGGTACCTACAATCCACTGTGCTGGAAGAGGTCAGGCACAGCTTGCATCCCTAGCAGCAGTGCTACCACTGAAACGGTGGAAGTACAGAGCCATTTTAATGGGACAGTAACAACCAATGACGTGCAAAAAAGCATCACCTTTCATTCAAAGAGAAGCAACGGCGCATAGGTCAAGAAACGCCCATGCCGGTTCTCAAAGCCTATCAACTGCAGATACATTTAGAAGAAGTAAAGCCAAGCAGATGCGTTATGATCTCTTATTTAGTAATGCAAGTTACTGAGAACTATATGTACATTTCAATTGGTTTTCCTCTGTGTACTTTTGCGAGACAGGCCCATGCTCTGCAGCTGGGTATCAGTGGCTGAACGAGCTCTTCACCCACTTCTCTCTATCCACACGCCTTGAAGAGCTGAGTAGGTTTGAATTTTTACTTTGATCAGTTAGCTGAGGCTAGCCAAAAATTTTTACAATGACAAACTAGAGAGGGGATCCTTTTTGATTTTATACGTTATTTATCTTTCAGTAACAAATGACATATAAAAAGGCTTGTCTTATATTTTATTGCATTTACACTGTAACATAAGTTCAAGGGGAAGATGCAATTATTATTTAAGACACTTATTGAAGAAAATACTTCTGATTTGTCTCCCTGTGAAGAGCTGCTGGGTTAGAATTTTGATGGAGACATTCTCACAAGTGAGACAAAAGGTAGTGGTATAGTCAATAATAAATCCAAATTTACCTATTTTTATCTAAGTGAATGAGCAGGTAGGTTTGATCCTCTTTTTATTTACCACTACATGATCAAATTGGTTGAATTTGTCTGTGTCTCACAGGAGAGACATCTTGCTCTAATGTTGCAGAACTAAGTACCTGCGAAATAGACTTAGAACAGTAAGATGCTTGGAATCTGTAAATTCTGAGCATTTATACAAGTCAGTAAGTGCCAAAGCCAAATTACTGACTTTTGAATTTTTTTTCCCCAGATGATCACTCAAGTCCCAACTCTTCAGGCTTTACCTACAGGTTTTGGCACACCAATGCGTTCAGATAAAAATAAGTGTAATGATCAGGCTTTTTGTGGTTAGACAAGAACTACAAGAACACCAATATCATCTTACATTTGCTGTAGGTTTGGTGGTGTTACTCCAGATGTCTTTCCAGTGCAAGGATGTAGGACAACTACCTAGATTTTTTTTTAAGAGGTGCTTGACTCATAAGTTAATGGAAACCCACTTAAACAGGAACTGTAGTCAGTTCGTTCTTTTCTTAGCAGTCTGGGAAAAGAAGGAAAACTTCTTGATGTTCACAACCTCCCTCAATACAGTACAACTCTCTAGAAAGTCTATGGGAGTTATGAGTGTGCAATAATTACATGGCTGGGACTTTATAAAGAGAGCAATAACATTAGTAAAACAGCAAGGCTAATTTGCTATTCAGGGAATTTTTTTTTCCTAAGTCATATTTAATTACTATCCTTTTTCCTTGCCCACCACACTTCCCCACCCCCTCCCCTTCTTCTCTGAAGAGCTGTGGAATTTCGATGCTAAAGGAGAAGCTGATTATGCTGCACACTGGCACCGAGCTGTCCAGGCTACACACAAAAGATCATGAATAGGCAGGCGTGTACTTGCTCTAAATATAGTTCAGACGCTACTTAGGCATTTAGAATCAAAGATCTGCTACTAGCAACAAGTCCTCCAAAAGTGTGCGATTTGGCATGCCTGGAGCTGTTAAGTGGATGCAGGCAAAAAAATGCTGAAGTTATGGAGAAAGAATATGAAGGGTGCTAATTGCCATCTGCCAATGCCTCAGAAAAAAAGTCCTTGCGATAGACTTTCAGCATGGGAAAATGTAATAGCAACAACAAAGTGTTTACAGGAGAATACATCTAACAAAGCAAGAAGTGCTCAGACTTAAGAGACACCTGGCAGCAGAGGAAAATGCTTCTGTGCTGTAAATCAAACATTAATGCTTCTGCTCCAATGTGCATCTGTTACTTTTTATTCTCGAGGACCCATAGTTATAAGGTCCCCTCTCTGAAATAATAATTGGCGAAAAAACAACAAAAGAGTTGTTTTCTACAGCATCTTGTGCCAGCATTTCTTCTTACACAATTTCATTTTTAGTGGGCAACTGGATCTGAATACACTGATGAACAGCAAGATGCTCTAAAGCCCATCATAAAACTTAGCTCTAACAGCCCAGCAATGAAGTGGATAGACTGTACACCTCTCACTGCTTTCACTCAGTGAAGTCAGAATATTTTAAGTTGTCTGAAGTATACTTTTGATAACGGTGACTGGCCTTTAAATTAACTGGTAGTAATACTACCCTTTCCATGCAGAAGCTGTTGGGTGCCTCACTTCCCCAGACACACTCCTGGCAAAGGAGTCCAGGAAGGCTGGACACTTTTTAAGGAGGAAGTCTTAAAAGCACAGGTGCAGGCCATCCCTGAACG
>JAOTQQ010000012.1:61917125-62085202 GCA_026546715.1 Gallinago undulata
TTTGTGGTTGGACTTGATGATCTCTGAGGTCCCTTCCAACCACCGTGATTCTGTGATTCTGTGATTCTGTGATATGCTGGCGGGTGTAGGAAAGGAAAGAGATCAACTGGGAAATTTTGCTGGACAATCTTCTTCTTAAAATACTAGTGTCTTTGCTTATTACATGACAAAATGACCTCAGAAAGAGTGGATTGTCATCTCAGCTTTTGCCCATGGCTCCCAGAAATCTTTTTGTGGCTTTTTCCATGTATTACAAACAATGTGAACCTTCAGCTCCAAAAGTAAAAGGGATTTCCAGGTGGATATATGCCACACTCTTAGTAGCACACACACAATCATTTCCATGATTTTGGGGTGGCCAGATTGACACATTCAAAAGCGTGATCCTTTTTTGACTAACAAGCTTAGTAGATGTATGTCAGGACAGCCACCTGATAGATGGTCCATTTCTAGCCAGGCAGAAACCCAGAAGCTTTAATCTTTCTGCGACTCGTCACTTAAGTCATATCTACATTACATTAAAGCATTGCATAGTCATAACTACATGCATTCAAGCACCTGAAGTCCACATGAGCTTCAGCGCCATCCAGCAAGAAAGCCTCCTCTTGACATAGGCTGTCCCAGATCCAGCTGAAGCCCTGGAGCTGCTGGCTCAGCCCTCACCCCTGGAGCAAGCATAATGACCCCAGAGTAAGCCCAGATCTGGCCAACCACGAGAGGGAGACAAGCTCACGTGCTTGGCCAACACTAGCCTTTGCCGTGAGGTGGAAGTTTCAGGAGGTCCAGTTATGAACTTAGTTGATGGCAAATTTGCAACAGGGTGGATAAGAGCATGCCACGGGAGGAAGTCTCACAGCCTGCTTGTTGCTTCAGTCTCCAGGGGTAGCCAAGCCATGTGAGAACTTGTCCAAAGGAGATGGAGGACACAAAGATGTTTCCATTTTTTTTTCTGGACCCAACCTGGAAGGCATTTTTCTCCATCAAGCTGGAGGACAGGCTGATTACCTTGGAATTATCAGGCAAAACCAGATTTGTTTGTCTAATCTGATGGCTGTCCCAGGGTTTTCTTGACTGAAGGAGTGGGACTCATGGGGCAAGAAAGGCAGGCTGCTGGGATATTCAAGCACCACAAGGATGAGTGTGCCATAAAAGCCAAGATAGATCAGATTAGATAAAACAGACCAGATCACAGACTGCTGGAGAAAAGAGAGGATCCGAGTCAGGTTTGGAAAAACAGCCTAGACAAAAACTAGTTCCAGCCCAGCTATGCTCTATCTGCTCAGAAAAGTATTTAATGGAGAAGGAGATTGCCTTGCAATTGTTTTAAATGCAGGAAGAATGGGCAGGTCACACCTGAGCCTTTAAAAAATGCTTTAGGCTGAGCTGAAGACAAACAAATGTAGACATGGAGTCTGACACCCAGGTACTTCTCCCTTTCTCATCACCAAGCCTTTAATGAATTAGGGAATGGATCCAAATACTATGGCTCCTACATCAAATCCATGTTTACAACTTCAATTGTAAACTCCAGTTTCCCTCAGAGGATATAATCAACTGGGTTCAAACTCCAGTCTCCCTAGGAGAACAGAACCAACTGCCACTATTAATCACCTGGACTTTGAATTTGGGGAATATTTTAGACAGGTTCAAACTTTGTGATATAAGTCCATGTCTTACTATAAGGAATATTCCATGTTTTCAATTTTTTTTACCACTGGAAAACAGAAAGGCCCAACAATTGAATCAACATAGAAAATATTTTTTTCCTCCATAACAACCACAAGCCACTTGGATTGACCATTCTACTTCTGCTATTAAATTAAGAAAATAAGGTTTATTTTAGATAAAGCAGGAAGTAAAAGCATTAATATTTCAGTGAGGTATAGCTGGCCTTTCTTTTGACTTTACATTTGCTTTTCTCCTTTGTTTTTGAGAGGCACAGAAGTTTTAGGGATGAAGAAAATTGAGCCTCACTTTCTTTAACAGAATTGCCATAGACTACCACCCAGTATCTTCTTAAAGAGCAAAGTAACCTGTGTCTGGTTACAGCATATCTCCCATGAACATGTACAGACCTGAAGTTGAAGATGAAAGCGGTGCGATGCGGCACCTGCCTACTCCATCATTAGAAGAAAGCATGGTTCTTGATGTCCTTCCAGCTCAGTGAGGCTGAGAGGCAAGACTGGTGGGAGGACAGGAACAGCTTTATCTTGCATATGAAAAAGGCACCTGTAGGTGGAGAAAGCAGCTTCTAAGAGACACTGCAGCAAACGTGTCTATTTCCTTAAGTGAAGGTTTTACATGTTTTTCTAGGATTGTGACACAGGGGTTTCCTAAAGCTGATTCAAGCACTGAAGCCTCAGCTCTAGATGAGGTTGCATTTTTACACCTGGCTTGGCAAGCAGGTGTGATTTTTTTTATTGGTCTCATGACACTTAATCAATGCCTTTGTCACCTGCAGATTAAGCTAGTGCAATACATCGTAAAAGGCTGTTAAATTCAGTCATCGTTCAGAAACATCTTTTAGCACCTGATACTGACATCAGGCCTTACTTCACGCAAGATGTGTATAGTATAGTCATGGTCTGAGGACTGTCTTGGTTTCCGGTGGTTCCTAGGGTAAAATGGCAGTCCAGTACCTTGATGTATAAGCTCCTAATTGATTTGGGACATGGCTTCCAAAGGACTTGCCTTCTCTAAACCTAATTTGCTGATATAGTAGCTGTCATCTCTACTGGCACATATAAACAGGCCAGGGACCTGCGTGACCTGGGCTGTCCCCATGGGTCTCCTAGGCACGTTGTGGAGTCCCTCTAACACTGGGCTGCATTACTTTGGGGTGTGTGTATGGGAAGCTGGATTACTTCAAAAATGTCTGTCATGCCAGGAGTATTGCTGCCTTCCAGAGCAGTATTTTCCCAGCATGGGTGTGTGCTATATC
Source organism: Gallinago undulata (assembly GCA_026546715.1). NCBI lineage: Eukaryota > Metazoa > Chordata > Aves > Charadriiformes > Scolopacidae > Gallinago > Gallinago undulata. Next base: position 61,920,067 of record JAOTQQ010000012.1, read on the forward strand.
CACAGCAGTGGGGCATCAAAGCATGTCAGACCAAACTTTTAAGATGCAAAACCCCCCCAGGATAGCACTGGGGGATGTACGGGGCAGAGGGAGCAAACCCTGGCACAGTCTGACCAATATTAATGTTATACAAATTGGGGACAGTCCCGGAGCCCTGAACTACATCTGGTCACTGTCTTGTAGAGGGTTACACTGCATGAGCTTGCTTCCCCATTGTTTTAGCAAAGTGGTTTCTGGGGATTTTTGCACTTGCAGACCTCTTGTTCAAGGTGACATGATCTCATCACTTCTTTAAAAGACGGTGGCAGCTCTAGAGCCCACTAGAGTCCTGGACCTAACAGAGAATGTCCACTTTTACAGGTGAGTAAAAGTGATCCTACTGTGGTGGGATGGTATGAAGGGGATTTGACTGATTATTTTCAAAATATTTGCGTAATGCAAATTTTCAAGGACCCTTGTTACACTGAAGGAAGTTAGACTGAAAACTAAGAACATATTAGTACTAGAAAAGGGTCAATGAAATGACCCAACTAACTATAATCCTGACTGTCTGTAAGCCTTGCCTTGAATAGTTCTTTTAATTTGCAAAATGATGATGTCTTAAGGTATTTTTTAGAAATCCAGAAATCTAGAATTTTGCCCCTGAAGCCTGCATCTGATTTTTAGTGCCACTGTGTCTAGCCACACCTTCTAGAGCTTGATCTGGCCTTTGGCCTCTCTGGCTGAATTTCTCTTTGGCTATTGACTCTTCTCACCTCCTCCACCTATTTTAAGCTAAACAGGTTGAACCGCATGTATCTTTTAACTAGATTTATTTCTAATGTTTTTTCCCTTGCCTTTTCTCTGAACCAATCTCGATTTATCAGCACAGTTACCCACAAATGAGCATTCAGATGGCTTGTGGCCTTCATTCTCTTTGCCTAGAGAATACGTGAGATGTCATTTTTCATCAGATTTAAATGCAATTTTGCAGGGTGTACTGTCATGCGCACTGGGAAGGTGTTACAGGACAAAACCATGTTCATTCTTGCTGTGGTATGAAGAAGTGCCAAACGAGATGCTGGTCCTAATGAGTCAGGCATCATGGATGAGCTGCAAGCGCTGAGCCAAGCTTACAAGTTAAATAAGACAGGTGGGTCAAGAACAGGAGGGCAGATAGGTTTCCTATCATTGCAGGTGGAAAAAAGAACCACTGGGGAAGGCCAAAGACAAAGTGTGTGGTGGATGAAGGAAACCACAGAATCATAGAATCATCTAGGTTGGAAGGGACCTTCAAGATCATCTTGTCCAATCATCAACCTAACTCTGACAAAAAATCCATCACTAAACCATGTCCCCCAGCACCATGTCAACTTGTCTTTTGAACACCTCCAGGGATAGTGCCTCAACCACTTCCCTGGGCAGCCCATTCCAATGCTTGATAACCCTTTCAGTGTAAAAAATTTTCCTAATATCCAACCTGAACCTCCCCTAGACCAACTTGAGGCCACTTCCTCTTGTCCTGTCACCTGTGACTTGGGAGAAGAGACCAACCCCCACCTCTCTACAACCTCCTTTCAGGGAGCTGTAGAGAGCAAAACCAGTGCGGATTCCTCCAACACTGCAGCGCCCGTCCCAGCCTCACGCTTATACTCATCTGCCGCTGCAGACTGCTGGACAACCTGCTCTCCTGGCCAGGCAAAGGTCTCCCCTGAGAGCAGGTTTGCCATTCCTCTCCTCTCCTCTCTGATGCTAACACTTCCTTGTAACATCCCTCAGGTCAGCAACGCTGCACTCACAACAGGAGACTGCGAAGCACAAACGGACACTGCTCCTCCTCAGTGGTCTGAGAGTGCTTTCTGCTGTGCTCCTGAGCCTGATCTTATTTATTTTGAATCACATAAACACACTTGATCTCCTCCCTCCCACAGTGCACGCTACACGCAAACTCCTTAAAAACATTTGTTAACGCAAGTGGCATTTTTAGAACTGCAGTGAAGGGGTGGTGTGTGCTCCTCCAGTACATGAACTGCTTATCAATCATTTAATTGGGATGTCTTGGTCTTCACCCAGATGGTCCCTTTCAGCAGATAGCATTGTGTTTTAAAACTTTGGATAATTATAGCCCTGTAAATGGAGAGCGCAAGATTTGTTGGCTGCAGCCAGCTCATCTTTCTTCTGTAACAGCCTCATTGTCTAGTCATTGCCTTATTCACAATGGGAAGAGATCCATGCAAATGGAGACACCCATTTAAAGATGCTCCTCAGCTGGGTAAACAGTAGCAGGAGCCTAGCCGACAGTAAGTCCAGGAAGGATTAAAATCTATCAGTAAGTTTGACTCTGCTGTTTTCCTTTCCCTCCTGCCCTCAGCACACAGAGCCGAAGGGAATGAACCTCCCATCTATGCTGCTCTGTTAGCTGATTTAAAACCTATTTAAATCCTGTCTACGCCGGCCAACAATACCCTGTCAGCACTTTGCTTTTTTTTTATTCCCCCCCTTTTTAAACAAAACCAATTAACCAGGTTCCTGAGGGAAACGGGCCCCTCGTTTCTCTGTTGCTTCCCTCCCTAATGCAGTGGTGAAAACGCAGCTCCAAGCAGGACTCGGGCATTTTTACCAGGCACGTTGCCTGCTCCTCCCAGAGCAGCCGGCAGCTCAGCTCCACCAAGGCATCCCCAGGTCCCCCCAGCCGGGGTCCCTCCTGGCTTGCCCTCGCTCAGGGTGGGGGCCATGGCAGCTTTGCCATGCCCGGGCAATGCCACCCTCCTCCCCTGGCCCTCAGGCACCAGCATCATTTCCTTGGAGCCACTGCTGCTTGGCGCCGGCTCACGTCCTCTGCATCACATCATAGCGCAGGGGGACTGCCCGGCTCCGGAGTTTAAAAATTACCTTTGTCAAAAGGGAAGATTAATCTCTAAACAAATTGATGGAAGGCAGTGGTAGAGTGCTGACGCGGCGTATGTCTTTCAAAGACAGAGTTAATGCATACAAGTCAAAACAGCTGCTATTCAGATCCTGCCGTGCCCTCCAGCGAGGGAGGTCCAGCACCCCGGGCATACGCCGGACACGGGGTGTCTGGATTTGTTTAAGGACACCTCAGTGAAGGGGAAACCTTTAACTTGAATAAAACACAAAAATCTCAAAAATAAAACACCATGCTCATTGTATTAAAGAAAACCCTGATTCCTGTTTCTTTCAGAGGTTTGATAGGCCAGAAAAAATGAACGTGCTATGTTTTTATTGCTTTGCAAACCAGATTTTCTGATTTCCCGTAAGATTCCATGGATGGCTGGAGAACAGGCTGTACTGTAGGAATCAGAGGGAAAGCAATTTTTCATCAGCCTCCGTCTTTGTTTACGATAACACCTATCTTTAAAAACATCCACATAAGAGATTTAGCACTCCACCTGATTATGAGACAAGAGAGCCTGGAATTTGTCTCTGAAACCTTAGTGCAAAATCACAAGACATCAGAATCAATGACACAGATATTTTTAAAGTTTAAATAAAATACATGAAAACTTTGGGAAAAAAACCCCAACTTTACTGCCTTCTCCATGTTATTTTTTTTTTTTTTGGTTTGGAGCATATGCCAAGTTTACAGGCCCTGCTTACCACTTACGCAGAAGATTTAAAAAGGACAACATTTTTTCCCTCCCATTCAAGACACTGTGAGAAACGGTTACTTAATTTAGGAGCTGACTTATTCAAGAACTTCTAGATAAAGCTATGAGTTATCACAGTGTTTAAGTGGCAACGAAGTATACTCAGAAAATATGTATTAGGGCTGGGCATGAGAACGTTAACAGGGTTTTCTATTTAAAATTCTTTCAGCATCACCTTCTCAGAAAAGCTACATGCACAAATTAATAATAGGTGGCTTTTAAGGCAAAAGTTCGGAGGTTCACCAGAAAGGTACCAACTTCACAAAGACTTAAGCATATGACTAACTCCTCTGAGTCAGTGTCTTGTCACACAATGCACCATGCTAAATTTAGGCAGGAACTGGGTTACAGCATTCAGATTTTCAGAGTTTCAGAGCGATCCATTTCTCTTCCTAGTGTCACAAGAAGCGACCACACTGACTACACCTTTTTGCAAGCCTCGCGTGAAACGCTGAGAGCAAAACTTAAGAGGTTGCTCAAATCCATGGGTTTCTGCATGTCATTTATCTGAGCAGTATCTTGTTGCCTCCCACTAGGGCATTAAGCAACATGACTAACATCAGTCACGTATCTACTCCCATCATCTCTTCCCTGAGGTAGAAGCACTCATAGGAGAATGTCTCTTTTTCGGACTACGTGTGCACGTGCACACACTCACTCATGCCCGGGCACAGCTAACCAATGTTGCTCATGCTAGAGAGAGAAACCCAAGCAGATTGTAACGTCAGTTGTGATTTCTTAACTATGTCAAGGACCTAACAGGAGTTTTTGCAGAGAGGAAGCCTGCAAATGCCTGTTTATTACTGTTCTGACTTCAGTGGGGCTGGTCTCCACGCTTGAGTCTTTGTGATATCGCTGCCTTGCTTCAGAACTTTGTGGCTTATGCCACATTTCCAAAACTGAAAATAATCACTGTGGTATCTTTTGTATGGTATTGTTTCACAATTACAGTATCCTTATTACATATGTTATTTATTTCTACTGATAGAGGAAATAGGAAAGTTAAGATTCCCCTGCTATTGTTCCTGATTAAACTATTTGTTTACATAACGTTGGAAAACCGTAACAAAATCAAGTAGAAAAAACAAGCTGCTCCGGATGAAAAGATAGCTGCTTTCTTCTTAATCTCAAGAATTATATTTAATTTACTTGATTTAAACAGACATGCTTTTACTAAGAGCAACACAGTGAATTTTGTTCATGGCACATGTTAAACAAAATGAGCTCCCTGTAGGAGAAAAAAATGTTTACCTAAAAACAAAGGGGTTTATTATTGTTGCTCTGTCAGTTCAAACAGCAATGAGTTTAAACAAACATAGCATTGACATCACTTGATACTTACAAACTGCTGAAGTTTGCCCTAATGGCCAATTAATAAAATAAAAGCCCCGTGTTCACTCAGTGCGATCTCAAACATCTTTTTTTTTTCTCAGTGATTAGGTTGCTCCAAAACTAATGGAAATATTTGATTACATTTTGAACAGAATAACACTAGACTAATAATGTCAGTAATTGAGAGTGGCGACAGAGGATACTGGATAGTAGCATGTGATTAAATAACTTTTTAATATATCAGAATTTTAACAATAGTGGCATATATTTCATTTAATCTTATCCTGATTGGTTTGTTCTCTTTAAAAATGCAAAACAAACTCACAACTACTATTGTTTTAAAGTACTTTTGCAGATGGCAAATTCACAGCCATTCACTAAAATGAACAGCCCCTTTCTCACCCATATTTTGGCTTGGGCTTTATTCGTTCTACACTGATACAGCTCTCACACTCTGTATCTGAAAGCAAACAGAGAGATCCCAAGATACCGTCACAGGAAACGACCTGGAATAAAAAGAAAAACTGGGAGAATTTAGCAAACACCTGCTATTCTCCAGCACTAATGAGGCAGAATCTCCTCAATATTAATAAGTAACAGTTGATGGTCTGGAAAAGAAAGGGCAGTGAAAGGTGGGGGATTTTCTTAGCCAGGCTGAGTGGCATAGGCCGGTTGCTACTTTGCTGAGGTCAGCAAAAAATGTCAGTTTAGCCCCTTTGCAGGAGAGTGCTGGTCTGAAGCTCCAGCTACGCTGGCTTGTTCCATCCTCATTTAGTTAGGCACAGAATCACAGAATGATATGGGGTTGGAAGGGACCTCTAGAGATCATCTAGTCCAACTCCCCTGCCAAAGCAGGTCCACCCAGAGCAGGTTGCACAGGAACATGTCCAGGCGGGTTTGGAATGTCTCCAGAGATGGAGACTCCACCACCTCTCTGGGCAGCCTGTTCCAGGGCTCTGCTACCCTCAAAGTGAAGAAGTTCCTTCTCATGTTTAGATTGAACTTCTTATGTTCAAGTGCCAATTTCCTCTTGTCCTGTCACTGGGCGCTACTGAAAAAAGACTGGTCCCATCCTCTTGACACCCACCCTTTAAGTATTTATAGGCATTGATCAGATCCCCCCTCAGTCTTCTATTGTCCAGACTAAAAAGACCCAAGTCCCTCAGCCTCTCCTCATAAGGGAGATGCTCCAGGCCCCTCATCATCTTTGTGGTCCTTTGCTGTACCCTCTCCAGCAGTTCCCTGTCCTTCTTGAACTGGGGAGCCCCCTCACATCAGTTTGACATTCAGTTTCATAAATTAAAAACGCTTGAGGAATTTAAGGGCTTTTAAAAGCTGCCTGCAGTCAAGAGATCTGCTAGATACAGCCAGGCCGACCATTAACTCGGTCAGACCAGAGCCAGGCATTCAGAGGACACGAGGACACCGCAGTCACGTCACGTGCAGCGCAAGCAGAGCTCATCACAGCATCCCTGCTCCGCTCGCTGGCTCCTCACACCCCTGGCCTCAGCTGCCCTCCCCTGACTCACCCTCGCAGGAGGCCCTTGTAAACACAGATAAGAAAACTTCAAAAAGTCCAGTTTCTGTTTGGGTAAGTGCCCAAAAGTTCAGAAACCGGCTTGGAAACACAGTGAGAATAGGCTGCCTTGGGAGGCGGCCAAAACATTCTCCAATGAGGCTGGGCTATAAACACTTCAAGAATAGCCTCTCTCTCGTAGTATTTTGGTGGTATTTGTTTCCCATCCTGTCTGGCTGGGAAAGCAAAGTAGCACAAAAACAAAAGGAACTCGGGAATAAATCTGCAGGCCTGTTTCTCTCTCTGGTCTTGTGCCCGAGCCCTGGGTGAAGTGGCGCCTTCTGCCAGCCTTGCCCAGGTTGCAGGCACCAGGCAGGGTCTCTGTCTGGGGACAGCGAGTGCACGTTATGGATAAGCCAACCAAGCTTATCCACTGGCCACCACCCCCTTTGCCTCCCTCCTGGTACCAGAGCCAAACTGACAGAAAACCAGGCCTGCTGAAAATAAAGAGGAAAGGGATATTTTTTTTTCCCTGGTCAAATTCCCTGTATCAGCTCGCTGTGGGGGTTGCGATGGGGTCCATGATAGGAGACGGGAGAAATCTCTGCCTATGGCTTATCTAACCAACCATGTTGCAAATAACCCAAAATCCTCTACTGTCTGATCTGTTAAAGCAGTTCCAGTGCCTGTGCAACCCTTAAGAGGTGCTCCACTCACTTTGGATGCACAAGAGCTATGGAAAAACAGAAGAGACACTTTTACTCCTCCTTTGCCTCCAGAAATCCATCTCTTGCTCCTGCTGGAGCTGTTATCCAGGAGGACACACTCTGTGCTACACAACCCAGAGCCACCATTACAGTCACTGCTGGTTTCCCAGTGCTGGACTGATTTTTCCACTGCAGGGATGGCCGCCATTCCAGCCCCTTTGGTTTACAGGCTGAAATTATTTTTGCACCTAACCCAGGTGTGATGTGCCCTGCTCTACCATGAGAACTCCTGACCGACCACCCCTCTGCTCTGTCGCATGGAGCAGGGCAGAGGCAGGACATCACAAGGCTGGGGAAAGGACAGAGGGAGGGGGAACCAACCCCGCAGCCAGCTATACGTGTGAAAACGCAGCCAGAGACCTTGAACGTTAAGGTGAAGCCTCTCCTCGCCGTATGGAAACAAATACTTCTCTGCTTTTAGGAACTGAGATGAGTCACCGTATTCATTCAGCCCGCAGTCGAAACCAAGCTCTCGTCTCTGAAGTCCCCTCCCCAGCTCGATCTCGGGCATCATCGGCTCAGAGCGTTCGCTCCGGCGTGGGCAATGAGCCGAATGAGCGTAACCACATTGCTCCACCTCAGGGCAGGTCACACGGTGGCCCCTGCCCAAGGCACACATTTGCCACACACGGCGGCGTGCCGGGAAGGAGTAGGGGAGACAAACACACAGGATGCAGCCGTCACCACGAATGAGGCCAAGGCAGGACAGCAGAGCGAACGGAGCAGGCAGAGGAAAACAACAGCCCTGGACAACAAAGCAAAGGCTTCCAGGAAGAAGAGGGGAGCGTGTGAAAACCGTCTGAAGTGTCTCACACTCGGGTGGCACCAGGGGTGGAGCGAGCCGCCTGCGAAGCACCCGCCTGCGATGGCTGCTGTGGTCGCAGCCATCCTGGGGGGCTTCTTGCAACCATCTATCTAGCCCACAGGTGGGGAGGATGTCAATGTCACTCTGGCACTGTTCTACCCCAAAACAGAGGCCCGTCCCCCTCTTTCCCCCCTTCCCCCTTCGCAAGATGGAAGCAGGGGGCATCACTGCCGGCTGCCCGCATCCTCTGCTCTCGGTGTGAGCATCACCACCAGGGTGGTTTGGGGCGGCTGGGCCCTCCACCCTCTGCCAGAAAGCTTGGGGCCATGGGGTGCAGGCGCCCCGGTGATGGCAGCCGCCCGTCACCTCTGCCAGGAGAGTCTCCCCTTTCAAAACAAGATCCTAATCTCGCCCGCCTCTCCCGAAGCGAGCGCTCGAGCTTAGGGACGCGAGGAGCTTGTGGTGAGGTTATTTATAGCTGCAGCAGCTTCCGTGACAGCAAATAGTAACAGCGCAACATGAAACCCAGCCAAGCAAAAGTATTTTTCATTGAAAAATAGATGACAGCTTGTTTATACTATCGTAGGGGAAAGGGCTATGAAACCAAGCGGTGGCGACGGCAGCAGGTTTTCAAAGGGCAGTGTCCCAGGTCAAGTTGTTGGCCCTTGTTAGGGGCACCCGCCGGTGCTCCATCGTGGCGGGAGTCCACATTCCCATCACCCTCCAAGCAGTGAGCCCCATGGTATGTGTGGCATGGAGATTCGGGTCTCTCAGCATGGCCCTGCTGTCTCAAAGAGGGCACCCAGAGGGTCTCAGCCCTGGCTCTGTCTAGGAGACACCACAGGCACACCAGCCACTGCCCTTCCCCGCAGCCCCTAAGGCTCTCTGCACAAAGAAACATCCCTGTTGCAGGTCAAAGATGTTCCCCAACTGCCCTTGGGAGCAGGAGACTGCCGCCAGACCTTGGCCAGCCCTCTCTGCAGCTCTGCTATCTCCAGGTAACATCTACTGAGCCTGCAGAAGCACATCTCCCCCCTGCCTCTCTCAGCTCCTCTCTTAAGCGTGGCTAATTAATGCTCGCCTGCCTCTGCAGCGTTGGGATGCTTCGAGATCTGTGGTTGCAAACGCTGCACAGGGAAGCAGGAAGGGTTATTTCATTACTTATTCATCCCTTGATGTAGCAACCTTCTCCCAGTTTGAATCTGCAGTCCTCGAAGATGGCTCACCGGGCCATCTGATGAGGAATATAACATTTAGTAAGACATCACCATCTCGGCACTGCTCCCCCCTTCCTTCCCTCCCTCGCACGCGTGGAGGCCGTGTGAGAGGAAGCGAGGTGGCTCACGCACACGTCGGGCTGAATCAGGCAGGGGCTGCCCCCCACGCATCATTCGCCCACCCAGCACCACCCCGCCGAGAGAGGGGGCTTTCGCACCTACAGAACGGCAGAGGGAGGCTGAGCATTTCTCCATAAGAGGAAAAACTATCTGAAGAATTCACAGATCTCCCGTGATATTCAGCTGATGCCAAGTGGGGAGGGGGATCTATTTTCCTATTACCTTGTAGGCTTCTGCACCTCAGTATGCTGCTGTCAGAACCCTCCCCAAAACTGCGACAGGACCTACCTGCCTTTCTGCAATGTGGCAGGAACCAGAGGTCCACCAAGAGGTGACCTATTTGACCTGTTTCCAAGGGGAATGCAGAGCTGGGGGCTGACCCCCTCCCTTGCCTGGAACGGGTAGCCCCAGCTGAGACACGGCTGGCCCTGGGGCTCAGGCTGCAAGGGATGCACACCTGCATCGCTGAAGAGGAGGGGGTACCTCTTTCTCCTGTTTGATAGTCGGCATTTGAAGATATAGCTCTTTTTCAGTAGCTGTTTAGGGAGTTTACAGAATGGGGATACAAATTGATGAGGAAGCCTTAGCCTTTTTTTTTTTTCCCCTCCTCCCTGTGGCAGTCATGCTTGTTGCATGAGACACCTTTGAAAATATATTTAGTCCCATACTGCTCTGGAAAGTGAGAAAGCGTTTATTATCCTCACTTAACAGTCAGGAGCAAGAGGAAGAAAAAGATAAAACTGTGTCCTCTTTTTTTCTTCTTTTTAAGTGACTACTTATTTCAGACATCTCCAAATGAGGGCTTGGCTTCAGCCAGCTGTCCTGTTGAGGTTATCCCCCAAGGGAAATGGGAAAAGGAAAGGGAAAGAGGAAGGGGAAGAGGAAGAAGAAAGGAAAGAGAAAAGATCGCACCTGAGGATTCCAGGAGCACTGACACATCTACCTGGTCACCCACCATTGGACCTGTGCAAGGGTATCAGACTCTCCATCATCCCCAGGTCCCCTGGAGCTCTTGTGAGGCTGAGATGTGTGTAAGGATCCACCCAGGAGGATTTGATTTCAGCTGGTGTGAGGGAAGGGCAGTACGGCTGTGGGTCTCACAAGGCACCGCAGCGCAGCAGATGCTGAAGTTGGTGGGGAAGATATATGACATAGTCTACTGATGCCATAGGATAGGCGTTCCCAAACTGTGGCTTAAGGGTTGACAGAGGTCTTCATCAGGGACCTTGCTGGATGCTTTAGAGGACCTGGAGGATCCCATAAGTGAGGATGTCCTCACTTGCTCCTGCATCCAAACTCTCTTGAGAGTGGCTGGGAACACTGTTCTCAAAAACCCTTCTCATGTTCTCACAGCCAGTAACAGCTGTGACAGCCAGAGGGAAGCTGTGTGTTAAAGATCAAGGGTCCTCCTAAGCCAGCGAGCCTCTCAGACCAGCAGGATTTATGGCACGCTCAGCCCACATCCCTGCCAGTCCCTTTGACTCCCAGTCCAAACAAGCAGACACCTAGAAGCAGCCAGGTCATCTCCAGGGCTTCAGCTGGAGGCCAAGGGGAAGCTTGAACCTCCAGCTTAGACCCTCTGGCTTTGACTTTAAATGCTCTGCCTCTGCGCTTCATTTATGGGAGAAGTGGGAAGGTGATAGATGCTGCCTGCAACAAAAAGTGTGAAGGACTGTGAGTCATTCAAAGCCAGCACATGCTGCAAAAGAAGTTTGAAAACCTCCTGACCCCCAGCATTTATTATCCATTACAGTCTCTCATTCATCCCCACTGGGAAAAGCTCCTCTGACATAAAACACTCCTGTATTTTGGGTAGACGCAAAAAAACCAACAGCTTGCTCTGCCCTGAAATTGCTCTTTTTTTTTTTTTTCCCCTGCAATCTTACAAGCCTTTATTTCTGAAGCCAGATTTGCCCTCAAAGAAATTGTATTTTCAGAGCAGGTGAGCTGTTGGTTTGAATTATCGACCCACACCCTTATGAAGCACACAGGATCAGGAGAACTGCTGGAAATTTTGTGAACTGAGCTCTGTTTGCAGCTCTGCCAGAAAAATGCAGCTCAAGTTTCGTTATGTATGTGTTCACAGCCTGATGAATCATTACGGGCCAGGGATAATATAAAATAAAACCACAAAGTGATAAACAGTGGAGTAATACAAGTAACTCTGAAGCAAAAGAAACGCTATATATCAAGAGTAAGAGCAGCCTAATGAAAGATCCCCAATAAGGGAGATGACCTGTGAGCTGGCCTATAAGCTCTGCACATCTGCGCTCTTCAGAAGTGCAGGAGGGGGCCAGGATCAGCTCCAGTTTCTCCATTCCCAGGTTAACCCACATCATCTGCACGGACAAGCCATGGAAGGAAATGGGCCAGGCAACTCTGCAGCGATCCTTCTGGCTGATACACAAGCTGCAGGGGTAGCCACTGAGCACAGCCGAGTGACAATCGCCTTGCCCGGTCCCATTGGAATTGCTGTGTTATTTAATATGTATCCCACCTTGTAAAGGAATGGAAAAAACAAATCAACAAGCAAAAATCTGAGGATGGGGGAAAAGGGGAAGAGAAAGTCAGAGCTGCTCAATCAAAATGCTTGGGAGACTTCCAAGTGTTTCCCTTCAAATTTTACAACTGGACACACTTGTTTTACTGTAAATTAAATGGGAATGAGGAATGAAAAGGAATTTCCAAGTTGAAGAAGTAAATTTCAACTTAGTTTTGATATGAGGCATGAGGTGATTAAAAAAAAGATCCCAAATTTTTTTCTTTCTCTGGTGTTTTCCCTACAGTAAGGGAAAATCAGGTGCGTGCTGAGGATAGACTTGGCCTTTTCCTAAATACACACTATTTTTCCAATGAATTTCCAATGTCAAATGTCTTTCAAGAGGTGTTGAAGCCATTGCAGTCTGCAGTCTCTTCACTTGCAGCATCTTGTCCTTTCCTCTCTGGGAACACGGCCCAGATGGGAGCTTTCCATGGGTCACCTACACCGCTCCACAAATGAGCAAGCAGATCCCCTGTGGCTGGCACTGTGGATTGCTCTCGAAGCCCTAGAGACCGTCCACTACACAACTACTTCTCCAGCGTGAGGAGTGGCTGCGTTTCCAAAGGCTGCTGGAGGGAACAGCTTGTGCAAACACAGAAAGGAAGAACTGCCCTTTCCATGAAAAGGTATGGACCACCCTGAGCCCAAGGCAAGTCTTGGTGGCTGCAGGTGACCAAAAAGTCTTACACACAGTTTGGAAGTGGAGAAACAGGAGATCTAAATGTGAGGTCAATATCAAACTGTTTATGTGTGTGTAGGAAACAAGAAAGGCCGGGGAACCCCTTATCCCTAACAAAAAAATGCACTATTCCTGCAGTGAGAGCAGGGAGAGACCTGGCCCTGTGGTAGACGTTGACCGTGAAAGCCACGGACCATGAAAAGCACAAAACCAGTGGCTCTTCATTCCCTCCCAGACCCCTCCCAGGCGTTCCACAGTTGTGATTGCACTGGACCGCGGGGCTGCACTGTGGCAAGCAGCCCAGTGGCCCCGCATGGCGGGCCATTTCCATCCCATGGGACTTCCCCAAGCACGTGAACTGATGCACCAGCGATGTGCCCTCCTACGACCTGGCATGTGCCACAGACTGCCTTTGTGTAGCCCTGGTCTGTTTGGTTGCAGCTGTTATAATCCAGCACAAAATGTGCACAACAGTGTTCACTTCAAGTTAAAATAAATCAAAATCAGCATCATTTTCATCCTGCCTGGCTCATGGTAGCAGGAACAAACTAATGAATACTAACCCCAGAGCTGCGAACATTTTGTTGTTAGCACCACTGGTGATTTATAAGGAATTAAGCAAAATGCTGCTTGTGCTGGGCAGCCTCGATGCAGAAACAGGAGATAAAGCCCATCAGTGTTTATCCACTTCTGCAGGAGGGGGGAGAAGAGATATTATTGCATTGTGGTCATGAGAAAGGCAAATTTCACATGGATTTTCATGCAGACCCATAAATCAGACCATGTTCGCTCTAAAAGTTCATGGTCCTTAGCAAACCCCTCAGTGAACCAGGGCTGAGCTTAGAGATTGTAAAGAAACCTGAAACCGAGCAAGTTTCAACTATTTCATATTTTGCCATGAATGTTTTGCTCAGGCCTTACTAGTTTGTTTAGGAGTTTAGGCAAGTACAACTGTGTCCTTTGGGAGAAAGAAAAAAATGCTCAAATGCACCACACAAAAAAAGTAATTACAAAAAATGTTTACCTAAATCTAATTGTTCCCTGCTCTGTGTTCATTGTATTACTCACACAGGTTTCAGTAAAAGTAAGGATTCAGCTTCCATTGCAACACCTGATTTTTATTTGTTTGTGATTTCTCCCCCTCAGGAAACTCAGCGTGCCAGCCTTAGTTGCAGCATGGCTTGCTTGCTTTTGTTCAGGGAGGCATAATGGTTTCACACACACGTTAGTCAAGCAGTCAGGGGAAAATCTTCTCTCTCCTCATTGCGAAATAAAATTAAAAATAAAAAATCACCTAGCAAGAACAATTTAAATATGTTAGATCTTGCGAACATATTCTTATTCTTCCCCTGTCTGCCCGTGCCCACCTCACCTTTCTGGTCTTGTAATTACAGTGCTTTGAAGTAGGAACTGCTTTAAAGGTTTCACTCCATAGTGCTTAAAACACAAAAATACAGTCCGTGCCTACAGCCCAGGGCTGTGCCCACATCTGAACTCCCAGGGTGGGTCACCATTAGGCTGAAGTCCCCAGTGGCATTTAACAGGGCAGGTTAGCAACGCCAGCGCCAGTGCTCCCAGCACACCGGAGATGCTGCCAGCCCTGCCGCGAAGGGGCAGGTTGCTGCCTGCCTCCCTGCTGCAGCCGCAGGACCATTGGGGAGAGCTGGGGTAAACCTCATGGCCAGAAATTAATGAAGGTCAGGGAGCTCCAGCCTGATTGCAGCTCTGGCGTGCCCAACGCTGCGGCCAGCGCAGCAGGATCACAGCTCTTGCTGCCTGCCTCAGCCCCAGCCACCTCGTAGCCCCAGCACTGAGGAAACTAGTAATAAAGTGCTTAAAAGTGGTATCGTAGCCACAAAATATTTTCCTCCTTTTGCAAGGCGCAGACCTTCCCACCGACATCCCAAACACACAGCCCTGGCCCCCTCCCCTGCCCCCACGATGCACATCAGCTTCTGACTCTTGCAGGGAGCCGAGCAGGGGAGATGGAGAAGGAAATGCAAGGGACACCCTCTGCTCCTTCACCAGCTGGAAGACACCCTCTGCTCCTTCACCAGACCAGGCTCAGGGAGGTCTTTCTCCCACTCATCCTCTCACCACTGCCTCCCCTGGGCACCAGGTGAGGATGAGGAGGGCAGCAGCCCCCAGCCCCGCTCTCCTGGCCCCTCTGCTGAGATGATGCTTTCCCCTGCTGAGCCCCTGGCGGGCGGGTTTCCCCACACCTCCGCAAAAGTTGTTTTTGCCAAGGCTGCTTTTCTTAGCCCGGCATTTAAAAGCAGAAGTTATCAGGGCATAAATCACCCTATGACTTGTTGCGAAGCCTGTGAGAAGAGATAAAGGCAAGACAGTTTGACAAACCGTTGGGAGAGGGAGGAGGAGGAGGAAGGAGAGGGCAAAGGGGGAGCATGAAGGAGGGAGCCACGGCACCGACCCTCCTCGGATTATGTCACAGGTCAGCCGAAAGGATGCAAATAAGCTCGAGAAGCCGTTTCCAAACTCTCCGAGACTGGCCACGACTACGCATAACCCGCTTACAGAGCTGGGGATAATAAATATGGCACTCACGGAGAGCATTACATCACGCAAAGGGAAAAGCCAGCAGATGAACTCACGCCGTAAAATCTTGACTTGGTGCCTCGCCAAGCCAAGCCCAAGCAGACAACCCCGTTACTCCAGAGCTGACAGAGCTCCCCGCGCTGCTGCAGCTCCGCGCTCCTGCTTCCCACCCGCGCCCCCCCCAGCACAGACACCCCTTCCCCGCTCCCCCAGCCCTGCCGGTGGCCACCCCCGGCACCCCCGGCCGGCGCAAAACAGCAACCCAAGCATCCGGCAGGTTTTAGGAATACACTCCTCTCTTCCCAGCATACTTTTCCTCACAGCGGCTCCAGTTTGTTTCTCTAATTTTTCTCGTGGATTTATTGACTGTTAAAGGGCTCCAAGTGACAGACTGGAATTTATAGGCAGGGCGGATCTGATTCTTATTTACATTAAGGCTCTCTTATATCTGTTGGGGTGCACTGAGAATCTTGAAGTGGGTCTAAATTTCACTTAGGACACTAAAAATGCTTTCCATAGCAAAAGGAGAGCTGAGTGTTAAGTCTGCATTTAGTGTCTCCCCACTGAATTTCCCAATAGCCAGTACAGGCGATGCTGGAGGATATTGCAACAAGGAAAATCGGAGCATGACTCAAATCCCAGCACCCTCAGCTCTGCTTTCCAGGGCCTTGGCAAGGATAAGAGGCACAGCAGCCCTTCCCAGCTACCTGGCTCACCAGCCCAGCAAGGTTACTGCCAGCAAACCCTGGCCTCCCCCCCCCCCGCCCCTTCCCCCCCCCCCCCCCAAAGGCTGCAGGCACTGCAGCCCTCAGCCTGGTTCAGCCTCAACATTTCACAGTGCTGTGACATGGCTTTCTCCAGGGGTCTTCTGAGCGCGGATGAAATATTGGGATCAAGATGAGCCAAACTGGCCCGCTGGGGCCTTTTCTCTCTAATATCTTCATTCTATCAAAATTATACTTGATCGTGTTTCGTTATTGTTGTTTCTAACTTTCACCTCTGCCTCAGCAATTCCATCTGGTAGGTCATATTCCTCTCTCTGATTGCTTTTTGGATAAAAACATGCTCACTGGGGCCTGCTTGGAATTAGTTTTTCTTTTCATTTCCACTAGATTCTCGTCTCAGCCCCATAGTTTCCCTGACTTAACACAGACAGGGTCAACCCACCTTTGCCTTCCTGGCACATGCATTCAAGTACTGATTCCCATGTGCTACAAAAACCCCATTACATTTTTAACAGTCTCCAAGGGGGAGTCATTTACAGGGACTTGAACTGAAAATTGCAAGTTTCGTATCATCCTCTTGCGTGTGCACTTGTGCAGATATTAAATCAGCAATGATAGGAGAAAAAAAAAAAAAACTGTCTTGGCTATGTCCCCAGGACATTCTTCGAAGACTGATGATGTACATCTGCCTTAACTGTCTGGGTCTGAAATAATTAAAGACCACTCTTCTTTCCCTCCCATTAATTTCCTTGAGTATCTGGAAACACTTTTTTATTTAGAATTTTATGCCTGCCTTGTAAGAACACCACCCCCAATAACCTCATTTCCACCTCCCATAATTATAGCAACTTGACCACTAAGCTGTAACGAGTGGCTGACACACTACTGCCTACTGCACAGTTGTCACCTGCACCCACTGGTGCTCTGTTTTGTTATGACAGGGCAGAACAAAAAGATTTCCTAACTCTAAAAGACTGTGAAAAAGCCTCTTTTTGAGGTTACATCTCTGGCTTACCCTGCATATGACAGCAACATTTAAAGGTCTGGAGGCTTTCCAGAGTGTGTATAGTCAGGGCTGTGATGCAAACCCTCCTCCAGTCACTAAGGTGACAGGGTAGCTCAAGGAAAGAAAAATTTGGGATACCAACCATTTACCCAACCAAGCAGTTGATGGGTAAACTACAGGTCCTAGCCCTAGTACACTTCTTAGAGCTCTTAAGAAGGTAGAGGAAAACTAAACAAAGCAGGAGGTGTTTAAAAGACGTTTTTAGGTAGCTAGCTGGTGAGTGGCAACCCTATGCCATGGTGGCAGATCCCAGGGAGACAAAATTGTCACCTGTACAGAAGAGGGTGACCAACAGCCATTGGGACCTGCGCAGCTCTGCATCTCTCCCTGTACAAGTTGAGGCCAAACAGTGTAGTGGCAAAGCAGGCAGTAGGCTTGGACCCCAGCACAGGAGAAAAAGTATTCTTGTAGAGATCTTTATCAGACCCGATTTCAGGTGGGGACTAGAGTCCCTCTGATCTCTTCTCCTTCTCACCTTGCATTTATTTCCTCATTCCTTATTCTTCTCTTCCATGGATATTCCTATAGGCATCATGGGGGAAAAGGACTATTTCTGACCTTGGTGCCAAACACTGGGAGGGAAGGAAGGAAGGCAGGCTCACCCTCAAATAGAGATGCTGGCCTGGGGAAACAGCAATACACCCCTTCAAACATTTAGAGTCTTCTCTTCTAACTGAAAAATATTACCTCTTCCCCAGACAGGACGCCAGGCAAATGTAGATTTTTTTTTCCAAGCAATAACCTGAAAAATAGCAATACCTAAGCCATTTTTTATTTTCCCCAACTTCTGTTTCCTTCCTTGTACATGTCAATATTTACAAGCTCTACCACTTCTTGGATTATTTATTTTCCCTGGTCTATTTCACTCAGTGAAAAATCTCTCCAGCTCAGGACTTGACAGTTTGTTGCTGATATCCATCTTTATTAACTTCACTGCTGCAAAAAACTAACAACAACAGTATATAGTCATAAAAAAAAAAATAAAGAAAAAAAAAACAAAATCCAAACAAACTCAGGATTATGCTTAAATCTGGTGGGGGAAAATTTTTTTCCAAATATAGCCAGTGGTTTTCAGTGACATACATTTTTGTATGGATATCACTGAAAGGCACTTCTCCCTCCACTTCATTAGCAGTCAGTAAATTCACTGACAATCAGCAAGAGAGCTGCTGTCACCACACCTGAGGGGATGGCTGGGAGGGTTGCTCTTTCTCTCCTCACCTCCCTGCACCGCACTTTTGTCTGCTCAGGGGCAGGACTGAAAGGGCTCCGAGCTGCCAGGCTCACTCTCATTACCCCCAGTGAGCTCTGATACCCAGGAACCTGACAGACAATGACAATCTTTCCAGATTGCTTTTAAATTCAGTCTTCGAAGGACAACAAAACCACGCGCTTTTAAAATGTTCCTTGCAACGTATAACACAGGATGATGGAAAAGGCTTCTTCCTCTTCGTTAGATAGACGAGGGCTGAGGCACACCTCCATTTCACAGCTTACCACCACCACCACCACCAAAGGGCACATCGAGATAATCTGAACTTCCCCTAGGTGTTTTAGCGCTTCTCAGATGAGAATGGGTGCTCTCTCTAAGAGGAGCTGCCGGAACGACAGGCTGTGCCGGTGGGTCTCCTCCGCTTCAGTGCCACATCTGCCAGCTCGCCTCAACGTGGAGGATTTGTCAGAGCCTCTCTGCCTTTGCAGCAAAATGAATCAGAGCCCACCTCCGTATTACATCCGCTGCTCAAAATGTGGGGGCAGAGACATCTTTAATCAATCTGGCTAGATTGAGCCCATCCCCTCACGTTTTCCCCGTCCTCTGTTTTCGGAGTCAGAGCGTAAGCGAGACAGTCTGGCATGCACAGAGCCCTTCAGGCTGGCTCTTTTCATCTCTCCGTCCGGACTCCACAGAGTAATCTAAAAATAAACAAAGCCTCTAGCCCTGATAGTGGCAAAGATAACCTTCCTGCTGTGAACCACCTCCCAGCCGCGCAGGGGCGGGTGCAGCCCGGCAGTGAGAGGGAAGTGAGGGGAGGTGGTGGGCTGCTACCTTCGGTCCACCAGCACCCTCTCTCACAACCTCCTCAAGACCTGGTCAGTCACGCCGCAGCGACCAGCCAAGCCCGTAGTGGCCACCAAACACTGCATGTCATGAAAGAGTGGCTGGCTTCAAACTGTTTGGCCGCCTTGATGTGAACACAGCTCAAAGACTTGCCCAATGCTGGCAGGAAGGATCCCGAGATGGACAACAAGCCAGGATGCTGTAAAACGCTCACAGAAATGGCATGGTAGTTCTCTCCTGAGCTTTGCTAACGCAGGCCGGCCTCAGCACTGTGAAAGCAAGTGCTTGTTTCTAAGTGTGGGCACACCTGAGAAAGGGTTTGATTAAACCAGCCAGGCTGTGGTCCTAACGAAACAGATGGAAGAGCTGGCACTGGTGGTTTGCTGCTCTGCTCACAAACTGCCTCTTTGGATGCTACTTCTGCCACCATTAGCTTTTAGAGAGCCATGCTCTTTCATATTTTCTCTCTCCCTGGTTTGTACCTATGCTTATTTAAAAGCAGCCATGTGCCTTGTTATAACAAAACTTTTTTGTGAGCCCCCATATTATCCCTTCTTAGCAGCACTGTCTGCCCTGGGAGAGATAGAAAGCCAGAAAGGCTCACGAAAGCTGACAGGTCATAGCACAATGTATACTTTTCCAGTTTGGCAGACACTTACTCCGAAGGGGTTTCCAAATTTCCTCTCTAGCCTCCTGTGACAGCCTTGGATTAATTTCGTCTGGAACAGAAGATTTATTGCCTTTGAGTCACTGTGGTTCACTTATCTGCTCTACATCTTGAACCCAAAGTTCAGGTGGCATTTAGATATCACCCTTCTTATCAATTCGCTGTGGGAATACCCTGGCGAGACCCTGTTTCTTCCTGCTGACTGCCCATCACCTCTTATCTTTCTGACTTTCTCTTTCAGCTGCAGCAATCCTACCAGGGAGCCCTTTCGAAAGGACAACTGCAGTTGCATAGGCTGTAGAAGGTTAATGGTATGGGTGGTGAGATCCACAGCGCTCCTGACACTTCCCCTGAGCACTTTCAGGCATGCTAAAGCCAAAATATCGAAAGAAGAACTTCCAAGTTTTTTTAATGAGATCAGCTTGATACCCAGGGGTCTGACTCTGCCCCGGTGGCTTTAGCTCTGGTTTACAGCCAAAGTTTAGAGAAATCTGTTTTCCAGTTCCCATTTGGATGCAGCTGAAATCCCACCAGCATGGTCCATCCTGGGAGCGGGCTGCATCTCCGTGCCCTGGGACCTGGCGCCGGCCCAGATGGCAGGAGCGCTGTGAGAGAGGCTGCTCTCACCCGGTTCTCATCCCTTTGGGCAGAGGTTACTTCGCAGGATTTGGCATCTTCAGACCCAAGCCTAGGCAATTCAAGTCAGACTTAAATCTCTTGCCTAAGCCCAATTTGGACCTAATTGTAAACGGCTCTGGACAGCCCTGGAGAGCGTGGGAGATTTTATCCTTTCTGCCTGAGAAAATCTACTCCCAAGCGCTGTGTTGTCAGGTAGCCCATGTGTTTGTTTATTAGCCTGCTCACTTCCTCAGTCCCTTTCTGACTAATTTCTTGACGCATAGTTACGTCTGGCTTCAGTGAGAGGTCCTGCCCACCAGCAGCACAGTTTGGGGACGCCCAGAGTAAGCTGCTTGGTGGGATGCGTGATTGGGGGTGGAGGGGGGGGAAGAAGGCAATGACCTAAAGCTCCTCCCCCCCGAGGAGGCTGAAGATACCGTGGAGCTGCGGAGGAATTTTCCACTGAGCTGGAAAGGGCCCCCACGGAGGCTTCAGCAGGGAGTCACCCCAGCTGCTGGGCTGGCACCCCCCATGGTCACGGCCCCCCACCAACACTGGGTGCTCGTGGTGGCTGAGGACACAATGGGTCATGGTAATTTATTGTTTTACATGAAGGGTTTATTTCGGGAGCTCATTGGTTTATTTCCTGTCCTTTCTGAATCATTAAGTCAGGTGAGCCACCTCTATTATTTACTTATACTTCTATATTTCAGGGACAGGTCCTAAATTGATATTTGTATCAGCTGGACACCTTCTGAAGCCAAGCTCCTTCATTTATCTGCCTGCTTAGCTAGGGATTTATCTTGCATCCATACCCATGCTGTACGAGTGCCTCCTTGGCAGTCTGTTAAAGCAGCAGGTTTTTGACAATTTGCTTCAGAACCAGCGTCTAGCTCCTGTGTTCTGCACTTGTCAATAAGTATCAGCGCAGAAACAGAAAAGAAAATCGCTTCCACACATCTCGGATAGCATTTTTGTTTGAAAACACAACTGGTAAAGAAAAAAAAGTCATAAGGAGCTTGTGAAGCTCAGGGAGTGGAAGTGTTGCCATGTGGCAAAAAGAGACATTGCTCATGCACAGAAGAGTTGGGACTACAGAGAAAACTACTGTCAAACAGTTTTAAAAAAATATAAGACGATGACAAAATGATGACCAAAAAAGACCAACTAACCCCTATTTCAACTTTCACTTGTCCTTTCCATTTGAGAGGAAAGAGGGGGTTTCAGAGATTATATCCCCCGCCACAGTTTCCCCCCTCCCCCCAAGCACTTAATCAGAGATTTACAAACCAGTAAATCAAAGGAGACTGTGAAATTCCAGCCAGAGAAGCGAACAGCGAGATTAAGTGGATTAGTCTACTGTACAGGAATCCAAGGAATGCAGCCTGCATGTGCTTTTGTTGTGGATTACTCAGCAGCAACATTATGGTTTTACATCTCCCAGAAACATATGGGCATGTGCACTTGTGCAAACCAACAAGAAATAGCAGTCCCTAACACGCCACTTCGCTGAACCGGCTGTGCTGATTTCAGCAGATACAGCGTTTTCCAGGGAGAGAAGAAGAGCGTCTGAATGTTTTGCTGTATTGGCCGAAAATGAAGCCGCGATCATGCCTACTCCTGTCAGAAACGCACACATTGAGTTCACAGGCAAAGACGCCCCCTTTTAACCATTAACTGTCCACCTGTTAACGATCCAACGAAATCCCTCAAGTTCAGATCCTGCAGAACTTTAAGGAAGTCGGGTCCTGATCAAAACTTAGCGGCTCAGACTGAAAAAGGCTCCGGGGTGCAAAATTATACAGGACTTTATTGCCTGCGCAGACTGTGGAAAGGGGGTAGGTGGAAACACGGGGAAAAAGCACTAAGTGATGGGAAAATGAACAAACTGTTACTAGCCAGAGTAACAGTTTGTATTAGCAGTCAGTAATAAATAATTAATATAGCCCTAGGAGATATAAAGCCACTGACATGGTATCTCGCGCTTGGCTCTAAATGGAACTCAAGATAACCTACTTTGAACAGTAATGTGTTCACAGTATGTGGGAATTAACTGCTCAATGTAATAAGTACTATTGAATTTCCAATCTCTGTGCAGATAAAGGGCAACTGTCACCAAAAAACACAGTAATAACAGTAACCGAATGATAAAAATGCAAACAAACCTGCTTTTCATTACATCCTTAAAATGTTATAGGTTAAAATAATCTTAAAAGGGCTTAAAAAACAGCAATTAAATCTTTCAATTTCTGTTTTCCAAGACTGCAGCTGAGAAAACGAAAGAGGCCTAAGTGCCATACCGTGCTAGCCTTGCTAATAACTCTCTGTGAAAAATCTCATTAATTCAGTCTGGCTCTTCAGATCAGCCGCTAAGACCTTGTATTGTCAGTCATCCTCTGGCCTTTTCAGGATTTCCATAGCCTAACTAGCAGAGTCTCCATGGAAACCATGCAGTCATGCTTTGCACATCCCCAGAACTTTTTGTTCCTGACAAAGCTTGAAAAATCACATGCAGCATGGAGAGTTTAACACAGTGAACTAAACCCTGACCCACACTTATAAATGATAAACCCCAGCATACCAGCTTTATTATAAATGATTTCCTTACAAGATACTTAGTCAAGCTGGCAAAACGCTGAACCAGACAACATAGGAGGAACGCAGCTCCGGAGAGAAGAAACAAACAAACTGAAGCGAAACACAAGAGTTTCAGGCTAGTTCTGCCTCCTTTGAAAGCACTGGAAGCACATCGATATGGAAACTCACGGAGAGCAGGAGGAGTGCTTTGAAGTTGCTTTTCCCTGAAAATGGCATCCCAGCAGCCCTCCGAAGAGGAGTCAGCTCTCTCATGACTGTGCATCACGACGGTGCTGATTCACTGGTCGGGCTGTGCAGCCTGGCTGGCAGAAGCGGCAGGAGCCAGGTCTCCAGCCCTGTCTGTGGCTGCATGGTGCCCCCGTGGTGCCTGCTTGCACCTGGGATAGCCCTGGCCAAACACCACCCCATCCCGCTGGCCCCAGAGCAGGCGTTTGGGTTGATACAGCAAAACTGATACCAAAGGTGGCAGCGGCGCTGCCCTCAAAATGAGATTCTCCAGCTTGCAACTGGGAACAGGCAGGCTCAGAGCATGCACACGTGTCCCATGGAGGGTAAGAGGTTGGCAACCCACTCTACAGCCTGACTACCTTCACCCCAAACCTGGATGCTCCCCACTGGGCTCTGCCAGGATGACTGGGGGCAGTGGTCATGGGTCACACTGACTCTCCTCATCCTCGCTGATGCACGGAGGGAGTACTCACACCGACAGCATCTCTGCCCAGTATAAAGTATTGATTATAGACAGCAGGGAATGGCCGAGCAGCCAGTCACTGCCTCTAGAAACAAGTCCACGGAGAGCCCCACCGCATGGGCAGCACGTGGCTGTCACTTGTTCCTTGACACTGCAAGAGCCCCACATGGCGTTTTATCTCTCTTCTCCCAAGCAGTGCTGCTCGTCCACCCTTACAGAAGCAGTTGCGCAAAGATGCTCTATGCAGGAAGACCGGTGAGAATCAGAAAGGTCATTAGCAGAGAAGGAGTCACTGCAGGCCAAACTCACTTCACCGCAGTAAATTCACTGTGCCGGTGCAGATGAGCAATCACCCGCTCAGCACAGCGTCTGGGTTTGTGAGAAAAGAAGTGACTCATAGCTGAGGGTCATGCTGTAATCTGGGAGGACTGCCAGGGGAGGGAGAGAGCCACACTCAGCCTGATTCGTGGTGAGCTCACTTCTTACGTGGGGCGGAAGATGCAATCCACCACAAGAGGATCAGAGAACCCTGAGTGGGCTGAACCAGTCATTTGGGAGCTGGCAGCCACACACTTCCACCCCTGTGCTGCAAATAATGAGTTTAGGATTAGGAAGTCAGCCTCACACGGGACGACTCAGGAGGTGTTTGGCACATGCGATCCCTCCCTGGTGGGATGCAGGAGGTCAGAGCAGGCTTTGTTTCCATGGGGTTCTCCTGGTGCATCACCACAACGGATGAAAAACATTTCCCCACCTTCTCCTCCCCCAGTGAGGAGTAGCACATAATCAGCAGGAAGCCTTGTATCTCTGGGGCCTTTCAGAGGGTAACCACAGGCTTTGCAGCCGGCATCGTGTGGGACACACAGGCCTGATAGATGTTGCCTGAGCTAGTTGGGACCCTCTGGGGCTGGCCCTGTACAAGATAGCAGAATCATCTTGCCACTACTGTTCTTCTGTGAATGACATATGCTGATGCTCTCTCTCAAAGCCATTCACCACCAACGCCAACCATCTGCTTCGCTCACCACCCAAGCAGCTGCCAGTTGGCTGCAGAATGTGCAAGCAGCTAGACTACCTGAATGTTGGAAACCACAGGTCTTCATCCTCAGCTGGACATCCAGCCTCTCTTCCCTGGTGAAGACCTTGCTGTGCCCTGCATGCTACTTGGTAGGCCAGAGGAAGCAGATGGTGTGGGGCTGAAGCAGAAGCCCAAGTGGCATTCCAGACACCTCTTGCAGCAGCTTCAGTTTATTCATTTGCCCATGAGGACGGAAACGATCAGACCTCAAGGGACATCCCTTGGAGACAATTTTATGCAAGACCCTCGACTGCTGCTTGCTGTGCTATGAAATTATACATGTGTTGGATTAAAAGCAATAAAACATCTTCTTTGCATCTCTTGCTCTGATCTCTTATTTTCTTCAGCTTTTCCTCTCTTGCAGGCAGGGCCAAGAGCCTCTGGCAGCCCAGGAGCCAGGGCAGCCTGAAGCACTGCCTTGAAGGCCCCAGAAATTATAATGGCTTCTTACCTGCTGAATACAGTGTGGAATACAGTCATCAACCCCTCCCTCCCCAAAGGGCAGAATTATTAAAATACAACAAGACGACCACATGTGTCACTTCAAAAATTAGAAAGGGGTGGAGACGGGTAGAGAGATGCATCTGTGGCCATAATTGTCAAGGTGAAACAGGTCCCTGAGTGCTGGTCTCTTACCAGCAGTGCTTGGCTCCTGGCCCTCCTGCTCCACCTGGATGTTGGCACATCAATGAAAGAGACCTCTGAGCTCAGTAAATACCTTCTGACTACATCCTGTGGAGGCCCCAGATGATCTCCAACTCAAGATGGATGAAACTTACATAGCCAAAGCTCTCTTCATTGCATTAGCTTTTCCCAGTTCCCATGCTTTCTCTGCTACATATTAGCCACCTTCTCTTTGCTGTCATCCACCTCAAAGTGGAGTGAGACCCTCCTTCAGCAAAAATACCCCAAATCGGTTATTGCTTTCCTTTTCAGGCAGGCAAACAACTTCCTTCTTGCATGTCATTGACCCCTCTCCCCTTGCCTGGTCCAAAACAGCGATGGCATTTTTGCCATGCAGGCTACTGGGAGAGGGTGTTCCCCATATAAGTAGGTTTTTCTTTGCCATTAACTCTGAGCAGAGTAGAGAAAAGCTACTTACGGACAAAGGCAAGCTGTGCTGGCACAGCCTGCAAAGACACAGCAGGAGGTGGATCAGCCAAGGCTGACAATCCTGATGGCTACCGCTCTGACTCTTCCCAGTCAATTCTTCCATGTGACACCACAACACTCATCTGTGGCACACCAAGTCTGCAAAAAGTACCTTCTAAGCCTAAAATAGGGGGTCCAGCCTGACATGCCCTTGTCCCACTACTGCACAATGTGTTTGGACAAACTGAGGTCCTGAACAAGAGCATGACAAGGTTATGTCTGTTCAGCAGATAATCCCACCACCCCAGTCAATGTCTGGGAAGAAGAATTCATTATCCTCAGCTGCAGCTCAGCAATTCTAAGGCACTAACCAAGGTTCAACTTAGTGGTTATTTGAAGGACAAGGAAAAGCCTGCAAGCTGTAAGCTACTGTACAAAATTAAAGTAAGCAAGGACTACTCTTCTCCTTTGCTGCTGCAAGTGTATTTGGTTTCCTTAAACTGTAGCCATACGGTTCTGGCTGAAATATGTATCTCAGCCTGGGAGCATATTCTACATGGCTGTAGAGCAGTATTGTTTTCCTTTGGTCAGAGCAAACGAGGCTGAGCACTGCAAGAGGACTTTGGTCCCCAAGAAGGACTAGTCTGCTTCCTAGTCAGCAATGTGAGATCTGCTTTTTGAGAAAGTGATCATACCTTGACAGCATACCTCAAAAAGATAGAAACCCTAGGAAGGAGGCAGAGAAAGCCCTGAATGTATCCAAAGGTTTGTTGGCTTGCTTAGTCTCAGCTTGCCCCTGCCAACTGCTTTCATCCCTTTGCAGGACAACTCCCACAAAAAGTCCCTGCCGTCATCCTCAGACCACTCATCCTTGCTGGAAGTAGCAAAACATGTCCAAGCAAAGGGGACGTTCAGCTGCAAGATCTCCTCCCAGAAGGCACCTGCTTGCTGTCCTGGGGTGCAGGGCAGCTGCTGGCAGAGCAGAACAGTCCCAGAGTCATGACCACTGCTCTCTGCTTCCTTCTGGGACCCCACTCAGGCTCTGAAC
Organism: Gallinago undulata; assembly: GCA_026546715.1. Taxonomy (NCBI): domain Eukaryota; kingdom Metazoa; phylum Chordata; class Aves; order Charadriiformes; family Scolopacidae; genus Gallinago; species Gallinago undulata. The sequence goes on from JAOTQQ010000012.1 coordinate 61,946,890, forward strand.
TGCCGTAAGTACCACTGGTGTCTAGGCTGAGGCTTTTGCACAGAAATAACATGATAGGTCACATCACTTCAGGCACTGCCAATCTGAACCTGATGAAAAGAAGCCTTTTTCTGTGAGGTCTTTTATTTTCACAGAGGCCCAGTTTGGATTGTGATAGGGAAAGGGGAAACCAGCCTCTTCCCGCATGCTTCCTCAGCTCAGTGACAACACAAGGTTGTTAAAATACCTAGGTGTACAAGGCAAAATCCACGTAGGATGCTCATAGATTTGCACTTTTGTGAAAAATAGACTGTTACATGGTGTGATGGTTTACGCTTGAGCTTACATATCAAAAAGGAGACAGCACATGCAGGGCTACCAGGAACACAGATCTTTCTTTGAATCTACAGAAGAAAAAGGGAGGCAAGAATGGGCAGCTGAGATGACCACTGAGCTGACCGTGGGAGGTCCATAGTGAGAGACAAGACAATAGAGATTACACAAAGTGCACATGAAAATTACCTACTTCTGTATCTTTTCAACAAATTTAATCCAGGAACAAACACAAACCCTGGTTCAGCAATTTTTGTCATAGGGCTCCTGTGGTTTCAATCTGGCAGTAGACACCCTCCAATCTTGCAGAAACACGGCCTGACGCTCCCTCTAGATATGGGCAGGCTATTTGCCATTTCTCTGAATTCACTTTCTCCATCTGGGCAACATTAATAGCAGATACTTTATCAAGCCTTTCATAAAAACTATTTATTGATAAAGCATTTGAAGAACAATGTACAATAGGCATCGTCCTCCATTTCCCCTGAAAGCAATAGGAGTTACCGATTTTCAAGTTAAAGTTTCATCAATGGTTAGGTTCTATGAGTTAAATATTATACAAAATTGAACCAGCAGCTAAGCAAACAGATGATAAGCTTTTAGTGAACTCAGGAATAGTATAGGGAAAAAACCTCCCACATACTTTGTCTACAGGTGTGCAGTGTTTATTATCTTTCACAAAGTTGTAACTGAATTTTGCAATTGGCTCCACAGTGATTTAATTACCCTAAGATTTTTCCAAGAGTGCAATTTGGCTCCTATTTGGCTAGGCAAAAGGCAAATAGGTCTTCTGACAACCCAACTTCAGCTGCCTACTTTTTCCCTAGTTCTGTTACTAGCCAAAATTTGGATCATGCTTAATTTTACAAGGTCCTGTGACTGTCATGCCTGGCCCACTATTATGAACAAAGTCTGAATAACTTCCACTTTTAAAAGAAAAATTCTGTTCCTTCTATGCCTTAGCTACTTTACAGATATTTTCATTAGAAAGGAATGAAGAGAGAAGAGAGGCACTTTGCACCAGCTGCAAGGTGAGCTTAACACGTTCAGGCTCACACTTATTTCCAAATATCTTCTGAATATACAAAGAGTTGAAAACCCATCACAGCAGGCACCACTGGGACAACAGATCTTCTCTACCCATCTCAGATGCTGCCCTCCACCTATACTATATATACTATATACCTATACTCAGCCTCACTCATGTGCATGTATGAAGGAGGTATCACCTGCTGTGCACACCCAGGAGACACAGACATGGCTTAGGATAATATCTCCAAATCATATTTCTACACTGAAAATGGAGTTGTTCATTTCTAAATACTAGTAAAAGCATAACAGCTCAAGCAGTATTGAATAAAAATGCAGAAGCTGAGAATTAGTTTGCAGCTGTCTAAAAAAGCCATTAAAAAGCAACTCTCCTGAGTCTAAGAAATCTGTTTGTCTCTTCTCTAAGGAAAGTCTATGGGCTAGACAAAAATACCTTTCTGGTAAGTTCCTCTGTAACCATAAAATCCACGTGCCTCCCTCTTCCAGTTGCACATTGCCTTCTCAGCATCAAGCTGGGTATTCACTTGGAAGATGCTGGTATGGACTAGTATACCAAGGGGGAGCACAGATCCAGGCTGGGGATTAACACTGAGCACACTCTGAGGAGGCTATGCAGTTTAGTCTGTAGCTGGCATGTTGGACACATGACTGGAAATCGGGCCTCACCATTCAGTCTCTCAGCCCCCTAAGCAAATGTAACACTAAGAAACTTTGAACAGGTCTGGTCTTCAGCCAGAAAAGACAGTCACCATAAAGAGATGGGAGAAGGAAGGAAAAACAAACAAAAGAAGAGGGAGGGAATCTTGAAAAATCACATATTCTTTCTGCATTTCACACAGAGTAGGTTTCTTGTGGGTTTCAACACCCAGCTGCTTCCAGGAACGGAACAGACATGCACGTGCCTGCAAAGCAAAACACAGCTGGAGAGCTAATTTTAGACCTACCAGTCTTGGCAATGTCCCTTTAACAAATGAAGAATGTACAATTTTCATGCATATGTACAAACACCAAATTCTTACAGTTAATTTAGATGGTTGTTCGTGCAATTTGATCCAGGTACCACCAGGTGTGCCTGTCACCCTGAAGTATGTTACCTGGATGGCAAGATTACCTCCTGTTTGCAATGCAGTCCTTGTGTCTGGGAAATCCCGTAAAGCATCTCTGAGACAATGGCTGCCCCTCAGAAGAAATGAAAAGCTGGGTTTCAAAACTATTTTCTGGTGAAATTGCAGTAACATTAATCCATCTTAAGGCTGCTGAGTGATTCAACCTTTTTCTTTAATTAAAGGCAAAATGGTCTTCCTCTTCCTTCAAAGAAGCAAATGCTAACATTTAATGAAATAATTAACAGGCAATATGTTTCTACTTGGGACTGGATTTCAAAAAGAACGAGACCATCATTTGCAGCCAAGATTTTTAAAGGCATTATCTCTGTTACAGTAAAAATTTCCCATTCAGTTTCTGCTGGTACTATAAATGAAAAGATCTATTAGGGATTTGATTTGAGGGTTATAAACCAAGAATGATCTGGACTTTAAACCTTCCATCTGATTACTGGAGGTATTCCAGAGGATTTCTCTATACTTATAATAAGCAAGCCAATCTTCTTTCAGAGCTGGCCAAATATTCCAGTACCTGGAATCGCTAGTACCAGGACTCAGGAGAAGATGAGATAAATTTATAAAAAAATATATGGCTTTTCCTGTCTGATTTGTTGATACTTCCTGACCCTGTCAATGCTTCCTTTCATTTCCTAAGAGGGGCACTCAGATGTCTATTTGTGTGGCAACACACTCTGAACTGATGGGAAAGGGACATGGCCTCTGGTACAGAGCACTCCAGCTAAACCTCCCCCCACTCTCCTCTACTGGACACTCAGTGAGAGAATGACATCAAACTACCCACCAAACACATGCGAACTGCCCTTCTCGCATCACTGAAGTCCTCTCAAAGAGAGATCTTCCCAGTCCCCCAACCATGGATGTCACCAAAACAAACCCACAAACTTTCTCTATTGCCACTCGCCAGTTCCTCTAACGTGGGGGAGAGTCTCTGCACACAACAGTATGAACAAAGGCAATAGATCCATCAACCCATAGCCGAAACATGAAGAAAGTCCAGTGATACACCAACAAGCTGTGATCAAGGACACTAAACATTATGCAGAAGAGATAAACCGGTGCCTTTTGTCTGCTCAACACCAATTAAACTAAGGAAGTGACTGGGAAATGATGGATTTCTGCCCTAAGTGATACATCTGCATTTTGAGGAAATGGGTAAAATCAAAAGCTAGATGCACAACTCCACTGACTACCCTGCCAGTTCCAAGTTCAGGCTTGTTCCAAACATATTTATCAGACACTTCTGTAAACTCTTCTCAGACTCCTAGGTAATAACTTGCTTGACACTAAAGGTAATCTCAAATATATCTTTCCTTCCCTTTTTATCTTCCTTAACACCAGAGGCATCCATCCCATCATTTATGTGAGAAACAGACTAGATAATTTATGGAAACAAAAATAGTCTACTGAATTGAAATAAAATGCTTCAATATGTGGCAATAACGAATTAAATAAATGCTGTCATCACACAGACACTGAGCTTTACCAAAAAAATGTGCCCACACCCAAAGCAAATGAAAATATTAATTCCATATGAAACCGCCTCCCCAACAAATGAGATAAGAAAAGCAGACCCTTTTGACAGTCCATGTGTTAAGAGATTTCAGGATTAAGTAATGCCTTCATCCTTGTAAAATGCTATTACCTAATTCCTTTCTGATAGACGGGAGCATTTCACATAACAGCATGTCTTCATCAGGTAAAGCAACGCTTGAAATAATCTGAAGCATGCATTCTAATAAAATTGCATTTCAGCTCTGTTTCCAGCTAAACTAAAAGCTAAACCAAAAAAAAAAAGTTAAATTATTTAATGCCAGTTTTCTGCAGTTGTGTTCATTAATTTAGCAATTTGCCAGATAAAGCAAATATTGAAAAGTATCTCTTATTATTACCATCTTCCCTGAGGTGAAATCTCCCAAACCTGATCCAGCTTGCAATAGACATATTTCTTTTGAAAGGGAGTGTAACACAGGTATGTATGCAAAACTTCTCTACTAATCAGCTAGTCACAGGCTATTCCTCTAATCAAGCAGATTTCCAAAATTTCTTTCAAAAATCCGATTAGCAAACATTTACAGATATTTTTTTTGGTATACAATTTCAAATCAGCTCAAGATGATGCATCATTCCCGAGTCAGTGTGAACCACCTATAGCAGAATGAAAACACTGCACCAAAATTACCTGCAACAGTTTAAAAGAGAAGCCTCGTTCAAAATTCAGATCAAAAATTTAAATATGCCAGCTGCTTGGTTCCTCTTGAAACTTTGACCTAGACTATTGGAAAATCACTTTTAAAACTAGTTGTGGTGCTTTTTAGGATCTGACATCTCTTTGGCCAAGCAGGATGCAGAGAAAGGTGCTGACAGAGCTCAGTAAAGAACAGACTTTTAAACTTGGTAGGGATGCTGAAAGGACAGTGAAGAAACAGCTAAATTTGAACTTTTTCTTTACTAAAAAAAGGTCTGTTGGTTTGACTGCAATAATTTTGCTCAAGACTAAACAAAATCTGTGATATATTTTATGGTTTGTTTTTTTTTAAAAAAAAGTGCTTATTTTATAACAAATATGTTGAGTTCAAAATTTTAAAAAAATACTTCCATTTCTAAATATATAAATAGGAAACATCTCATTTTTAAAATGTTGAAATGGAAAATTTATGAGTTATTATTAAAAGTCAAAGGGTGCCCTTCCCTTCCCTCTTCCTCCCTTTCCCTTACCCTTCCCTCCTCTTCCCCTCGCTAGCAGTAATGCAGTATGTCTGTTCCTTCTGACAGACAGACTCACGCAGTCAGATGGAGACAGCCAGAAGCACTGCTCTTATTTCAAACAGATTTGCTCCAAGTAATCACTCTTAGAGGCATTTCAAGGTACAGCTTGGTGCCAAATGATACTGTCCTCTTTAATTGCATCCTTACCCAAAAGCAATAACTTAACCTGCATAATTTTTCACAAATCTGAGCAAAACGCGCACAGCAGGACTCTGATCAAATGACTTCCACATTTTGCTAGTGCTAGTGTTCTGATGCCTGGGCTCCATAATTTTGACCTGTGCAAAGCAGCGAGCACCTGAGGACAACTGCTACAGGCTTGGCATAAGATGACTCAAAAGAAAAAAGAAGAAGAAAAAAAAAAGGGAAAAAAAGCAAGTGTCTGGTTTACGCTTCACAAGGACATACCAAGAGTAAATAAGGGATTGGTGGACCTGAACTCTTCCAAAGCTGGACCCGAGTGCTTATTACAGGAGAGGTGTCCTCAGGCTCTCACGTACATCCTACCATATTCTTACCAGAGAATTTACTTTGGAACCCTACCAAGCAGTTGAACCAGTCTTCAGCTTCTCATGTTTTATTAGATGAAATTAAAGGACTCCATGCATCCAAATGAGGCCTCCAAATGTGAGTGGAATGTAAGCCTGTACTATGTATGGAGCCACGGTGTCAGAGGTAAGCATCAGCCATGTATTCAGATAGATGGGTTATTAACTTCAATAACTTAATTATGTCAATTTAAATGTCAACATTGTTAATGATGTCACTGCCTGTTATTTTAGCAGAAGCACACAGCTTCTGTGTCTTGAGAATTGGGGGTTGCATGTCTCTCATTTTGCTTTGGTCTTAGAAGACAGCTGAGACATCTTCAGCTGCCAAAATTTATAACTTCCACTTCTGACTTTGGCTTCCCTCCACGATGCATTTTAATTTATTCCTATATCTATTTGCGAGCCCACTGGAAATCAGCAGTTTAGAGGGAGTATAAAATTAACGTCAAATTAAACAACAAGAAAAGCCATACCATTTGTTTTGCTCCCTTCTCTGCTCATTCAATAAAAGAAGCCACACAGCTTATTATCTGCTGTAGTCGAGGATACCCAGTCCCTGGACCTCACTGCAGAAGGTATTTTGCCATCAGATAGAAGGGAGTATGTTTTTTTAACTTACAGAAATTCCCAGTGAATTCTGGTCACGTCAGTAGGGATTTCTTTCCCAAATCAGTATTTTTTTAATGTGCGTAATTTTTCCTTTTCCTGTGTTATGGCTCTACCCTTCTGTTTTTATAACCTCCAGGAAGCATATTTCAAAAATATTTATTAGCTTATTAAATCAAATTACCCTTGCTCCTGCTGGACTAAATTTTATAGAGTGCCCACAAAAAATCAAAGAGCCTGTGCTGCAGCAACAATTTGTAGTGATGGCAGAGAAAACTATTCCTTAATCTTTTTAATTAGCAATTGCAAATACTTCAATGTACTAAATCAGAAACTTTTGGCAAGAATTGCTCTGTCTGTTCAAGTTCTGTGGCTCAAGGCTGAAAAGGTAAATAGTCTCCGGGAATATTGGCCAAGATGAATAAACGTGTTTGTTTAAAGTTCCTAGTAAAATGATCAGCAATGAAACGGTTAAAAATATTGACCTGTAAATACCTGTAACTATGCTTTAAAAGTCATTCAGGTAAATGGGAGAATTTAATATTTCTCTTTCTGCTGTTTCTTCTCTGCCTGTGCACTCAATGATTTTAGACAAGGAGAAACACACCTCTTGAGACGCCTACCACAACATGCAACAGCAGAAGTCAGCTTTTTGGGCATGTTGCTTCTGCTTTTTTGCATTTTCCCACTATTTAAGTTTTACATTCTAAATTCAGGTGTTGTGTGTTTTCCCTGCAGGCATCCCTTGATGCTCAATAAACAAAGTTGTTTTAATAATATGTTTTGTAAACTTTTGAGAACTGAAAAGTTGGGGCCTTAGAGAAAGACTTCCTTCTTTCTCTTTGTTTTCCTCACCTGTTCTGCCAATGAATGTCAGTAATTAGCTGCTTTATACCCCCAATCTTGGATGACATTGTTGATTTGAAAATCCAAGAACTTAATAAGGAGCAGAAACAAAGCCTCTCTTGCATGAGAAACAAGGAAAAAATAAAGGTATTTCATCCCTGTCTTTACTTGGCATTGCAGCCATATAGGAAGTCAAGATAGTCCTTGCTACACCCGAGTTACGGTAAAGTTAGTGCGTAAAGGGGAGTTTTAGACCCCGCAGGTGGCACCAAAGCTAGACATCTGTGTGCTGAGGGCAGCCTGCCTTGCTCTGCTCTCCCACCAGCCTCTCCTTCCAGGCCACCCTGGGCCACCAGCCAGTGTGCCCTGCCAAGCTGGCTGCACAGCCAACCCCTGCAAATCCGGTTAAAGCTGAAAACTACCTGTTCATCCCTCCCCACCACGCAAAAAAAGTTACAGCAGACCCACTCGTATAAAAATCTTATTCTGTATAAAACATCAGAAGAGAGAGGGTTGAATCCTTAGGTGGTCTGTGCCAGTGTTAGTTCAGTGTCCTGTGCCCCTGGTGCTTGGGGAAGCGTTAAGATGCTGGAGCAAGAGTGGGCAGGATGGCAAAAGCACCCATGGTCACCCCTGGGGTAAAGACCAAAGGGAGGAAAACAACCACAGGTATTGGGCCAGTAGCTGAGATGCTTTTCTGCCCTTCCCATGCTTAGAGGCAGTTTTCTTGTGAGATGGGTGCCTGGGGAACTGGGGGGAGGTCTCCCCTGACTCCAGGGGCTGGAAGCTGGGTGCAGCCGGCAGAGGAGGAGAAATTAAAGCTGACACCAGGCAGTCTGGTGTTACAGCCGTCTGCATTCCTATTGATCTGAAGGCTTAGTCTGCATTCTGGCTTTATCAGCCGCTGGCATCACGACTGCCATCTCTTCCCTCTTATCCTCCTAACCTGGAAAACACTTCTGAGGGTGCTGAGAGACAGTTATCAAAGATCCACTGCCTAAGAAAAGAATAACATGCCTCAGAAGAAACAGCTGCCTGGCACCTTTGAAGAAAGTTTCCTGACACTTTTTCTATTTAATTAAAAAAAAAAGCCAACCTCAATATATACATGATGTTTCGCCTTGCAGATCATTTCAGAACTGCTTCTGACACTGGTGGATTATAATGAACCTCTTATCAAGGCGTTGCCAGCTCAAGACAGACAATGCGTGTATGTATACGCACAGATCCCGGTCTTGTTAACATCAGAGAGTGAAAGGGATGGTGTGCGGGAAGATTTATTGCAGGGAATTATCCACGTACACAAAACAAAGCAAAACAAGCCTGCATCTTTTGCACAGAGGTGTTTTGTTGGTTTTTTTTGCTCCTGATCGGCTCATAACCTGGGAGTGCTGACCCAAGGGGTATGGTTGATGAAAGGATGATCTGGCAGGATTTTGCTCCATTTGATTTAATTATTTCTGTTGCACACACAAAAAGTATCTTGAAGAATAAAATAAAAATCATCCCACCACTGAAAGAACCATGGAATAAAACCCAGATGACTCTGTCACCTTCTACTTTCCTGCATTGCTATTGTAGTCTGCAGGCAGCGTAAACGGGGAGAGAGGGTTTAAACAACAGTAACCCGTTTGGGCAAAACTATAAACTGTCCTTTACATCTTCATACAGTACATTGAGGTGAAAGCATTGAGCCCCACTGAGGCTATCAAAACTACCTCATGCGTTGCTACAAGGTAAAACAGGAGCAGGCTCTTAAAGGTGTGAGCTCACCCGCAGCTTCTTAACCAGGGGCTCGAAGCGAAGCCACAGTTAAGCCCAAAAATACCAGAGCTGCTCTGATCTTGACTACTTAATAGTTAAATGCCGGAGCTAGACTGTGATGCTACTGAGGCTGGCATTTCACAGCATCAGACATGGAACCACAGCTGTCACGCTGTTATTATTCCTGATATTAATTCTTATTAATGAGAATTGCTTACACACAAAAAAAACCCAAACAACCCAGACACTTTCTGTGAATCTTGCAACTGGTGAGTGGGTTCAGATAACATGGAAACCCAAACAATCTATGGATCAGTAAGGTTTTACCTAGCCAAATGTAAGCTCCTTACCTCAACTCTAATATTTACGATAGGCTTAATCCTCTAAACAGATAAACCGGTATAAGCGTGAAAGACCACACAACTGCATGTAGGCAATAAAGACCACACACGTACCTCTTTTCAGGCTTACGGCATTAAGAAAATAAGGATGTGCCAAAAAAAATTTAGACTATTGGACTGAACAAATAAATAGTGGTCATTAGAGTTGAATAATGGACCATGAATCCAAACAAATAGTCAAACTTACCAGGCAAAAGCTTCCACAGTTTATTTTAGCATTGCTTTAATGTCACTTTCGTGCTAACATAATGGGTAAAATCATAATTCCTTTCCAATCTATAAAAGGTTTTGTCATTGATTTCTTTGGGACAAGAATTTGACCCTATGATTTGTAGCATACAAGATCTACAGCAGCTCTTAATACCCTTATGTGAGCCTACTCCAAAGTCGAATAAATACAACCCAAGTACTAAAACACAAGAAGCACAACTGAAAAAGACAAGTCCATATTAAACATACAAACTCCAAGGAAAAAAAGGTCTTGCTTTAAGTATAATTTGAATTGAGGGAGTCCCATGCAGGTATGGGAAAGTTCAGATCCTTCTTCCTAAACCTTTTCATTAGAAATACAGGGCTAAATCCTGCTGATGTGAAAAGTGGTCAAGGATTTTAATAGCAGAATTTTACTTTAAAAATCAAGACAAAGCATTCTTCTGAATTCTGTGTTGGAGTAAAATGGCTTTAAACCTCTAGTCCATGAGGGTTAGCAAGAAATAACTGCAAATCAATGATCAGAGAGCTTAAAATCTCCTATTCAGGAGTCTGTGCCTGTACAGTAAACAAACTGAAAAAGAAGTTGCAAAGCACTGAAGTAGCTTAAACAAGAAAAAAACACAGAATAGTCCTATGGCTTGTTACTCAGACAGCCGTATTAGGTAATTCCAATGGTGATTTCTGGCCTCCTCATTTATGTGTTGCACAGGGAGCGATACCCTAGGATATATAAAATCCTACCATTATTGCACTATTTCACATCTCTAATTAAACCTTATCTGCCCAAAGTGCTCCGACGTTACTGGATATATGTAAGTCAGCAACTTGATATTTGCATAGAGCTTTGTACTTTCAAAAAGCTTTGCAAACAGTAACGAAGTAAGCCTCACAAATACCACACGTGTGAACAGAGAAGCTACAAATCCCACTTTCACAGGTAAGAAGAGTGAAGCAAACACTTAGATGCTCATGGCCATGCAGATATTAATGAAAGACAACAGAAGCCGCAGATAACTCATGCAGCATAACTCATGTCAACTGCTCGTCCCTCCTCTTAGCAGAAAGCTGCCACGTACAATAGAACAACACTATGTAGTTCGCTCAGGTGTGCAAAGGGGCAGAGAAGAGGCGTGCTAAAACCCTACACAATGTAGCACCTGTCCGATTTGTATTATGACAAATCAAGGACCATATTATTTTAATTTAATTAACTAGTGATTTCTGATACTTCACCTCTGGGTTCAGCTAAGCCAAAACTGGTACCAAGCAACATTTTCAGCACTGGTTGTCAGCTCTTCCTCACACATAGTCAGATACATTGCATTCTCAGGAAGGGTATTTAAAAACAGACACATTGTCAGGCTTAGAACATGACTTCCCCAATAGAAAATATGTTTGAAGACTATCCTAAGGACTGGAGAAATCTTGTAAGGTGAAAAGGAGAAAAATTAACTTCTGTAATGAAATAATATTAACTTTCCTATCTGAGTACCAATAATTTGCTCTTAGGTGATACCTTCCACAGCATTGCCAGCTCTCATTACATGATAATGTTTTGCAAGATAATTGGGTGTTTGCTTGATTTTTTTAAGGATTCTTGTTATTTTACCCTCTCCTCCTATTGCATCAAATTGCCATTCTCATTCTCCAAAGTGATTGCCGCCTCCTGAAAGAGCCAGTGGGACAGAAACCAAGAGTTGGCCTCGCTGCACAGGCCACAACCATTGTAAAGGGAAGCAACACTGTCCTTTGGAAAGAGCATTTATTATTCATGCTGCAATAGTGTCCGGAGGCCCCCTTAGTAGACAGGGCTCAGGTTGTAGCCGGCACTCTACATCCATGTAAACAAGACGTAAATCTCTGCTTAGCACATCAGCGTATGGTTAAATACAACAGAGAAGCCAGACAGGTGGTAACCACACAATCTTTTGGTTCCTCAAGGTGCTCACTTGTCCCAGCACACCAGCCACCTAAGCCTCATTATTTTGCAGGGTGTCTGGGAAGGAGGGAAGGGGGCTTCAGGGTGGAAAACTGACATGAAGAAGGGCCAACAGACTCTGCATTCTCTTATTTGGGGATCCTCCTGGCACAAGAACCAAGGTGGGGTCTTTGCTGATGGCCTTCATTAAGGAGGAAAGTTAATGATAAAAGTGATATAAGCAGGCATCCAGGGCCAAGCGGCTTGCTCTCAGGCTGCAATGGGAGCAGAAAAATGACCCTAAAAGTAGTGGGGTCTGGCCTCTGTTGTTTAAAGACAGTTGAGATCAAAGAGCAGAGAAACAGCAGCTCCTCAAGCGCTGCAGAACAGAAGAGGCAATGCAGGTTTGCCGAGAAAATAGAGGTTGCTTTGTGTGTGCACATGCACATCTGAGAGTAATGTGAATTACTGGCACCCTACACAGAAAAACAGATCTCAAAAGCAACATTCGATGGCATGGGATTCAGTCCTCTGATACCTCAAAGTACCATCTCACATAAGTAACCACACTTGTTTAAGCAACTTGATTCCATATTAAAACAAATGAGGCCATTTGCTCTAACTCTTACAGGACAGCTGCCCTGGAGCCTCTCTCTGGGATAGCAGGGAAGCCTTTGCTAAATTTCATCTGCATCCACTTAACATCCTTTTATCTTCATGCCAGTGCTGTCCTTCAGCTCCTCTTCCCATTGCTGAGCCCTGTATCTTTACAGACAAAAGGTGGCTTAAATTTTATTTTCCTAGATAGAACAAGTTCATTGCCTCCTGGGAGATAAACTCCCAGCTTTACCAGGCACACAAGCAGGCACTCCCTGCTTTACAGGCGCTGTCTGCTCCAGTCCAAGTTTAACTTTTGCCGATAGAGATGACCAGAACCAGACAAAACCTCCTAAACAGGAGCCCCATGGACTAATGCTCCCCTTCTCCCCCTCTTCCCTGAAAATCATCTGTCAGACACATCTTTGCACTTTTTGTCTTTTTTTTTTTTCCCCTGGTCACATCACTTCAGAGGTTCACTGACATTCTGTGATTGACTAATAGGCCAGTCTTGTCTTTCTCCTTCTCTGTCATTTACAATTGATGGATTCCCATTTTAACATAAATTCTTATTAGCCCCTAAGTGATTGCCCATGCCATTACATTCTATCACTCAGCTCCTCAAGATCTCATCTTGTGTTGCTGAAGGATATTCCATTAATCCCTTGCATTAAGGATGCATCCCAAATTTATCATTGATAAAGGAGGAGTACTACCTTTTTAGTTATGAGATGATTATACACACAGGTGGGTGACTGAAAAAAAGCAAAGCCAAAGGTGAGGTCACAAGAAAGGTGAAAAAGGTCATTCGACTATCCATTTTTAAGCCCTGTGATGTAAGGCCACCTGTACTTGCTCTTATTTTTCAGTGCATTTGACGACATTGTTTCCCTCTGAAGAACCTAAATCCCTTTGCCACACTCAGGAAATAATTCTTACATCAGTTCCGAGAGGCCATCTTTCCCATCTCCCTGGTACACGGAGGAGAGAGTGGCAAAGAAATGTTAAACGTTTTGGCCAAGGTTTCCTGAACAGCTCTGGGCAAAGGATGCTGATGTCTGAAGACCCCCCTTTCTCTGGAGAGACCCTTATTCCAAACCTGGCCCACTGAGAGCTGACCTGCTCCCCCCCCCTTCACCCAACCTCTATTCAGCTTTGACTCTCAATTAATCATGAGAGATACCTGGGCTTGAAAGAGTCAATGGGAAACAAATCGCCAAGTGTCCTTCAGCGTGGTGGGGGAGGAGGACGTGAATATTGTGGCAGATTCAAAGGAACAGCTTGAAAGCAGCTGGAGAGCTTTGCAAAAAAACTCCATACACCGCACACACACAGAGCAGCTGCATAGAGGGTGCCATGCGCAATATTAATTATAGGCACATTATGGAAGACAATATTCAACGTTTCCAGTGCAAAGCGTTCAGGATAGGAGCAGCCAGTAACACTATTTCACACTCCCCTACACACCTCCACTAGGACTTGATTTAACATTATAAGGTTCCAAGTCTGTCAAGCTGTGACAATTTGTATGAGTGAGATTTTGGATGTCTCGCTGAAATACGTATTGCAAAAAAAAAAAAAAAGCAACCTTCATCGCAAGCAGCAGACATTTCAAAGGCTGCCTTGAAAGATGAATAATAAAACCAAGGGAGTGTCCCTAAAACAAATCAAACTTGGCAGGGCTAAGTTTCCTTGTGAAATTAATTTTTAGCATCTTCTCTCCAGCGGCCTGCCTCAGCTGTCTCCCTCTGTGCACAGTTAATGATCTTGTTGAGCAGATAACCAATCTCTGGTTGATTTACAAGACCTTTTATTGTCTGAACTGTCTATAATTTTTTTAATAGAATTTCAGTTGATACTGCAGTAAAACAAGGTTCATTTTACATATTTAATGAAAAAGTGAAAACAAGCCAATAAAGATACCGAAGGACCAATTTGCCAAACTGTTCCACGCAGGCTGAAATATCTTACGTGCCAAATATCTGCAAATGCACAGGCTCTCTGTGCTAAGTCTTACGCTTAACAAAAATGAAAACAGAATAGCACGCTTAACACCTCTCTCACGTCATGAATTGTTGATATGTTTTTCCCAGCTACATGAGAAAGATTTGTTCTATCTCTGTTTCTAAGCAAACAACAACATATGCATATCTCAGAATGGTAGCGGGAAGGTTTATAATTGCGCTCTGCTCCAAGAGCCATGCCTGATGGGAGCAAAAAGTGTCGATATTTGAATGAACCCTGCTGAACTGATGTAACTCAGCACAATATACACCACACCGGGGAAGCACCGACTGGGAGCTAGATATTTTAAAGTGATTGATTATGCACTGTGCGAGCACAAACGAAGCCAGTGCATAGGGAGCGCCTGTATGCTCAGTCACGGCTAAGTCAGGATTTCCACTAGCAGGATGTAAAACACACAGGAGCCCGAGGAAACGCTTGGTTATTAGTTATGAACCCCAGCACATAACGCACCTGAAAAAGTGTTCTGAAGTAATTAAAAAGTACGTCGGTTCCTGATTCTTCTTCATTGCTCTCCCCTTGGATGGAAGCGGCCCCAGGGGTGCAGGCCAATGCCCCAACTCACCACCAGCCCACGGGAGGAGAGCTGGTGCTTGCCCTCCTCGGCAGCAATGCGCACTTAAGGGGGCTCTAGGGTCACTCGCGTGGGCTGCCCTGTCCCCATCCAGGCTCTCCAGCATGCCTCTACTACGAGTAACACACTAAACACCATGCACCGAACATACTGGACTCTGGACACTCATCTAGGACAAGTTTCTGACTGTGAGAGCAGAGCCAGGGCTGGGGGTGCTGCAAGCAAACTGGTAAGGCTTTCTAGACGGGGTACTTGCAGCCAGCTTTTTCTCCCTGTCACCTCTGCATTTTTTAAGCCACTGCACACTGTCGTTGCCTTATGGTGGTTATTTTCACTGCCAGCAGAGTCTTTTGCATATTAGCAGCCATTAATCCCATTGCATCAGCCAGCTTAATTGGGGTAGGCTGTTCTGATTCCCAACCTCTGTCCTCCACTCCTTCCCCCTTCTCCCACCCCATGATGTTTTAGGGATGTACCAAATCTATAGTGTTTCTACATCTGAATGGAGTGTATAAAAGCTACTTGGTCAGATCTGGTTAATTGGGGGGACTTGTGGTTTAGCGGTTAGGAACAGGCCTAATCGGGGACAGAAGAGGAAGGAGGGGAAGAAGGGGGGGTTCTTTTTTTATGAAAATGTGGACCTCCCTACAGTAATTCCCCTTCAGCTGCTGCCTCACAGATGGACCTTTTAATTGAATTTTCTTACAGGCCTGAGGGAGGGAGTTCATTTCAGGTCAGGTGAGGCAACTGAAGTGAATCTAATAGCTCTAGTTTCTTTTCATTGGGAGCAGAGGGAAGTGTGTTGTTTTGTTTTTTCCCTCTCCCCACCCTTTCAGCTCAGCTAAAAAGTTTCAATTAAAAATTGAAACACACACATGGTGATTTCCAAAGATTTGTTGTCTTCGTTTTGCCACAAGTGGCAGCAAGGTCAGCAATGGGAGAAATCTGAAGCAGTTTGCATCCTGTTCTGGTTTTGTTCCCCACACAAGGAGGAATGCAGTGTGTGCAACATTCACAAAAACAGCACGAAAGCATCCTCTTCTCTTGTGCTGGGAAATGTAAGAAACATCTTCCAGATCTAGAAACCTGTTGTGGGTAAGTGACCAAATTACTCATTGCTGTAGCATTTTTCTCCCTAATGCTATGATACTTTTCAGGCACAGGAGTCCCTGCCTCAATGGGTTAGTATTTAAAGCAGTAAAAAGAAAGAGGGCACCAAATGAAACATTCTCACACACCACTTGCTAAGTCTGCACAAAATAAGAGAGCCTGAGTTTAAAACTCAAGCAGCATGAATGTAGCTTATACCACCAAAATGTTCATCCTGTGTTAATTTCCCAGCTACCAAAGATTTCAAGAGCCATGCAAGACCTGCCAGTAAAAGGACATTTATGACTACATTAGGGTTTTTCCATGGAGCGATGCCACAGAAATTTCTGGTGTGGGCTGTGCC
Source organism: Gallinago undulata (assembly GCA_026546715.1). NCBI lineage: Eukaryota > Metazoa > Chordata > Aves > Charadriiformes > Scolopacidae > Gallinago > Gallinago undulata. The sequence goes on from JAOTQQ010000012.1 coordinate 61,963,090, forward strand.
GTTAGCACATCACACCATCAAGGGAATGGTCTCTTCTAGCTCAGGGCAGGTACGAGCCCCTGTGGAGGCACAGGCAGACAAGGACCATCAGGTACATGGTGCAGGTTGACCTTGTCCTCTGGGATCATTGCCACCAGCAGCAGCAGAGCCAGAATGACTCTCTGGGAGCTTTGCCAGCAAAGCAGGCAGGATTTTCTCAAGAGGCCATTTGGTCACCTATGGCAGGATGCTGCTCCAGGTCATTCACAGGGAAAGACAGGGGACCTGCAGAGAGAAGGGAACTGAAATCCCCTGCAGCTGCCAGGGCAGAGCCTGAGAGGTCCTGAGTGGCTTGCAGGGAGGGGAAGATGGGTGCGTTGTGCTCAGAGAGTTCTGGAGGAGGAGTGATGTTTTCACTCAGCTGAAAGCCTCTCTCAGTGCACCACCAGCTTCAACCTCATATATGTTTCATTAGCCAGCATACAAGGCTTTCAGATCTCCCTTCCTTCTCAGTCACAGTGGTGTCAGATGTGGGCTGCAAGGGCTGCTGGACTTTTGAGGTGAAAAGTAGCTTTCCACTGCTGCTTAGACAAATGCAACTTGAGACAAGTGCGGAGTGTGAAACTGAAGAGCTCTCCTGGACCCAGCAGCAGCAGCTCGAAAAGTAAGCCCAGTTTCTCCTAAGAGGAGACCATGTCTGCAGCTGTCTTGCTGTTAGGACCATTTCTCCCAACTTCAGTTCAGCCTCTGGGGAGAGAAAAAACACCTGCAAAGCTTTGGAGCTCCACGCGGAGCCCCTGAACAAACCTGTGGCCACCAGCCTTAAATCCTCTGCACAGCACTTTGCACCTTCACTGCAAACCCAAGGGGATCAGTACTCTCAGAAAGTTTGGAAACTACCTCCTTAAGGATTGTTCTGATGACAAGAAGATATCCATTATCTTGTTTTCAACCTAATATAAACAAGGAAATCTAGAAGTGCTGATGGGTTCCTCATGTATGAGCAGAAGTTGAGCCCGAGCAAGCATCAAGGCAAATCATTCCATCACCTTACATACACAGGATGACTAGCATTGCTTCTGCAAAATGCCTCGTCTAAAGATTTATAAAATAACTGTATACCTAGCAGAGGGATGAGGAAAGAGAGACACTGCAGAGTAGATAGCTAAAAGGTAGCGCAAATGGCAAGAAGTTACTGCAAATGGGAATCGTGTTCCTGATACAGGCTTTTCAGCTCACCCATTTCTTAGAAAAAGCAGAGCACACCCAAAAGAGCACATGGAAAAGCTTATTCAGACGATCTCAGAGAAGGCCACAACCAAACAAATAGAAAGACACCCACCAGAAAATGCACATTGACTGGATCACTTCACGGCTTCATCTCATTTCTGGTGAATTGCTTTGGTCAAAATTTATAAGTAAAAAATCACATCTTCTGTAAACATTCTTATATTTAAATATTTCATGTTGCAATGATACTTCTTTTCTAAATAAAACTTCATTAAATTTTAAATTTTCAGATGCTAAAGCTGCAATAAAATTATTCTGAAACTTTTTGAGGAGGAAGAAGAAAGGGAAGATCTTACTTGGCATGGCTTTACTTGCAATATCAAATATCAAATGTCTGTTTCTGAGTAAAGCAAAGAACAAATGTCTGTATCTGTGTAAAGTAAATAGCAAATGTCTGTATCTGGGTAAAGCTAAGATAAACCATAGGCTAAAGTGGCTCCTTTTGCAGTTGGGTCCTTTGTCTTAAACCATTCTGGGTGTTGTAAGACAAGTACACCTAGCATAGGGCTTCCCCACTGGCGTTCCCAGCATCATCTGATGCACAACCTGCTTTTTTTTTTTTTTCCTTTTTTTTTTTTTTTTAAAGACCCAGAAATGCACATAGGAGCAGCTTTTCCAGTGAGGTCTGGCAGCAGATTAAATTTGGGGAGAGGGTACAACAGAAGCCTTGGGACTTCCTTATTACTATTCCCTTTATACAGCCCCATTTAGAGGCCCCAAGTGGAAACAAAGGTAGCAAGCCACTGCATCCCTGCTGCCAGGAAAAAGGAGGGGTGGTTTAATCAACCATCCGTACTGCACTGTAGCAGAAGGGGCAAAAAAGCGCACGTTTAGGACCAGATGCTTCTCCTTTACATGAAAGGATGATGAAAGCACTTGTGCTGAAAACTGCAGTGATCCCAGTGTTACAAATACAGCAGTGCATGTCTGACCTTGCCCTTTCAAAAGCACGGAACAGACTCTGTGGCTGTGGCTAGTGTATACAGAGGTGAGAGGGGAATAAACAGCACCAGGGAACATTCAACTGAAAAGCTCAACCCACACAGGAAAAAAATGTTGCATTTGCTCCTCCTAAGGAAACTCGCTTTAGTTTCAGAGCGTACTACAGCTACCTAAAACTTTGCTAACCAGAAAGACAGACACAATCCCTGCGGGGGGTTGACTATGGGTAACATAATTATAATTATATTTATTTTCAGATACACGTTTCCATGTGTAACTAGAAAGATTTCTTTCAAAGGCAAGGGAAAATTCAAATTCAGAAAAAACACACCCACTGCCCCAGACAAACAATCAGCTGAATGCTACAGGACAGCTGCCTCTGCAGGGTAAAACATGTGCAGGACACAGTGCTGGGGAGCTATCATAGTTCTTGCTACAGGAGCTGGTGTTTCTCTATAGCACCCCTTCAGCACCTATAGCAGCATGCAGAGGGATTTAACATACTACATTAGAAATGCCTGCTGGACAAACATCACATATATTCATTCTTTAATAAAACATTTTTATGAGATACTGTGGTCTTAACTTTGTATATCAAAAGGGTTCTTAGGCCTAGGCAGCTTTAAAAAGAAAAAAAAAAAAAAAAAGAAAAAAAGAGGACAGATTAACAGGTAAGATGGTGTTTCAGTCTTAAAATGTAACAATATGCGAACTCAATTTTTCTTATTGTTCCCCCTGTTGTGGAGCATCTGCGCCCATAAAACTGTCTGATACTGGTAGAAAGGATTAAGTCTTTACACATGAGACATTTCATATCTTGCTGGATCCTGGAACAACTCTGATATGCAAGTTGTCTAAAGCAAAGGGCAGTCGCAGCAGTTTCTCAAAAACAGAAAGAATTTGTACAAGCAAAGCAGAAAGCAAAAATGTTTCCGGACATCATGATCCAGACATAAATGAGAGTACACAATGTGACACGCACTGTTCAGACACTATTATACCCGTCTGCTCAGTCCAGAAACTCTAAATGCTTCGGTCAAATGAATTTCCCACAAAATAATCTTCTAGAGATGCAAAGAACTAATTATAGGAAGCACCTAATAATGGAAAACATAAGCTTTAAAGTTGCTAATAGATAAAAGGCAGCGAGCTAGGAGATTGAATCTTTTGCATTGGACATTTCTTTTCTTTTGAAATTTCAGTGTGCAGGGATGAGAAAAATGGGTACAGTTTCCTTTTACATGACAGGAACAATAATTGAGTAGGATTATATGTCATCCATGAAAATACTATATTTATGCCTCATTGTAATCCATTCATCGGTTTATGGATCCGAAGTCCCACGGGTAGTGTCACAAATCCACATAATGTCCCCGAGTAGTGGATTTTGCATTTGGATCTGTGATGTAGCTGGCGGACACAGAAAATGACACGTAGCCAGACAGCTCCCAGGAGAGCACACAGCCGGGGCACGCCGAACACGGCGCCCGGTCCACAGGCTCCCAGTCTGCCAGCTTCAGAGAGGTGCTCTAACCTACAGACTGCTTTCTCCCCCGTCACCAGGGGTTTTTGCACATCTACTACCTCCAAGCGTCAAAGGCACCAATGTTATATTTTGTATGGAGTCATTTCTTCAACCCGTCACTATTTATTTCTTCATAGACTAGGAGTAATCCTGAAGTAGCACAGTAAGATGCAATCACCCTCCTGGTAGAAGATTTCCTGTGTGGCTTTGTACAAGATCTATACTTTAACTCCCCCCTGGAAATTGAGGGGTGGTTGTTTTTCCTGGCAATGCTTTCCGTACTTAGCCTTTTAGGTTGTACATTTCCTGAGACAAAGACCATTTTTTATTTCATGCCTGCACCAGACTCAGCTAGGCTCCAGTCTTGGGTGAAGCTTTAAGGCAGTATCATGACAGCGATTAAAAAAAACGGAAAGAAAAGTAGTTGACAAGACTTTATAACCACTGCTTATATAAATTACATGTGTCTGCTGGTAGAGGGAGGTGCACTCTGGTAAAACGCAGCCCTCATAAATCATTAATTAGGTATGTGCAAAGATCCCAGCTGCCAAACCCTTGAAGCTTCTCAGTCTTTAATGAAGACAGGAGGAGCAGTTAAAGCAGTTGTCACATTTTCTTAGACATGCATCCAAAACAAAGATATTGGATGTTGGTCCATTATTGAAAGTTACAGTGAAGTAATAAAATTCTCCATTCAGTGTGCTTCCTTATTGTTGATATAAACACAATCCTACGCTGCAATTACAGCTGACTGTGAGTAGCCTATAACTATAATATGAAATATCCAGCAATAACTATTGTGCTACAACTAAACAAGCTCAAATAGAAAGCAACAGCCTGGTGCAGTATCATTCTGAAGCGTTTATGCCCAAAGTATATCTTCATGTCGAAAACCCACCCCGGTAACAGTTACTCGGTGATGCTCCTACCATAGGCAGCAGTATTTCCATGAACCACCAGTACGGGGGCAGAAGGACCAGGGTTCTACCTACAGTTATGACTATGGACAAACTAGCAAGGTGCAACTGTGTGGTTTTCAAGATGAAGCACTTTAATCTCAGACTTTCAGCTAAAAATCAAACTGGTCATTTCATACCCAAAGTCTTGAATGTAATATGATCTCAAATCACATTAAAACTTGACCAACAATTATTCCAGCTACTTGGGTACCACTACCAAAAATGTCCTAGGACTGATCCAAAGTGTGGACTCAAGCAATGTCAGTAGTAAAGAAGGTAAGACTCTCCTGCCTGTATTGGCTAGCCCTTTCACATGTGATCATTGCACATCACATTTGATGGTCTTCAATTTTTGTTATTGCCAGGAGAACCAGCAGAATAAAGCAGACACAGTGGTCTTTTGAAAGAAGAGTCCACACTGAAAATTATTCCCAAGTTATGAGTAGAAAGATTGACTGGCAAGAATAGAAGAACCAGAAGTTGAATGGTGTATCAGCCTTCAATTTCCCACCTTCTTTGCTTTACCTTTTCTTAAAACAAGATATTTGTTTTAAATTTTACTATGTAAGTAGATTGACAATCCTGTAACTTGTATTCCTAGTACACATATGGCTCTTATTATACCCTTTCGTTTCACTTAGGCCAAGCGACAGTTAACACATTATCTATTTCACTCACTACAAAACTTGAAGAATAATACCTTTCACAGGAGTTTTTTGACCTCAGCAACAGCTAGTGCTTATGCAGCAGTATCAGTGAAGAAAAGGTGCAGGTGCAGGTCTCAGAACACTACTTACAAGGAAGATCTCCACACCGCAAGATGTCTAGCTGCATCTGGTGTGCCCTGTGCACAGAGCATCTCCGTGAAGGACCAAGGACAATGTGAAGCAAACCCATCCTAGGAGAAGGACCTTTTGGGAAGACACAAAAGTTCTTTATTAGAATTGTACTGGATGTTTTCTCCCAGTTACATCAGTGCTGCACCTGCTAAGCAGATTAATAAAGGACAGCAGTCTCTCAGGTACCAACCCACTTTTCATAATTATTATACCTATCTAGGAAAGCAGGTGGGAGAAATGCTGGAAATCTTACGTAGATAAAATATATACCACCTAGAGCTGAGGAAATTTTCTGTATTGTCCTGACCTTGCAGTCCGTCTTTGTTTTAAAAAAAAAAAAAAAAAAAAAAAAAAGAAGCCAATACTATTTTATAGCGGGTTTATGAAATCTATAAGGATAAACACTGTACACCATGCAGACTGAAATTAAAAAAGTCACCTTTCTGGCCTTTCAGGCTCTTGAGAAGGTGTTTAGACTTAGGTATGACAATACCTAACTGATTTCTACAGAACTACAGAGCACTGGGAACAAAGGTGTGAATGGCTCAGGTGTGGGTCCTGACACCTGAGGCCCACCCTAACGCCCAATTTTCTCCCAGGTCCCATCACAGCTGCTCCATCCCCACCCCAGACACCAAACCTTGTGTGTCCTTCCCACCAGGGCCTTGGGGCTTCACCCCCTGCTCTTGTGGGTGCACCTGGCAAGGAGCCAGCAGTGCAAGGGTTAAAAAGTGGACTTTTCCACCCAGAAGGCTCTACTGACTCCTTTGAAGCCATTAGTCTATTGTATAAATCCCTCCTAGTTTTGAGGATTACAGAACAAATACATTGTAATGGCTCTGTAGGAACCTGGCCCATAGGGTCACCCTGACTTTAGTTTGTGCATTATGTCCCAAGTGACAAAAATCGAAGCACATTAAATGCTTCATGAATGTGAAATGTCCAGTGTTTTAATCTCAGGGGCTTTGCGGTCCTACAGCTTGTCTTGAATGCACCGAAATGCACCGTGCAGACTGAGCAGAGAGGAGCTGGCTTCAGCTGACACACTCACACCAGGCAGATTCAGATTTAGAGTAGTAATATTTGCTCGGTGTGCGTTGGGGTGGGGTTTATCTAGCTTTATGCGTAAAGCTGTACAGCACATCCACTAAAGTCATACGTAATTTATGTAGAAAAAAATTTCTCTTCTATTAAAATAAAACCTTAAAAAAAATAGGTTGGTCTAATAACACACTTACAGGACCTTCATAACTGAATGACACCAAATAACTACACAATTTCACTATGCTTGCCTCCAGGTGAGAAAGATATTAATGGAATTTACGAGCAAGGAGAATAAGTTAAAAACTTAGCAGAGTCCCTTCAAGACTACCCTCTGACAAATCACCTGAAAGCAACTCTGTCTTTTTGGAAAAAAAACCCACAACCACGGCCATCTCTTCACTCTCCACCCATTAATTTAGGCTGTGGAAGTAGAATTTCTGCAGCTTCCCTCACCCTCAGCTCTGCCTCACTTTTTTTCTATTTTTTTTTTTCTTTTTAAGCTACCAGAGCTTTGTGTCAACTTGAAACTGCCTGACTTTGATAGGTAAATTCTGGCTGATTTTATCTACTGCTCAGCATAGTCTGTATTAGTTGAATTTTCCACTAGACATTTTGGTCAAGACAGTAGCACTTACTGAAGGGTGGAGGAGAAAAGGAATGTAACAGGATTGAGATGCTGCTATTTAATATTTGAAAGAGTTAACAGCAGCTAGAAAATATTGACAGACACTTTCACAGACACAAATATATGTTACAGTATTTGGATGTTTGCTTTGGAGATTGTCTGGCATTTGTTAATTTTTTTTAATAGAAGTATTAATGAAATGATTGTGATTTTTAAAAAATTATTTTATTTGCATTTTGTTACTTATCTTCTAGGGAATAATGTGCTGCACTCTCTCACATAAATACAAGCCTTAGACACTTCAGAAGAAATAAACATATATTCTGTTAAATTACATCTGAAGAAACACTTCACAAAGTTAGATTTCACTTTTCAGCGTAACACCAGGGCTCATCTTTCCTATTGCTGAACACACATTTACATTAGACAGTTTATTATTAGACAGTTTATCATTTTAAAGAAACTTCCTGAATTTATTCTTTATGGACTTACTGGGGAAAAAAAAACAAACCAAAACACAACCCAACCCCCAAGTATTTTTTCCCAAGCCAAGGCTTTGCAAAATTGCACTGCAGTGGATATTTTCAACCAACCTGACATCTTGCTACCATAACACCATAACATAACGTTATCCCAGTGGGGATGGGAATGCACTGAAGTCTCTTCCATCACTAGAAGGATTCCCCCCTCTTGCCCTGATAATGAGTTTCATTCCATCCAATCTCTGTCTCCCAAAAATCCTATGAAATAGCAACCTAGCCCGCAAAAAAGGAGAAATTGATGTCTTTATATCCCCATTTCTTGCCCATGGTGCTGAGGCACATGGACAGGTAGCATCAGCATCCTGTTGCCAGGCAACTGCTGCCCAGTGGCTGAAGAAGAGGTTTTGCAGGTTGTAACTGGGTGTCAGGGCATTTCTCCCCCATGAAATGATGGAGAAAAGCTCAAGCAAGTACCCAGAACTGGAAGCAGTGCTGCCACATCGTTGAGTAGCTCACCTGAGTACTCAGGTTTGGCTTTACTGCTTTCTGGACCTTTGCTACCCCCTTCACGTGGCACCCCTCTGCACTGGGAGGATTTTCAAACTGTCCGAGAGATGCATGCCATATTGCTACACCTGCTGTGCAATGCAGCTGTGCCTCGTATTACCTTGAGCAATTCACTTTGGTTATTTCTAAAACTAGGGGAAGGAACTTGCCAGGCTTCCAGAGGTGCTGGGAGCTTTCTGTAAGCATGGATAAGTGCTGAACAAGTACCCACCACACAGCTCACCAAGCTCTTACAGCTGCAGGATTAAGGAGTCCAGCAAAGAGCAAAATCACAAGCCCCTCACGCCGCAGTGATTTCATTCCAACCCAGTGCTCCACTGACATGGACAAGTCCATTTTTATTAAGGGACTCCATTAGTCTTCCCCCCCCCCGCACCCCCCCCACCTTGCTGCAAAATGTATTTTCCTCCAGGGCTATAGCAGCAGCTGGCACACTATTTCTTTCTGAGGTGTAGCCAAATAATGGCCTTTTGGAGGGGGATCTGTTTCATCTCTTTTCTCCATATGGTCCTTTCATTTGAATGGTTTAATACACTCATTTTCACAGTAGCCATCTAAGTGATTTTCCTTTTCTGCGTCTATTACTGAAATGAATAAATGCACACAAGGCAATGAGGCACAAGAGTCAGGTCAATATACCAAAGCTTGATTTTGGGACTGTCTTTTTCTGGGGAACCTGGAGAGAGTGGGCGTTAGCCTTATCCAAAAGTTGATCCCCTTCTCTGGAGGACAGGCAATTTAGTCGTGCTCATGTGAGACAAGAGAATAGTCTTCCTCCAACAATATACAAGTGCTTTTTCCAAACGGCTACAGCACCCCTGCTCCACACAGCATTTGCTGTAGTAAAACTACCTCACTTGGGGCTTCTAATTTTTACCAAGGTGGCCATACAGCAAAGCAGATGCAGGAAACCTGGCAAGTAGTATATATGTAAACAGACAGATAGATAAGGCTGGAAATACTGAGGCAGGAACAAACAATAATAAGTGAAGCTCGCAGAAGTGTACAGCTGTGCTGTCAAAGCCCTCTTGTTGTAAGCCTAGGAGACCTCTTACAGCTGAAAGTGTTTCAGTAAAACTGCATCCATGCTACGGGATTTAACCTGTATAAAATATACATCATTGCATGCGAATTGCTATGTACTTGTATATAAAAGCCGAAAAACAAAGGAGCAAGCCAAGGAAGTGAGAAAGCTGAGAGGAGGAGTGGAAACATTGGTACGTGATGGTTAAATGTATGTTGTGATCTCCCCTCACCTGCCATAAATGTTTTGTGTTGAACAGCACCCCAGTAACAGTGAACAGCTTGGAGGTACATGCAGCAAACCAACTCAGGAAAGCCATCTTCTCCCAAGCAACGTGATGATGTAAGGACACAGCAAGGCGTACTGACCGGGAATTTAGGAAGGCAAGGTGCAAGTGGCAAGGGAGAGTCATACCTCAGAAAAAGAAAAAGCTAATGACTCGGCACCAGAAACGAGGAAGCATGGGGTGTAAGAGCTGTCGTATGCAAGATGTATCCAACTAATTCCCTTTTGCCTCCGTAACATCAGTAACACAGACTTCCCTTCACTGAGTTGCCTGTTTACACAATGCCTGCAAAAGCATCAGATCTTGGAGATTCTTTTAAAATTGCCTGAAATTATTAGAGATTCCAAATTTAAACGGATGTGTACTGACAACACAATTTCCTGAGGCAAATAAGACAGATCAGTACAGTGAATTAGGAAAGGGCAAAAAGAACAAGAGGCAAGGACACTTGAATTTGATATGGCGAAGGACACAAACTGTGGTGGGTTTTGATGAGGAGATTGACATGAGAAGAGCAGCAGATTTCAGAAGACAAATATTTGCAGTGGTATTTTGCATGGAGGGAATGTCAAAGTTGAGGAAGCCAAAAAGGAAAACGGAGGCATCAATACGAAGGGCTGCAGGACCCAGGCTGTCACTGTCCACAGTGATGTGATCAAAATTAACACAGCTAAGTTCTACTTTGGTGTAGAAGGAAGGAAGTATTCACTAATCTGCACAAAACTGCTGCAGCCTTTTCTGGTCAGACATTAAGATTCTCACTGTCTAATGCTGGGTGTCCTGCTTTTCCCTGCAGAACTTGGAATCACAGATCTTTATTTATCAGCAGCATAAAGAGATCATTCAAAATAGCTCAAATGGGGAAAAAGCCCCAATTCATGCCCCAGAGAACTTACAGCCTCAAGAAGGTACGCATAAACACACTTGAAAATATTGAAGCCAAGATGCATTTCTTACACCATTCAGAACTGACTTCGCTGCTCAATTTGCACTCCCTGCAGCATGGCTGGCGAAGAGAAAACAAATGGCATACCAGACCACACAGAGAAGCAATATGGTTACCAGCAAAACATTTATTAGCTTAGGAAAAGAAACACAAAGGCTTCTTTTCAGAATTTCACCCTCTCCTTGCTATCCTCTCCTCACATGCATCATTTTTCTTGCCTGGGCTGTTATTTTACAGCTATCCGCTGCACAAAGTTGTAGTTTATTTAAAGCGGCATTTCATAGTGAAATCCTACTCCCATTATTTAAAATAAACCATCCTAACTCTCAAAAACAAGGCAAGAATGCACCTCCAGAACAGGCTCAAACAATACCATGAATCCTGAATTTATCCTCATTGGCTGAGGTCACATCATTACTCAGAAGAACTGTATCCAAGTGAAGACAAGGGGATGGGAAATACAGCCACCCACACCAAGCAACAATAAATTCAATTTCCTCTGCAGTGCTATTACGTATTTCCCTCCCATAGCTCATACTTTTCCTTTATATTCCCTTAGCTCCCACTGGCTGGGCTTTTAGTGTTTCTCACACCAAAGGTTCTCCAGACTCTTCTTTTCGCTTTCAACCCAACCCTACCCATTCCCTCTGTACCTTGTGCTCTCTCATTTCGTCCTGTCCCTCTCATTGTCCCTCTCTCTTCCCCCCTCTCTCCAGCTGCAGCAGCTCTTTCCGTTCCTCTGGCACAGCATCACAGGGTGGGAGCTGAATAATAAACACACATAACACACTAAACCACTACTCAATCAGTATACATGCTGTCAGAACATACTCTGACTACTCATCTATTTCCAGAGATCCCGAAAGAGCTCAGGAGTTTTATGCTATTAGTATACTGTGGAAAGAGGGAAAATTCCCATCGGAGACCTTAAAATACTCCACAGCACCGCAGCTGACCATCAGCCCCTTCCAGCCTCTGCGGCACTTCTAGGGTTTGTGCAATTTTCCGGCTTGCCCCGGTTTTGCATCCAAGCAAAAGGCCTCGACTCACACTTGCTTTGCTGGAATCGAGCAGCCTGGAAGGAGCCTTCACAAACAGCAAGCGTAATGCCAAGGAGAGAGAAGAATAACCAAGGAGACGACTCACTGCATTGGCTCCTCCGTTTCTCTGGCAGGACTCCCTGGCTTCACTCAGAATATGACTGACTTTGTTGCTTTCAACATTTTCTTCCATTTCGAAATATTTTACTCATTAGCAATCCTCCTTATGCTCAGAACAGGAGATACCAATCAAGTTCTCCTCTTTCTAACCACTAAATGCATTGATGCCGGTGCTTGAAAAGCTGCCCTCTCCAACCTGCTTATCTTTCCAGGATTTTTGCAGTTCTCGTTTCACCCTCTTTTTCTGGCAAATCTCACCTGCCCTCATACATTTCAATACTGTTTTCTAGGCTGATCATTCATACATACAGCCTCTTGCCACCAGGATAATCCCTCAAACATCTCTACCTCTGTATCGCACATCTTCCTGTCCACTTTCACTTATCTGCTTCCTTTAGCCCTTCCTGCTTCAGCTTCCTGCAAAGCCGTTTTTGACTTGTTCCTCTTCTCCTCCACAAAGTTTGCCCGTATCCCAAACCCTGATGCTTCTTCAGTCGCAATGTCATCCAAAAACCACCCTTCAGGTTTCATTCTCACAATTGGGTTTCTCATTTGGGCCCTCATTCTACCTTGTTCCTTAAACATCTTTGGGTCTCTTCCACAGATACCACCACATTTCAGTCCCCACTAGAGACAACTGCCAGAACCGTTCCACTTACATGCTCTAGGCAATCCTGCTTCAGCAGGGGAGTTGGACTACATGATCTCTACAGTCCCTTCCAACTCTAATAATTCAGTGAAATTCAGTGAAATTCATCTCCATTTGAACCTGTTAAAATTCCCTTCACCAAACCTTGCTGCTGACTCCCCATCTGTAGTTGGACCGAACATAAACATCCGATTTTTAAATTCAAAGCTTTCTAGTTCAGTTTCTCCTTCTCCCCCCTTAGTCAAGCCCCCTGGCAAACCTCCTCCACCAGCAGGCAACCAGTGCAGCACACTGTGCTTCACAGCGAGAGGTCTCCATGCCTAAGTTTCTCCTGAGGGCCTGCTTCTGTCATGCTCCAATACATCAGTTGATGTGGTCCATGTAACCTGCCCCTATTAAGCCTTTCCTTAGCTCCCCACTGGTGTCTCCCATATCATTGCCACGGTCCAAAGACTGCTAGTTGCTGTATCTGGAGATGTAATGAACATCTGACCCCATAAACACATTAATACCACCATCGTTTCTTGGAAAACGTTGTAGCGCTGATGATACACTGCCCACTGAAACATAAACCCACAGAAGACAAAGGTGCCTTCCCAAACCTACCACAAGCCGAACAGAAAAGCAATCTCTCACCACAGTGAAAACCAAGCCTCCAAGAACGACAACTCTCTGAAAATCTCTAAAGCTGGCAGCATCCCTTTTGTGTAAGGACTGGCTGCTAGACCAAGGGAGACAATCACCAGGAAGCAAGAACATCACACTGTGTCAGCAGTAACACTAAAAAGGCAACCTTCTTTTTCCTCTTCCAAGCATTTTGCCAGAAGACACAGAAAAGATGTGGTAGAGGTAAGTGTGAGAGTATTCGTGGTGTTGGCTGGATGTAACTGTGGCAACCAAACCGCGCAGCAGTCCTAGGACACACAGCAAAAAGTGAGTCAGGATCTGCCAATCATTTATTGACTTTTCAGGCATAAAAGGCAAAGGAGCCCCCCGCACTCTTATCTCATGTGAGTGTTCTTGTAAAACAAACCACACAGATAAACAGGATTTGTAGGATCAGGCTGGATTGTTTCCAAAACACATATTCAGTGCAGAAAGCGGCAAGAAAAAGAATAAATACTGAGAGGAACGTGATAGCTTACTGCCCTGACAAACCAACAAAAGGTCTATTTGAGGGGGAAAAACTGGTTGAGCTACTTAGGATAATTTATTAATATCATTTTCACAGGGATAATAAATAGATAAACCTATCCTACTGTAACTTAAGTAAAACCAGAAACTTCATTCCACGTGAAGCTATCAATGAAAAATCAATCCACCACACTATAACTCACATACTGACACCTCATTTTAAACATCAGAAAAAGTCCACGTTATTGACTAATCACTTCTGAAGTGCAGTTTCAAAAAAGAAAATAGCAATTCTGCTCTACTAGAACATAAAAAAAATCCACTTGAACTTCTATTTTGAGATATTTTTACAAATAGGTAAAAAAGAAAATAAGGAGCTTTCACATTTTATTAAAGTAAACGCTTTGCTTTTAGGCTAAGAGTTTGCTTTTTCCTTTTTAACAGCCAAGTTTCAATGGTGCATTAGTTTTTATAGACAATATCAAAGCCTCCGTAAACACCATGCTATCAAAGGAAGCAAAAATAGATGTCGTCTTATAGTTATGTGAACACTATCATTTTGGGGGTGGCACTAAAGCCCCTTGAGACCCAGACACAGACCTGAAAGGCATTTTAATCAGTGAATTGTTGTCAGCTAAGCCCCCTTTCTTCTCCCCTGGCACGATACTCAACACACCACCCTTCTCATGTCCTGTCTGGGTCTCTGTTCTCTTCACATGGGAGCGGGATGATGTCCGAGCCCTCACTGACAGCAGCACAGCCTCTCCAAGACTTATTTCCCCACTGCCTCAGCACATAAGGTAAATCCTCTCTTTACCCAACTCCATGGCCAGGCTTTTTTTCCGGTGCCCCACAGAGTCACTCCATTCCTCGTTGCTACACTGATGTCTCTCATAGGCCCACTGACGAGTTGGTTATTTCAATACCCACCCTGTCTGTGATAAGAAGGGCAATTAGATTAGTTTACTGCAGGCAAAATCAATAGCAAGCATCTGGGGGGCAGATTAGTCATTACTAATTAGAGCTTTTAGACATTATTCAAATAAAATGTATGAGGTTAATCAACCAAGGTGGAAAAAATCCATAATATTCTAAGTCTGCCCTTGATTCGTCAATCCGGCTCACTTTGGAATTAGAAATGGAATGAAATTCGTGACGCAAATGTAAGCTTTTCTAGACTGGGATAGATACTGAGAAGGGCAGTATTTATTTGCAGGGAGACAAGCATTTCTTTGTCAGATCAGAGGTAGATACCAATTTCTAGACATTTAACCCAATTTGCAAGGTATTTGGCAATTTATTTGTATAAACCTGACAAAAAACAGAGCCACATATTTTAAGTCTACCTATTCTTAATGAATAATTTTAGTTACAGCTATTTATTTTTAAAAGACAAATTTAAAAAATTGTAGAATTATATATGTGACTAGCCGGCTATAATGCCGCAGCAATATTTTATGAAATTAGCTGTTTATTTATATTAAAGAGTATTTTTTTTTAACTCCCTATTGTATTTGTCATGTAAATGTCTGTTTCGATACATACTTCACACATTAATTTTTAGGTCATATAATGTGTTATTTGAATATCATCAGATTTGATTGCAAGTAGATAATATGTTCAAATAGGAACAATTCGTTTTCAGGGTAGCTTCCTCTGAATGCTTATCTATAGAGCATTTTGCTTAATAGAAATTTCTTGTGTAGATCATTGGAATTCTCATTTCTGGAAAGGATTATTTCTCCATGCAATGAAATATCTTTTCCACAAATACATATTCTTGAGGAGTGATTTAAAGTACGGGAGAAAGATGAGCATGTCATCTTAAATGTGAGCATGAGATGAGCATGTCATCTATAGTACACTTGAAAAATGTCTTCCTGATACCCAACAATAATCGCAAAGTTATAAAGACAGAAAAGTTATCTTATTTTAGGTGTCTAAAAATAAATGCAATTATGTCTTCCAAGTAGAATTACAGAAAGTACAAGTATGCACATGCGCTTTAAAGAGGTCTTCTACTTCAGAGATAGAACAAAGACTTGTTTATTTATTTATGGTCAGGTAAAATAGAAATCAACAAACCAAAACCTGTAGCAGAACCCAGCTATGCAATTCTCACTGTTTGAGAGAAAGCCTAAATTAACTTAAATTAAAGAACTTGAATGAATTTTCCCTAAACTATTGGAATTCAAGCACATCCTTACAATACCCAAACTAAAATTGTATTTATTTTTAAGTACATTTCCAAGTGCTTCAGTGAACCAGGGCTTTGATGAGGAAAGAGCAGAGGGAAAGGAGAGAGGCCAGAGTCCCACTCTGGTCGCTGTGCCCTGTGGTTTTAGATCTGAGCCTAGGGGCTCACTTTCTGCCCTGTTTGGACTAAGGTTCAATAGCAACACATCTGTGAACATACCTTAAAACTTGGTGAAAAACAGTGGAGACCAATCCCTGTCTGCACTGTCACCCTTGTGAATATTGGAAAAGGAAAGCGTTTCCAGTGACACGAAGGAACCTTAAATGACCCCAAGCTAACCCTGCTATGTATAGCCTGAGCGTGGAAAAACAATCAGGCAGACAACAAATTCCCTAATTCCCTACAATTCTTTGCGGTTTTGGGCAGGCAGAAGTGGATGCCTGCCAGCACGTGGGATGCCTGTCACTGTTAGCCTGAAAAATATGCTGAAAACAGGTTTTGGTTAAACCAAAGGTGTTTTTTCAGAGCAGCCTCTGAGATCATACTGAGGCATGGAGCAGCCCTCTCTCTCAAAGCTCTCCTCTGCAGGGGTACAACCCTGTGCCAGCCAGGGGGGTGCCACAGCAACGCACAGACAACACAATACGAGTAGATACCTCTGACAGTCCAAGGGATGGACTTACAGTCTCAGAGGTAGCTGGAGGTTCGGGTAAGAAGCAGCATCCCTGTCACACGCCCCTGCTGATCTGCTGGGCTGTCCTCTGCAGCTAGGCACACGTAATTTTGTCACGAGGATTTTATTTTCATACTATTTTTCCAGTGCCTCTACTTTTCATATCATCTCTTTTGTTTTGTTTTGTTTTTAAATTAGACAACAGCACATTTTTCAGATACTTGCAACAGCACTTTCAAAAAATTTCTTCTCTTCTTTGCAAAGCAGCAAATACTTTTGAACTCACAAATGCAAACACCAATTTCAAAGTGGTCAAGCCCCTCTTTGGCACCTCACATGCTTCTCATCTCACAGGGATTTTGGACAGACTGGAGGAAATCTCATGCCAGAGCAGAGTCAGGCTGTTAGCATCACACCAGTATAAATGGCATCAGAAATGTAATTTCATTAAAAAATACATTTCCATGAGAAAGTATCTCCAGTAACACACTTTCTGCATAATCCGTTTTGTTTCATATTAGCTGCCTGCAATAGTATAGCATAGCGTGATTGTTACTATATTTATGCCCTTTTCTTTGGCTGCATTATACCTAACAGCACAACTCTTGGAGAATTTTATTTCCAAAGACTGAAATACTCAACTGTATGACTTATCCCCAGCCTCTTGAAGAAAAGCAAAAGGGATATCGTTTTGAAGCTCAAGATTAATAAAACTATTACTTTGTTTAAAAGCTGAACAGTGATCCCATACCACTGGGATGCCACCCTGGGTAGAGCTCATGGTCTGGGGACAGGGGAAACCTGTGCTCCTGGCACAGTATTTTGGATATCTGTTTGCAGAGGTCCCTGTGGCTACCAGTGAGCAAGGAAATGGTAGAGAGAACTGAATGCTAAGGATCACAAAATGTAACAGCACATAGGGTTTACACCCTACTCATCCCATTTTCGTTACACCCATCTTCAGCCTTTACCACTATACGCATAATAAAAATTACTTTATCATAGGAATTTCCATGTCTTTTGGTAGCTGGACATACACAATGAAGAGCAACAGTTCTGGATCTGACACCTGAGTAAAGCTTTCCACCTTCCCCTAAAGAAACTCTTTTTCCTGTGTGCTTTCTTGTGGGAGGCCATGGCCTCAGAGTCTCTATGTAACGCTTGGGATTTCACATGAAACTTGGAAAATGTGAACTTCAGTGAACTAATTCTTTTACCTGCGGTTCAATGAAACTCTGTGAACCAAGCTCAGTGATCAGATACTGGGACAGCAACACACAGATAAACCAACTTGTCCTGTAACCACTGAAAATCCACCAGATTTGAAATATAATTACCTATAGTTTCTCTAATCCAGTAAAGGTACTAAATACATTTATTTGATGACAGTAGGAGATATGTGATTACATAGATCGAAGCTCTGAGAAATTCCAAATAACTTTTTCTTTTAAGTCATAACAAGTAATTAAAAAGAGAGCAAGTAAAAAAAAAAACACTTTGGGGTTTCACCTTGGTAGAAAACATGAGGAAATAGTTTCCCTATCATGTGAGATTTTTCACATTGTCAAAACATTTTCTGGTCCAAATAAGGACAAAATTTTACATCTTGATAGGAAATTCTGAATTCTGTTTGGTTCAGACAAAAATTTAATTTTGCCTAATTATGAAGGGTTGCACTGGTACTTGTTACACAAGTCACATCTAATTGCAAAACCACACTCGTCACACCAGTTTAACAATCATTACCAGGCTTTTTCTTCCTTAAGAAAAAAACAAAAACAAGCCTCTCTATTGCTTCTTTCATCCAAAAAGTTCCAGTTGACAAACAGGCACTTTTGATTAAAATCACTATGCTAAATTGTTTTCAGTCATATTCTCCATAGGTTTAATATCCATCTTTCCTGAGGGTTTACAGTTACACAGAGATAGTGCGGTAAAAATGAGACTACTGAAAAATCCAGCCCGGACACATTTATCATCCCCTCTTGTCTTTCCCCCTCATCTCTGGTGACCTTGTCTTCTTATTTGAGGCAGAGGCATCCCATGAAAACCTTGTGTAAACTGGTCTGGGGAGATGGTCTGAAGGGGATTCCCTTAAGATGACCCTTATTTGGCTGTGGCACGTGAAAGCTCTCAGAAAATACTGTGCACTATATGAAGTGTAACACTTTCAAACGAAGACCTTGCAACAGGGCTTACACACCTGCCAAATATTAGTCCAGACTCAAAAAGAAATACCGAGTTTTATGAGATTATAATTTTTCTCCTCCCACTAACCTGTGCCTCAGGCTATAAATTACTTCTTCCCTCTGGTTCCCCCATAAGAAACAGCCACCTTATCACAACACTCTTTACTGGCATCCCCTCTGCTCCTCACATACCAACCATGTTTTCTCTCAGACAGTTTAGCTGATTAACATTTCCAATTAATCTCAGAGCGATTGTTCTCAACCTAGATTTCTCTTTGATGTCTGCTGCTTCTCTGCTTTAGACCTGATTAAGGACTTGCATGTGCTGGAGAGCTTCTGCTTCCTCCCGAGAGGACTGAGCCGCCCCAAGGAAAGGTCCCACCTTTCTGATAAACCCTGCCTTGCTCCCATGCTGAACATCCACCACCAACTCGAGGGGCGGCTCAGGTGCAAAGGGTTAATATGTCCCTTAAAACACACCATGTGAAACGGCCCTTTGCAAAACCTAAGGTAGCGTAGAACCTTTACCGTGACTTAAGTGTGCTAATTACAACTGTCACAATGTCCAGTCACCACACCATTGCTAAACTGAGCTGAAAGAGCGCGCTTTTCGGCGTGACTTGGATTGTGTAGTTCAGTCCGTTCCCACCATCCCTTTGTCCCTCATATGTCTGACATGTGGATGAAACCTTCCCTATTGTGCCTTCTCTTTTCTGGAAGAACAAAGGGGAGCTGACAATGAAGTGGCTGCCAGCCCATTGCCACAGTCCATATATCCACGCAGCTGTCATTACGCAGTCAGAGCAGCCGTGTGAGCAGACGAGAATAAGCGGCCGATGTGAGAGACAAGTGGGCTTAGCTAGAAAAGCTATATTAGCATCTACAATACACGTACTGCTATTAAAACGCCATTAAGGGGTAGGGGGGGGAGGGGGGAAGGAATTGCAACCCCGTGACCTCAGGGAACTTTGGTAGCAAAGTGCCCTTAAAGAGCAAGCTTGGAGGGATTCCGGTGCATGCCCTCTGCCTCCAACCATCCTGAGCGAGCACCTAGCCCCTGCCCTAAAAAGAAGCAAAGGCAGTTGTGTCATTACCTAGGTATGCCGAGCACACAGGTTTTCCATCGAGGAATGTGTATGGGTTTGCTAAGGTAGTCAGGACTCCTCCTGTTGGGCGCTGACATGTCACATCACTGGATTTCTTGTTTACAGAAGTGGCAGATTGTTAATGTGAAGGCAATTTCCTGCATTACAACAAAATCCCATGATATATTTCAGTTGTTGAAAACCTGGAATGAAGCAACAGCTCTGTGATATGGAAATGCCACTGAGAGCCAAGTGGTAACTGGAACTGAAGTTTATGAAGTAACTAAGCAAAAAAAATAAGAAGAAAAACAAAAAAGAGGCTCCCCCATATGAAATAAGGCCCACTCTTGAACTATTCCTCACCCCTTTTGCAGATGGCGAAGAGTATACAAGCTATGGGTTCATTGTGCCTGGTAAAAGTAAAGAAGAAAGGAAATTCACAGGACAGCTGTTCATGGTTTTCCAGGATAGGGTAAAAGCTGAGAAAAAGCTCTTGTTAAATTGCTCACATGGCCTTTCAACACATATAGGTTGTACACCAAAATGCAAAGAGTAGGGGAGAAATAGAGATTGTAAGTGGGACCAAGGCTGAGGTCACTGAGGGACTTCTGATGCCGCTATACATCCACTTCCTCACCTTGAGAAAGTCATCTCAGCACTGAGTCTCTGTTTCTATTTGTAAGATGAGAATAATGATATTTCTCTTTGGATTGGATAATGTCTCTTTGGATTGCCTTAACATTTAGACAGGGGCTCTAACACCCTTGGACCCCAGGGATCTGCCTGGAGCCTGGCCAGGACTAACCCCATCACTCTGCAGCCCTGCAGATGCTGTACTGGGGGCCAGGGGATGGCTGTGAGCGTGCATGTTGGATTGCCTGGTCAGTGCTGCTCTCAGACCCACACACCCACCCCTGAAGCCCTGGCTGGTGAGAGCAAACCTGATAGCACTGAATCCCCATCTCTTCAGGTGCTTCTCAAACATTTCATTGTCAGAAACAACAAAAGTTGCTGTGTAAGCTCAGAAAAAGAAAACCAAACCAAACTTCATCAAAATAATGTTCAGGCTCATGCTGAAGATTTATGTGTCTGCAAGAGGTTGGGCCGGATAGTGGGACTTCTCTGGAGTTCTTATTGACCGGTGTGGATCACTGAGTCTGATCTTGCATCATGCTTCCAGCAGAGAGCATAGAGCCAAAAAAGATTAAAAACCCACATGAACTAGACATCAAGCTTGTGCAGTCCATTGCTCTGTTTGCACCCTCTCCCTTCTCCTGCAAAGCAATCTGTGTTCTCTGTGCCTCTGAGTGGCTTCACAGAGATATCTCAGGGTGTCTCCCTGCTGGTTCCTCAGGGGGGTCCTGGCTCCTTGTTCCCTGTATGTGCTGTAGTCTCCGTGGCAAAGTTAAGGGCCTAGCTTTGTCACAGTACAGAACCATCCAGCTGTAATTGCTTTTTTGACATCATCTGCTTCCATGTACTTTCCTGCTCAAGCATCCTTTCAGGACAGTGATCACATTGTCACGCAACTCCCCTGTCCCCCTGATGATCCCAGGAGTCTTCAGTTGCCGTGACCTTCCCTACCATTTCAAAGTAAATGCTCCACGATCTCTGAGATTTTGGATTGCTTCCCCCCCAACTGTCTGTGTCTTCAAGTACAGGTCTACCTGCTGCCCTCCCCTAACCAAGGTGAAAGAATTTCCTCCTTACACCTCCTACATTTCAAGCAGCTCTTCTGCAACACAGCTGCCTTACCTCTCTGCTTCTGCCATAGCAAAAAATGTGTTTTCCTCCTTGCTTCTAGCATCCCTTGCTGTAATTTTGTTCTGTTTTTTTGGTTTTCCTAATTATTCTTTAGTGACAATATTTATACTTCATCCAAAAATTGAAAGCCAAATTACATTACAGTAAAGAATACCATCATGGGATAATCAGGTGACTTCCTTGACAATGGAAAGCCCCTTTCCCTGTTTTTAGAAAGGGTTTTTCCAAGGTCTCAGAGCAGGTATAAAGTCACCCCCAAAAGGAGGATTCACATTTTTCCTGAGGGGATTAGCATCTCAGCTCATGTTTCAAGCCTACTTATCAGGTTAAGTCCATCTTTGGCTGTAAGCTTCATTTTCCACAATAAACCCTTTTCTTCCCCCTTCCTCCCTTAGGCCCCTGCCACCCCATTTATTTGTCCGGGATGGTCCCCAATTATATGACAGCTTTGTAGATTCAGTAAACCCAAGAAAAGGCTTTCTTTTCTTATTCCAAGCTACTTAGGATACAGCCAAATAGAAAATGCTTTGTGCAAGAATGTCATGCTGCTCTCCTCCAACCTCAGCGAAACACATGAGCACTGAGGTGATTTTCTCACCAGCTCTCATCTCGTCCTGCAGAGATTTGCTCGGGAAGCAAAGGCTGCTTCAGCAGGCTGGAAGGGGGACTTCATAGGTTTTGTTTGAAGCGTGGAAAACTGAAATGTGATATTTTTTTTCAAACAGTTTTTCAATAATGTGGATCGGGGGTACAAGTACCCATTTGAGGGTGAAGAGTAGGAAGAATGAGTCATTTAGCAGCGTGGATTTCCATTGGGGTCAATAGGATCAAGACCAAGTCTTAAAACACAGGCCAGATTTGCAACAGCATTTCATAGTCTACCAGACAAATGACACATTGGTTGGAGCCATGGCAATTAATACCAGCATCAACAACGCTTTTGAGAAGACCCTTCAGGAGACAGAGAGAGCTATCATCATTTTCTGGCAATCGCTCCGCTTGTGCAATGATGTCATAATGCAACACCTGCCTGTATTTCCACACGCAGTTGGGCCAGGCTAGCAGTTTGCCACCACCAAGAGAGAGACTCAGCTCCTCTCCCTCTCTCCTCGCATCACAGCTCTAGCACCCATCAGAGACCTCCATGAGAATGTTCAGCTCAAGAGCCCCACAGAGGACCATCCCATTCTGGTGGACCAGCGAACTGAGCCAGTTGACAGAAGTGCCTCAGGAGCACCAGAGATGGTGCACAGTCAAGGGTGAGGGCACACCACCAGGAGATGGAAGGAGGGGGGTGCTAGGAATCACTTGTCTGCATCATGCTGCCTCCTCACACTGAACATCACATTTGAGGGCTTCACGTTCTCTGTTGCCCTGGAGGAGGGGCAAATTTTCAGCCACACACTGTGGCAGACAGGATTCAACTTTACCTGTAGTTCTCCCCAGAGGTGGAGAAGAGAAGGAGGGATGCATTAAGGAAGAAGAAAGCCTTTGACAGCTTCTTACCACCTCTGGCAACAGACCTTGCTGCTACCTAGGTTTATTGGTTTTGAATCCAGGGTGGTTGCTGCTGTTGTCACGTTTGGTTTTTATTTGTTAGAGCAACACTTTAAAAGCCCAGAGTTGTACAGATTCAGCAGAGGTCAAACAAATTGTTTGCATTTTTGCTATAAAAGGGGCGTGAGGGAGAAAGAGACAGATGGTAAATTGGCTGCTAGGAAGCAGAGCTTGAACTTTTTCAATCATGTCTCCCTCTTAACTCACAGCTGGCGAAACTCTCAGTTCTATGGCAGGTCTTTCAGTGGGCAGATCAAATCCAGCAGCACAGAAAACAAAACTCACCAGAAGCCACACAGGGTGAGAAATTATTTCCTAATAAAACTACAAAGCCCAGAACAATAACTGGGCAACACTGACATGTATTGTTGTCCTTTATCACAATCTCTTTATAAGCCTGGTTAAAGAACACAGATGCAATTGTCCTTTGATGTCTTCGTTCAAAGGCCTTTACACCAGCTTCCACCAGTGATAAGCCAGGGGAGGGGGAGAGGAGAGGCTGAAACACAACAGAAAAGGCTTGGCAAATAAATACCTTGTTATACTTCTCTACTTCTAGAGACACTACCATAAAAGCTACAGCCACAGAAATCACAAGTCGGATGCAAGACAAGCAGGGCAGCTTAGACCAGCGGCAGTCGCTTCAGAACCAAGAGCCTCTTGGAAGCTCACCAGCAGTCCGTTAAGGAGAGATGCAGAGGTAAACTTAGCCCTGCTTGAGGGCACCAGGGCTAGCCCCATTCAGAGGCTCCCCAGCACTGACTTTTTCCTCGTATTACACCATCTCGCAGCTGGGGCTTCCCAAATGGTCTCTTACTCAGCTCCTGATGCCCAGCTCCTTTCCAGTGAGCTGTGAGAGAGGTCACCTGTCCATGAACACAGCATCATCACTCTCACACCGCTAAACGCTCACCAGACTCACAGCAGAAGTAGCTTAGGGACAACACCTGAGTAAATCTTTAGGTTTTTTCCACGGTGATAATAAACTGCTGGAAGACGCATGGACAAAAAGAACACAGCACCGTCTCCACCAAGCTCACAGCAGGACACAGCTCCTCACTGTGATTTCTTCTTGCTCTGCGCCTCTGCTATGAGGCAGCAATTTCTGGCAGGGGTGCTGGAGAAGATAATCTTTGAAACAGTTAAATGTACCAGAGATCCTCTGTCAGAGCCCTAAATCCCATATTCAGAAGCAATGTAAACACTTAGCAGCCTAGGACCAGATGCTCTTGAAAATTCTGCTCCATGTCATGCACTGAAAAACCTAGTGATTGCAATACGACACACTAAAAATAATCCCTGAATTGGAGTTTGCTGCTGCTGCAGAATCAAGAGAAATTCCAGCTTGGCTCCTGCTCTTGCACACAACACTAAAACTATACAATAAGGCATTGAGCTACGTTGACATCATGGGGAGTTTTTTAGGTAATGATCAAATTAGCTGCCACAATCTGAATAATCAGTCTGATCCCAGGTATTACCATTGCCATTTTATTCCAGACACAAAGAGAGCATACAGCTTAGCAAAGGTCAGACGTGAAGTGTGTGCCAGACCTAAAAATTGAACCCATATGTCCCTGTCCGAAATCCTAACCTTTCAGAGTGAGCCCACCCCTCCTCAGAGAGCATGTTGACCATGAAGATGTGGTCACATTGCATGAAGATGCTTCAGGTTTATTATCACGTCATGGTTGAAACCTGGATTTGAAAACTGTTTATAAATAAGGTCAAGTTTCCCAACAACACAGGCAAACCAAACAGATGTCACAGTTGCTTAAGTGTTTTCAGCATGTCTAGACACCACGTGGTGATTAACACCAGTGGACCATGCTTCTGTACGTGCTAGGAAGAGCAGAGCCCAAGATGTGGTTGATGTACAGTGGAAGGATTTTGGAGAATGCAGATGAAGTCAGAGAGAGAATCAAGTGCTTTCTCAAATCTTGCAAATAAGTGTCTGAACCTCAGCAGCATCCAATTAAGAAAACAATTAAGATTGAGATAGACACCGACCACAACTCCTTTGTCAGGATCACTGTAAGGTGCTGCCAAAACGTTAGCATCCCTTGATTTCAAACACAGCCTGGCAAATGGCAGAAAGACAATTCCCAAGAGCAGCTGCAGCGAGCGCTCCAGCTTCTGCAGACTTTGGAGCATAATGGTTTGGAAATTGCATTAATACCAAGAACAAGGGTTGTGAGCTAAAGCAGTAAAGCGTTATACTTCCTAAACCACATGCAGGAAGGGGAAATGGTGGCTCCTGGAGGAGCCAGCAGAGGCGAACAACACGCCATCTACTACTTCTGCTGCGGCAAGCCCTGCAGGGACCCTGCTGGGAACAGCATGCTTCCCTCCACCCCCCTGAAAGCCGGGTGCTTCATGCCAGCACTGACAGATACGGCATCAGTTCTGCTTATCCCACACTTTCCTGCTCAAAGCGGCATCCTGCTCTTGAAAGTCAGTCTCCCTCTTCAGTCAGCCGCTAGTCTCACATGGTCAGACATGCACTGCAGATAGTGTTAGCTTTATGATTAGAGCTGTCTGCTGCGAGACACATTTTAAAATTCATGACCTTTCCCATCAGAGTTCAAAACCGGACTGGCCTGAAGATGAAAGACTGGCTTAGACTCCTGCTGTAAGCCGCTTCCCTTCCTTCCTCCCCCCAGTATTTCTCCTTCAGCATTTACTTCCAATTATTTTACAGGCTGTCTTCCATTAACTGCGGTTTTAAAAATTGCTAATGAATTGAGGTAAATTAAAGTTCATCGGTATCTGAACCAAGCATGTGTTTCAACTTTACAGCTGTGTCTGACTATCAAAGGTATCTTCTTTTGTCAGGTAGAAGATGCTTGAGGAAGGCTGCAGCTGGCCAAAAGAGATAGAGACGAGTTTTGAAGGGAGAAAAACAAGAGGGAACGCCCTTACGTTGGCTGTGAAAAAGGTATTTGCAAAGGGATTGGCCATAATACCAGTAAGATGAAGGAGGGGGTGGAAGAGGGGAAGAAGAGAGGAGGAAATGCAAAACCAGTCACAGCACATGCATTGGCACTCACAGTCCTGGAGACCTTGCCAATGAAAATTAAAAAGGAATGTGTTTGCTCCTTACCACAATTAGAAGCAACCAGACTTAAAGAAAAAAAAAAAAGAAAAACCACCAAAACCCTCCTCTCAGTGGGATTGTTGTCATGAATTGTGTTTTACCACTCTAGCACATTCCCACTTCTGGCTTTTTCTCAAGGAAAATCCATGAGAATATGAATGCATTTTCCTAATTTACACTCTGCAGACCAGGACATTTCTGCCAGTTCCCAGCAACTGCATGAGACGCGTTTCCCAGTCAGGCTGGCAAGAAAACAACAATTCATTTTGTGAGGCACTTTGGGACCAGAAACAAGACCTTCTGAATGCAAAAAGGGGATTCTCTCTAAACCTAAACCACGTGGGATCACTCATCACCAACCACCTGGCAGGGAGGCGGCCACATGAAACTGCCAGCCTTTGCAGAGCTAGCCAGGGAGCAGGGTTCGGCAGCAAGGTTACCCTGAGTCGTGGGGAAGCTGTACATCACCTCAGTTGGAACCGCTGCTGGCATGCTGCTCCTCACCTCCACTGTCACTTCAGCCCTGGGAAAAGCCACCAGCCACTGCTGGGATGCCACTTGCCAGCTACCAGTGGATACCTTCCCAGCATTGCCTCTCCTGTCCTTTCCCCACGCACCCTTTGCAGGCAGTGCCACACAGTAGCCTGGACCCACCTCAGGCACCGTGTCTCCAGCTGACCCCTTCTTGGATGAAGCACATATCCCATCATATCCACTGCTTCCTGGGGCCACAGTCACCGCAGCAGGGTGGGGGAAGTTTGGGGGTGGTGCCACAGATGGTGGTGCCCCTCAGGGCTCTTAGAATAGCCACCATTGAGATTATGCAGTGTAGAGACATGTTCAGCCAATGTTGCCTGCAAATGAAGGATGAAGCAGTAGTAAACATCACTTTCATGGGATTTACCCATTGCATGAAAGCCATTACACGTGCACCTATGACCACCTTCACCCTGTTCTTTGCTGGTGATGAAGCACATCTTCAGGGACAACTTCCATTACCCTTCTTAAAGCTACCATGGAAAAACACACCCATGGGGATCTCTAGATGGCCTAGCAAGATGCATGGCCATCCTAGCTCTTCATCCGTGCTGCAGGGGGTAGAGCAGACAAATGACTCCACTCTGGCATTGGACCCATGGAGATTAGCAAAGCCATTGTACTGCTAAGTAACATGGAGAGAAACCGTGCATAGTCACCCCCATGAGAACCCAGGCAGCCAAATAGTGCCTGGTGCCTAACACTTGCACACTACTTAGTTGCTTTGAATGGAACAAAGCCTCACATATGCGTCTCTTGGCCTTGATCACTGGTATTTACAGATCCTGACAGCCTTGGCAGGGTGACCAGCATTTTCTCAGCTCTGGAACTAATAGTCCTTCTGCCCTCCCATCCTTTAAGACCCTGCCTTCATGATTCCCAGACATGCCAGCCCTCCAGGAATGCCAATAGGGCACGCCTGGAGGCAATGAGAAGTGTATGGCTTTCATACAATTTAGTATTCATGCAATAGCACAGCTCAGCTATTTAAAGTGAATAACCAAAAAAGACTACCTACGATATCAGAAACTCAGAGGAGTGATGGAAGGTCTACAGGAGCACTTATTCCCTCATTACTTGTTTTGCCTTCCTAAGGGAGGGACACTCAACAGGACTGACAGTGGAACGGCTCATCTCAGAGAGCGTATGAGGAGTTTGAGGAGAGGAGAAGTCGTCCAAGGAGAGACTGTGCAGCTAAGGTCTTCATCTCCAGGAGTTCCTGCCTCTTCTCTGAAACAGGCTACCTGTTCATATGATCACATAGATTATGTGATGGCTCTAATCCTGCTCTGAACCAGCAGGTGCTCACCCGGCACCGTCCTTGCTCCTCTTTCAGCTCAACTTCTTCCAGTGAGTGCTGGGATCCCTTCCCTCTGCAGTACCTGCTCATGGCCATGGCTTTTGCTTTGCCCAGAGAGGGCGTGTTTTTTTCCAGACAAAAAATAAAAGTGGTGAATTATGTCTTTACCTTAGAGGAGAGAGCTCCTTTCTCCTTGCTGGGTATCACAGAGAGCACCATCAGTCGCTCTTGTCCTGTTAAGGGCATGTTCTGCCAGTTGTTGCCAGGGTGGCACTACTAACTCATAACCTCAAATAAGATACAACTGAAAAAGGCAGGGACAGTTTGTGAAGACCATCAGCATAACAAGCAAGAGCTGGCATATTGTGCACAATGAGATGATTGATTCATGTCAGACCAGGCCAAGTGAAAGCACTTCTTCATCTCAGCTGAGCAAGAGCCCCCTTGCCATTCCTCTGCACAATGCAGGCTGAACCTATGGACGGGGGCAGTGACTGATGCCACAACATCCGAGAAGCCTACTCTCCTGGGAACCACAGCAGTTAAGGGGTGTGGATTCACTTTGCTGAGTGGAAGTTCAAATTTATCACCCTTGATATCTTGCCAGAGGGTCAGTGTTTGATTGATGAACACCTCCTGGAGGTGTGTAGAGGATGAAGATGAAGATGCCTTGGTATGCTTTTCTACACACTTCTTTCTATTTAATAAACAATGATTGGAGTTAATGATAGAACTTTGACAGTGCTTGTTGTCTTGAGCTTCCCACAGCACAGTTAGAGATGGTACAGGGAGCAAGATGCAAGCTTTCCATGATAAAGAGGACCAGAATGGACCACAGTCCAAGCGAGTAGTGCGAAGAACCGCATGTCAAGAGAAGGAAAGTAAGAGCTGTAACATAAGCCACTGACAGTCCATTTCATCCTCAGATCCGCACATCTGCAAGCCAGGGCAAGTTGGGGACATGGAAAATGACAGGGGGTAAAGGCCACACCATGTCCAGTTGCCGGTGCTCCCAAAACCTGGCAATAAAGTCTGAGTCCCCAAATAAGATGTAACCAAAATAGCCAGGGATAGCTTGCATTCATGTGTGACCCTGACCCTTCAACATGTGAAGGGCAGCAAAGAAACACCTATGAACTAGGCTCTTTCTCTTCCCAAAGCTTCTTTTCAAGTGCCTATTATTTAAAAAGGGCCTGACTCCTGGGAACAGTGGGAATTCTCCTCTGTTCCTCAGAGCCTCTTGCAGTTCTTGAATGTTTAATAAAAACAAAAAACCTAAACCCTACCAGTCTTTAGATGAAGGAAATATCCAATTTCTGTCCTATGAACTACCTATTGTATAACAGCACAACATTCACATTTTGAGGCACTGCTGTGGCCCAGAATTGTCCATTATTATTTTTGGCATTCTTAGAGGTCCACCACAGGGTATATGCTTTGTGTTTGGTCCATATCGCCCTGTCTGGGAGAGGACAACCTGCTTGATTTTCCAGCTATTGCTGCTTTCAAAGTGCTCTTCATCAAAGCCCAGGACCTATTAAATTTATGTTGCTGTGAACCCCTACCTAGAAAACATATTTTCCTGTTGTTCTCTGAGAATGGCTTTGGATTGAAAGTTTATGGTATCCCAAGTTTGGCCTAGGACAATTGAGGTTTTTTGTATGAAGCTAGCTGGCATCAAAAAGGGAGGTCCCCGATAGTGTTACCAAGAGAGAGGGGCTTTTCCTTTGAGTTCCAACTAGAGAGAAGGCAGAAACCAGCCCAAACTCCTGGTAGCAAGTCTACGAAAGTCGAACAGGCATCCAAGAGAAAGGGCAAATGCTCTCATCCCACATCTACTGGTGACGAAGGACGTAAACATCTGACATCCATGAATTTGGAGCACCAATCACAGGAAAAGAACAAGCAAGGATCAAAGATAAAGTGCTAGGCTAAGTGAGATCCAACTGGGTATGCCAATCTGCCAATACAGAATATGATACCAAGTCTCTACAAGGACTAAAGCTGGTATTCAGTTACCCTCAGAACATTCTCTTAAAAAATTTGACCCAACATCATTGAGATACTTGTCTCATGTTGCTGAGGTGTTTCTAATCTGATCCTAGATATCTTACCACGTGTTTTATCCTAACTGTAAATGTACATTTATTCCTCTGGTTAGGGCACTAGTTTTTGATACTGGAGATGGAGGTTTGCATTCCTGTGCTGAATTGAGCAGTGACCACCTGATGCCATACCCCGATTCAGCAGTTATGTGAAAGTGAGATACTACAAGTATGCTAGTAAAAAAAAAAACAAAAACAAAAAACTAAAAAACAAACAAACAAACTTCGGTATTAAGAGAGTTCAAACACTAACTTGCACCAGCAAAATGACTGACTTGTATTAGTAGATACATACAGTTTCTACCGAACTATTTGCACCCGCTTCCATCTGAGCTGAGCATGGTTCTAAGAATCTGGAGATTTTCACAGTTCAACTGAAAAAGAGAAGTCACCTCCTTAACCCACTGGCTTTCATGCTGCTATACTAGTAGATAATTTTCTTTTAGAAGAAAAAAAAAAAAGCAAAATGGAGAACATAAATGACATTGTATAGAAGTTTGAAAATTACCTAAAGAAATTCTGAGCTCTGCAAGAGAACTCTATTCTCTATTAAACTCTTCAGGGTGGTTTTGAAAGTTCAAAGTCTGTATCATTCTCTCCCTTGCAGAATGTAAAGTGATTTTCATAGTCCCTTATTTAATCACCCTACATTCCCACTGGTTATTTTCTCGTTACATACAATAAACATTTTTCAGATGGGATACCAGTATTTCATTGCTCTTTCATAAAAATGGCAAATTGATTGCAAGTTACATCGGTTTCCCCCATTACAGACACTTGATTTATGACACACCATCACTGAGGAAACTGTTGAATTTCTTCCAGAGGATACTACATAAGGCCCAAAACAATGAAGTTCTGAGAACAAAAGCTTTTTACACCTCTGTGTATGCCAAAGTATGTTGACCTGACAGCCACAGGGCAAATGTCTTCCTCTCCTCTCCTGTGCAGATCGGATGCGCCAGGTGCCCTGTGCATGCCTTTTTCCTGACCACATGAAACAACTACTGCAGAAGCAGCAGCAGCCACAGCTTCCTGATGATGTTTGGCTGGAAGCCTTTGATCTACACCCAGAAAGACCACTCCTAAAATCCAAAGACCATCCCACTATCCCTGACTCCTCAGCAGGTAGCTTCCCTACTCTGAAGTCAACTGGAATGCTCATCAACACTAGCTGGAGGGGGACGCATCCACTGTGAAGAAACTGAAGGCGAGCACTTACATTAAATAGCAAAAGACATTATTTTAGCCACTGCTTGTAAAAAGAAAGGATTTGAAAATAAATTTAATTTAGAAGGTAGGAAGAAATATGAAACATTTGTTGCATCAGGTGCGTGTTATATGCCTTGGCACATGTGCATTTGTCAGGTCTATGTTCTTCTTCATTAAAAGGTTTCATTTTTAAAAATATTTTCCCCAGCTTGTGCATCGATCACTCGCACAGGCTCATTTCAGCTCCTCTGTAACAAACAGTCAGGTGCACTCTGTGCTGAGTAAGAAAAATCAACCAGCAGAGAAGAGATTGTCTTCAACGTAACCTGCTTCGTTTACCATCACCTGAGCTTGCTAGGGTTTTTTTCCACTCTGCCCTTGTCTCCTCTTCCACCTTTGAGTCTATTAACACCTCTAAGAGGAAGAAAAAAATGTCCAACTGTTCTCTCTTAAATCAAAACACTCTTGATGAATACATCATAAGTATATTATTAAACTAGCTCCATGACTCTCTTCAACTAAGTGTATCAATTTCTGCTTGTTTTAAAAATTCCATCCTCTCCTAATTTCATTAGCTACAGATTCCAAAGGCATTGAAGACCAGACAATGGCAAACAGCTATATATATATATATATATAGATATATATATAAAAGCACTCAGTCTTATAAAGTGCACAAGCTCCAACCTTATTTAGATTCCAGTGTAGAGTTCTACAATTATAGCAAAAGTGAAAATGCAGACTGTATTAGCAAAAAAAGTGCTCCAGCTGCAGCCAGTTTCCTGCACACGATGAACTACCCTGGCTAGAGGAAACCTTTATCACCACAATAATTTCCATTTTAGATCCTATCATGAAGCAGGGACGCCACCCAGTAAGTAGCTGGGAGCATTACGATGAGTGTGGAGCAAGTCCAAGGCAGGCAGAAGGAACTGGGATGATCAGTAGGGTGGGGATGGTTGCCCAGCACCATGCAGCTAGCCAGCCAAAACCAAGGGGATCAGAGGATGGATCTCCTGAGCATCAGTTCAGAGGCACAGTTGTGAAACACTTGCTCTCGGGACCAGGTGGAGGGCTTGTGCTGCAGCAATAGGATTGCAGAGGGAAAGGTTTGGATAAACAGGAGGAAAGAAATCTCATCCCTCAAGTCCACGTGGCTAGAGCACACAGAGCTCCCTGCCTGCGGGGGAACGATTGCTACATGGCCCTGAGCCCTTGGTGGCTGGTACGAGTGGCTGAGGTGCCCCACACCCACCAAGCTGTGCTGGTGAGGAAGCCTATGCACAGTGGCAGCCTAGCACAAGTGCTGCCCACACCAGCACCATGCACGTTCCTGCTACACACAACTGTTCTGCCCAAGCTGCATATTTCTGCTCCATTTCCTAAGTTTTAGCTTATGTCTGGCAGATAGAACAGCATCCATCAATCAAGCTCAGCAAGGATGTTATCTGCAAGAGCAGTAAGTCTCTCTCCATACTCTCTCCTCCAGCTGCCTCCTCAGCCAAACCAGCTAAGCCAAGCCACCTTGGAGCTCTCAGGGCAGGCCCATATGTCCAGCATCTGGAGGAGGCACACAAAGAGCACAGCCTGTGCCTTGCCAGAGCCATGGTAACGGTTGGAGGTTTTCTTCTCCAGCACAGCCTTGATCTGGATCCTCATGCTACCCATCAAAAAGGGCAGACGGCAGCCATCTCCAGGTCCCTGCAGGAGCTTCCAGAAACCCTAGGGCAATATGACAAATGCCTCCTGGATGAACATAGAAAGGATTCTTAAGTGATGCATATCCCAAGATGACAGATAACATCAATTGCTGGAAATTCTCCTGAACATTACACTTCTGGGATCTTGATAATATTATCCATAGTGTATTGTATAATGTACTTAACTGCATCCAGGAAAAAAAAAAAGGAATACTTACTGGATCTTGCTACTAAAACATGTCAGAAAAATCATTAAGAGCAGTAAATTATGATGATGAGAGATAATTTTACAAATGAAGTCCTGAAACTGACTGCAATTTCATGTTATGTTTGAAAAAGTAGCAGAAAATGGAAAATAAAATGCTCATAAACTTAAGCCACAGAAACGAAAGGCTACACAGAGATTAAATACTAATAGTATATAGGGGAAAATGTACATATGCCTAAAACAGTTTTAGGAGTCACATCTCCTAAGAACAGACCTAGCAGCAAGAGGCTTAGGCAAAGCAAGCAACTGCCTATGGCAGTTTTCAAGCCAGCAAAATGTAGTAGTGTAGTAGTGTTACCCATCCTTCTTTGCCTGTGCCAATGCCCCAGAGCAAGGGAGGCAGAAAATGCACTGGGGGTAGAGGGCTGGCAGTCCCCAGCTACCGTGACTGCCCCGCAGCTCTCTCCCAACCCATGACAACCAGACCAGGGAGCCCCCCAATGTGCTCCATCCCTGCCCCGGCTGTGCCCACCTTCCCCTGCCTCCTCCAGGAGCTCCTGTCCCTCACCCTTCACATGGAAACATCCAATGTTGCCTGCACAGCTGAGGAGTTTGAGCAATTAACCATTGCTATTTCAGAAATAACATTTGTGGTGTCGGGAAGCCAAAATAAACCATACCTTCGGAACTGATTTACTGTCTTTCATTTTTTTCTGGAGGAAAAAGGCAAAGCCGTGCCAATACTACATTACTCAGCACTAAAACTGCTAGTCTGGTGACCACAAGACTATTCCCATGGATTTGCTGCCTTTTAACTTTGACCTAGGCAGACTGTTTAATCTCTATGTATAACAAACTCATCTTTAAAACAAAAATTGGATGATTCACACAAAGGGGTTTGCATTGTGGAGATAAAGGCATAGGTTAAGTCAGTAACTATATAAAATTAATTTTTCATTTCAAAATAGAGGGGGCACCAACTCAGCCTTACACAAATTACTATTAATAAATACACACACTTAAAACTCACTGTAAGAGGCAGTTCAGACTTGAGTTGGAGAAAAAGTGACAGTAAGATCAGCATAAAATGGATTAGGAGAAGTTTGAAGGAGAGGTTTGAAAAAGAAGTGTGATTGGCATGCAGAAGGTGGGCAGATTTTCCAGACACAGAAAGCAGCATGAGAAAGACTTCCAGCGCCAAAGGAAACAAGATAAACGGCCTACCAAGCAAAGAAAAGTAAAAATGGGAGCTATGTTTCCAGCGAGATAGATGTCACTGTTGCTCCCACAAAATATGTGCAAGTATTTTACAACATCTGTTCTCAAAATGTCACATTTCAGTGAGAATGGGCATTGCCCGCATGTGTAAGAACCTAACATGCGCGTATTTGTATTTTGCATGGGCTCATCGTGTTGGTGCAACTAGAAGCTGATGTTTGAAAATTTGGCCCCGAATAGCTTCACTGGAAGCAGAATGCAGACAGATTTTCATGAATCTCAATGTGTTTTATTTTTATGGCACTATCTTTGCTGAATCCAGCAGAAGTACCATTACCATGATAAGCTCTGTTGTGTTGTGTGCCTAACCAACCCACATAAAAAGCAGGGAACCTTAATCTTACATTCAAATTAATTTATATATTAGCAGACTGTAGGTCCCACAGTACCTATAAAGTTGACTATCAATATTGTAACCAAACACAGTAGCAGGACTGGCACTTCTAGAATTTGCTATCACATGAAATCAGAGTGCTGGCTGGTCAGAAGACTGGGACAGGAAACCAGATGGGGAAAGGAAAAGCAGGAGGCAAACAATGTGTTTGCACAGAGAGCTTGTGTATCATAACTATAGAGAAGCCTGAACAGAATCAGAAAAAAATGGACTGAAGTGGGATTTTGCTTGGCAGAGCAAGAGGTCCTTAATTCCATGAACACCTACCATGCTCCCTCCACAGGACTTCTGCCTCAGCCAGCTTGGAGGCATCCAGCATGAACAAAGATGGAGCAGCAAAGATGGAGAGCAACTGCTCTTTGTATTGCTCCTGTCTTGCCTGTCGCAAAAGGGAGAACTGAGACCGGAGACTGCAGTAGGAGAAAGGAGAGCAGACAAACGCTGACCTGGGGAGCTCCATCTGCCTGCCGTGGGATCCGGTGAGTCTCAGACCAAGCGGCTTTTAGGACTTCACCAAGGCAGAGCCCAGAGTACTTCCTCTGAACTTGGCAGGACCATTTGCTGAGCAATGGCAGCCGAAATGGAAGTCAGTGGGCTGTATAAAATGCAGACACAGGAGTTCGGTGATAAAAAGAATGTGGTCTGGGGAAGGAAAAAAGAATAAATAAAAAATTAGGTGTCTAAACTTTGCATTTGCTTTGACCTTGATCTTGCACTCTTTGCTTCTGCTCCCATCTACAGTGTGAAAGCAGTGGTCTTCCATCTCATGGTTCTACTATGAAAATCAACCCATTAATATTTTTAAAGCATTCAGGATATTGTCATGCTGAATGACAGCAAAAACCCTCTGAGGAAATTAATAACTCCGTCTTTAGCACAGTATCTGAATAGGATGTTGGAATTAAGGGATCAGCTCCTCCCTCCCTCATTAGAAAATGATGAAGAAAAACTACTGAATAGCTGCTTAGTGAATGAGGACTGTCAATTCCACAGACTGGGATTGGACTTCGGTCAATCTCAAGCACTGTCCTGCGAAGCTCATTTGTAAATGTGTCCTTAAGGCCTGTGCCATAACGCACCTCCACAAGGCAGCCAAGTCACACTGGCAGCTCAGCTCCGGCCATGGTTTCATCAGGGGCTGGCAGGGAGGGGTGTTAAGGTCCACGTGCACAGCACTGGATGACCAACCATGAAAAAAACCACTCCTGTCTCCAACATGGCAGGATTCCATTCCCTAGGTTGACTTTCACCTAAAAGTGTATCATCCTTTCACATTTACAGCCTGGGCAAAGAGAAACACCCACCACACAAAACACAAGGAGCTCCCTAAGGGACAAGATAAGGCACTGCACATAGAAGGGGCTGAGTGACAACAAGCAACTCACCTGGCCAGAGAGGAACCCCTGGGAAGCAAAGCTGAGGGGAAGAACCCCAAGGCACAGGTAGGGAAGCTGAGCAGGGCACAGGGAAGGGGAGCTGAAACAAAGACGAGGGCAGGCTGCATGGACCAGTGCTGAGGGATGGAGACGGCAGAAGGAGCAGCCATCAGCAGCCATAGGAAACTGCATCCCATGGGAAACAAGGTATGCAAGTAAATCACACCTGAAAAAAATTTCTCTTAAAAGCCTAAAAGCTATAACAGCGAAGGAGAGTGAGGCACCTCCTGTACAGCTTCTTAAAACTACTCCCAGTAATGTCTCAGCCATGAAAATTTAGCCGCTGATGTTAAAACCCATACGGGAAGGGCTATGAGCAGAGCTCATCCAGGCAGGAACTGAAATCCAGGTGAGAAGTAGCTAGCAATCTGGCAGAGGATGGCACGAAGCCAAATCCTTTCCTGGCATTCCTGGGATCCTTGAGCTCCTCTCCAAAGCAATACGTCTTTCCCCAGCCTCATCCTGCAAGCAACAGTGCAGGAAGGACTACCATGCACTTGGGGCAGGATGCCCAGCTGATGCTCTCCACAAAAGAAGTCAAACATCAGAAATTAGCACCCTCCGTAAATAAACCACCACGAGCTGAACTGAAAGAAGCCGCGACCCCGAGCCCAAAAGCAGAAAGCCATTGTTGTTCCAAGGCCTGGGTTTGTTCCCTATTGTGATCATGGTAAGTTCTTATATACAGATCTCCCTTACAAAACCCCAGCCCTTTCCTAGGACTGCACTTTGAGGTGATTGTTGCTATTTGTGAATGACTTGGGAATTAATTAATGTAAAGCCAACTGGCTTATAAATGGTTGTCATTGTGAACAGCCCCAGAATCATGGGGAGAGCAGTTTATGTGGTCAGAGCCACATTCAGTGCTGTATGTCAAGGGGGAAGATTTATTATCACAGTAGGTCCATTTTCCAAAAGTTTGCAAGGGCTGCTTTATAATGAAGGGGCACTGTTCACAGCACAGTCAGCACCTATTTTTTTCTAGGGTGTATTATAAATCCCAACTAGAAGAAGAAGGTGGGGGATGAAGGGGGGTTATTTAGCACTTAGGGAATGAAATCTCAGCATAGGAACAGCATAACTAATATATTTACTATGGAAAGAAAGAAGAGAGGAAAGAAAAACAGAAACAAGACATTTTTTAAGAAATAAAAAAGAATACAAAGTAGTAAACTTATTTCTATCCTCATGATAAGAGTTGAACTCCCACATTACAGCTAATTAAATTAAATGAGCCTACCAAGATGGATTATAACCTATAAATATTTTTGGTTACTTGCCTCCCTCAGAAACTAGCTTTGATTTAAAAATATCACAGAATGAAAAAAAAAAAAGCTCATAATATGGTTTAGGTGCTTAATAATTAGAAGAGGGAGGAAGGAAAGGCATGTGTACTTTTGTATAAAAATAATCAGCTGGGTATTTTTAACTAAAAAACAACCATGAATAGACCAAGGTAAAGCGGAGGTGGCAGTGGCCACCAAAAACCTCCCCATTGATTCTTCAAGTGAAGGAGCCTCAGGCCATGTCCTTGTTAGTGGGCAAGGGTCTGGAAAGGGGCCAGAGGGGCTGTGGCTAGTCACAGGGCCAAATAGTGTTTGCTCTGGTGGCAGAGCACAACAGCAGGGCAAGCTGTGCTCTGTGAGAAGTTATTTAGTCCCATCTGCACGTGTGACAGTGCTAATTTAAGGCCCAGTGGGCACTGATGAAACAGGCATGGTACAGGACATTGCTTTCTGTGCCCATCTCTGCCACTGATGGCTACACGGCATTGGGCACATCCCCCAGCATCTGTTCCCAGGGCAACATCCTTCCTCCATCCTTTCCTGATGTGTCTCTTATCTTCTCCAGCTCTTGCAGTCCACTGCCTGCAGTAATTTGGCTACCTGTCATTAGGCCCAGGAACAGCGCAAGGAGCCTCTGTAGCTGTGATCGGCCTTACCATCTCTGCTCTCCCCAGTGGAGCTGGTGGGGAGGGGGATGGAACTGCAGGGCTTGGCTGAAGCTGTCTCACAAAGAGCTCTCCTGCATGCAAAAAACCCACTGAAGCAAACACAGCTGACAACCCCCTCTCCCACCATAGTTGTCTTGCATCCTCCCTGCAACTGGGATGCTCTAAGGCTCCTGAAAGTTTGTCATGGGGTCTTACCCTGAGATTAGTCTTGCAGTGATAATTGGATCAAACAGCTTTTGCTAACTGTATGCATGCAAAGATATGTTTCAGTACCACGCTATGATTTGCCTGACAAATATTACACCAAGAACAATATCTATATTTAATTCTCCCAGCTAAACTGCATGTGTGTTATGATCTTCCCTAGAAAGGTTTGCTGCTGTGCTTTCTTAAAAAGAGAATAAGAAACTATGATGATAGCAATAAAAATGACGATGCTGCATGTTCTCTTGCCTCCTACAGCAGAATTCCTAAAGCCGTTTAATAATCATCCTGCATTTCTACATAGCAGGGAAGAAAATGAAAGGTAAAGTGAAAGAAGCCAAAGAAGTCCCATGAGGAAAACTTGAAAATTCATGCTTTTCCCAAACCACAAGTGAGGAACCAGATAGCGTAATGTATATAAATGAGAGTAGCAGCTCTATTTCATGCTAGTTAGACCATCAGATGTAGAGACCATCATTGCCAAGAACTCCCATGTAGTTAGTTTTAAAAATAAATCTCATATACGATGAAGTAATTTTCTGAAAAGATGTTTTTTCAATCACTTGTTTAGTGAATTTCCATAGAAGTCATCCTGTTCTCAGAGTAGTCTAAGAGCCATGTTAAGATCCTAACACCATTCACAAGAGCCAGGAAATTCAGAAACCACAGATACTGCTCGTTCCCTGGGCCACACCAGGGACTCAGACTTGGTTACATTCAAATAGCATCTTTTTCTTTAAAGGAGAACTCTGACAAAAGCTTTCCACCCCTCTCTGATAATGATAAGAAAAATTGAGGGGAAAAGGAATAAACACTGTAAAACTGAACAGCATGAAGGGCTTATATCCTTCTTCAGACACTTTAGAATTTTGTGGGATTTCTCTCACATTTATAAGGGGATTAAACGCAGCACTTAAAAAAAACAAAACAAGAAAGTCCTTGCCATACTGCATTTGTTTTCTTTGAGTTTCGTGACCAAAGAGAAAACCACGTGCACCATGTCAATTATTTTTACCAACAAAAACACAACTCTCCTGCGTTGAAAGCCTGAGCCACAAAGAGGTTTTCTCCACCTCCTCGAGCCCTCTCCTCCATCACCCCCACAGCCGGCTGCCCACTCACGGTCCCAGTAGTAAGGTTTCTTCTCCCTACCCCTGTTGCCACCTGCAGTAGCAGGACTAGCATCCGGGACATGTGGAGCTGCATGAACCAGCTCCCATCAGGAAGCAAAATTCTTGTCTTGGCAGTGTCTGAGTGCTTCCCTGTCTCTCCTGGACACCTGCGTCAGTATTTTACAGCACAGATGTAAGGATGTAGCTTGCAAACAGTCATACAGAAGCTGTGGTGTTACAGAGAATTTACACCAGGCCTTTGAATCCCAATGTGGCATACCAGTCCCTGGGTGACCCTTCCCCATCAGTCTAGAAGAGGAAGAAAGGGACAGTGCAGTGACAGCCTTCAAAAACCATCATCTCCTCTGCTGCAAAGTCACCTCATGCCAGAGAGTGGAGCAGAAACTTTAGCTTCAGCTGGCTGCTAAGCAGAGAGTCCAATCAGTTCCTCTCTTATTTGATTAAAAAAAAAAAAAAGGCAAGAAGAAGAAAAAAAAAAAAAGCAAGAAAGAGGGGTTTAACTGGAGTATTATCAGAGATTTGGAAGTATTAAAAGCCTGTTCAGCTGTGCCCTTGCTAACAGGTGTCCCCAACAGTGAAATGCAATTAATATGGAAAGGATTTCTGGGAACATGGGGATGGATAGGTCAGCCAAATAAATCCCACATTAAAACTACTGGGCTGTTTATAGCTAGTAGCCCAAGATAATTCTGATAAAAATTACAAACATTCAGGTGGTACTGGGCTTGCTGAAAGGATTTGTAACAAAATTATTAAGCTTTTCATACCATAGTGGCCCTCACACTTCTGTAAAACTCTGGCACAGAGCCAGCAAAGCCAAAAATGCCCTACACTGCTGCATTACATGCTAAGAACCACTTTTCTCCTGCCTTATCCCTCCTCTCCATCGTCTTCCTGAGCATCCTGGTCTTTAGTCTCTCATTTCTTTGATCTAGTTCTCAAGAGAAGAACATCTGATCCCAGTAATCTCAAAAGAGCAACAACAGTGGGAGGCCCATTAAATCTCATTTTCAGCTTGTCCTGAGAAATTGAGAGGAGGGAGAGGAAGAATAAGAGAATCCCAAGCCTAGCAGTTGCTGTAAATAAGAGAAAACAGAGGGCACATCAAAAAGGGAAAAGGTTGTTGAAGAAGCAGTGGTCCCAAGCTAGAGAATATTAAAGGGGAAAGAGAGAGGGGGCACCCAAGCTGCTTTTCCATGAGAAGCAAATGCTTGCAGTGAAGGAAGCATGAAATAAAATACTGGGAAAAGCTAGTAAGACATCCAGATTGCAAGTGTGAATGCAAAGAGGCCTTTGAGGGCCATCATCACACATCCTGTGCATTAACACTAAAGTTGGATGAAAGCAGGAATGGGAAACCTGAACCCTTTCAACTATATTCAGCTCTGGAGGCTCAGAGTCACACCTCCACACTCCAGGCTCAGACGCCCCTAGTTCTGGACACCCTGCAGAAGTCGCAGAGGAAATGCATTTCCACTTTGTATTCAAGTGTGGGCAAATACAAGAGAGTCCTTCAAGCAAATTAGTTTCACCTTACAAAGTTTTGGGGAAATAACCTTTCCAGGCTAACTGGTGATATGGGAGACAAAATATAGGATTTTCAGGGGGGAGGGGAAGCTGAAGTAAATGAATCCCTATATAATGCAGTATTCAATACGCCTAGTTACTAGATGTCAGGAAACCAAGCCACTGCTATGAATTCAGTGAACTCTCCTCCTAAAGTGATGATTCAGAGAAAGGGTTTTATAGATTGAAAGAGACCACACAGGTTACTTCTGATCTTCAAAAGTAAGTTTGGAGCTCAGATGACCTACACATTCGTGGATGAACGATCCTGGAGGAACCTGACTCCACACGTAGTCTTGGCATGAGCCTGAAAAGCTGCACGGCTGGGACCCCATCAGCACTTCCTCTCCTCCTGGGGCTGACAAGGCAGCTGATGAGGCTCAGCAACTTCTAGTAATTAAAGAAACAGGTGGAACAATATCACACTATCACCCAGGAAATTAGCACGCTTCTTTTTCTGCTGCTGTCACACTCAGATGCTTTCCTTTTATTCCCCTCCTCTCCCCCCCCTCCCCGTACTCCTCCATCCATCATGAAAAATTAATTTTCCTTTATTGGAGTTCACAGGCAGGAGGGGAAGTTAAAAATAAACAGCTTAGATCCATTCATTTGTACTAGGGAAAAAAAAATCCAATAATTTCAGGCCTTAGTGTATCTAAAATTATGTAATCATGTCCACTAGCAGGGTGGAAACATTTTAGCTGGCAAACAGGGGTGCAGAGCAGACATACTGCTGGAATCTTGAAATAGCAAGTGGCAGACATTCAAATAAAATAACCATAGTGAAATGTAGAAGATTAGGAGGGAAAAGGACACAAACCAGCTATGACTTGACCTTGGTTTCAGTTTACTCCAGTTGAAACAACTGAGATACTTACAGCCCTAAGCCTCATCATTTAGTCAAGAATTGCCTGTGATGAAAGCAGTTGGAGGGAAACATTTTTACACACATTTGTCTGCTCTAATTTTCCTCCAGCTGCTGCCTTTCCAAATTTGATCTCCAGACAAACAGCATCGAGACAGGTGATTTAATAGACCAAGCTAAATTGCAATGACTCTGGCAGCCAGCACACAGAAATGATATCCAGCTACCTAGGGTGAGGAGACCACTCCATGCTGCAGAATGGGGAAAGGAGATGAGCTGTGGCTCAGGAGCCACCTTGGCTACTCCAACTCAGTCTCAGAGACACCACGAGGACAACCCACAGCCAGGGCTGCCTTGGCCTGCCTGCTGTTCGCTGCCCCTTTACCCCAGCCCACCTCCCAGATGTGGGGCCTCTGGAAAAGGTTGCTTAAATGCAGCTTGGGATGCAGTGTTACAATCTGTGTATGTCCATCTGAGGTGGAGCTGCTGAAGAACAAGGTGATCCCACAGCCCTCCTCCCTGTTGTCCCTGCCTGGTCTTCTTCCCTCCCCCATCAACTCATCCTCACCATGGCTCCTTAGCACCAGGGCTCATCTGGCCCTACAGAGGCTGAAGAACAAGGAGCCCAGAGCACAGAAAACTAACCCTACAGGGAGAGGAAGAGTGTCTTGACCAGCACAGCCCCCTAAATAAAGGATGCATCAGGAGAGCTGCACAGAGATGGGGCCTGGGGGGAACAACTTCCCCTGGGAGCAGCCTGCCATTACACGAAGGTATCTGCACCATAAACTGGACCTCCTTGGCTTTCCACTGGAGAGGTCCTCTGCTCACTCTGCAGCCATGACATTGCTAGTGCCAAGGCTAGGGGAGAAAGACGAACACTGTCCTTTTACCTGGGAGTGGTGTCACCTTCACCTTTTTTGTATAAGGTGTCACTGAAGCTGAGTGAGGAAACAACCAAATCCCTGACCCAACAGCAAAGCCTACTCAGACTGAAGGTTTCCAGGCTCGTAGCTCCCACTCAAGCGAGCTGACAGTGCTATGCACACACACCTTGCCATGGACAACCCCCCTGGCACTGAGCAGGAGGCAAGGGCCATCCCCCATCACTTTCATAAGCCCATCGCTCATGTTTCCCTACCCGCTCACCCCTCCCCTCTGTAGCATCCCCTACACTCCAGAAAAACCCTCTCCACACCTCGAAGGCATTTGGGCATATGCAAAGCCGAGCTTGCTGGCAAGCAAACAGTTCCCTGGGAGAGTCCCTCGGCCCCAGCAACAGCGCGTTTCTGTTTTGCTGAAAGGTACAAGCCGTGCTGTTTATCCCGGGCTTGTGTGGGAGCGTGTTTGCATTCTTAAGAGCAGTGGTGCAAGTCACTTTCCCCGGGTATTATCATAAAAAGCTAGGTTTCCCCCAATTGCTTTTCTGTGCTTCACAAGATTGCCACTTTGGGTTTTGTGCCGGGGCAGCGGGGGTGAGATTAGCTTCCCAAAGAGAATTAAATCCATAAAAGAGGTAGAGGAGGGCCTGCTGGTGCTATTCAGGGGCAGTGGGAAGATACACTCTTCTGCAGACAGAGCTTCAGAGTATGCCTCCCCCCACCCCCCCCAACCTTTATTATTATTCTTTCACTGCCAGGGAATTTAATTGATCAAAGCAACCCAACTCTTGGCACAAGTGCTTGAAGCTGCAAATCTGTTCAGACCTTGAGCTTACAGCCAGAAAGCCCCCTAAAGTCGCTTGCAGGTTTTGCTTCTACGGGGAGCATGTCCCAGCACTGCAGTAAAGAGGCAGGGATGGAAAATGCTGAGAAAGAGGGAGGTAAAATGGCTGATTAGACAAGCTCGTAAGGATTTGATCTCAAGTGGGCCCACTTGGCTCAGAAAGTTTGGACAATTGGGATTATCTCAGCCCCGCAAGGCGGGGAGCCAGAGCTGGCGGTGGAAGCACTGCTGCTTCCCCAAGTCTATCGAACCCTAGCAGCACCTCCAACCCAACAGCATCGTTTTGTCACATTTATTTTAGCATGTGGCAGGGCGATTCCTGCCAAGGGTCTGAGGTCAGAGCCACAGAGGCAGAGAGGACAGCCGCTTCAGCTCCTCACCTGTTTTGAAAACGCTGCTCCCATGCCGAAAGCAGCCTCCTCAAAACCCGGGAGGGGAAGTGGCACAAAACCAAAGAACTGAGAAAAAATCCCAGCCTGGGGAGGCAGCGAGGACACAGAGGTCTGTACCGCGGCAGTGCCAGACGGGCAGCTGC
The DNA here is from genome assembly GCA_026546715.1 of Gallinago undulata. NCBI lineage: Eukaryota > Metazoa > Chordata > Aves > Charadriiformes > Scolopacidae > Gallinago > Gallinago undulata. The sequence goes on from JAOTQQ010000012.1 coordinate 62,007,255, forward strand.
CGGGTAGGGCAGCGGCTGTGAGGGTTTGGTGGGGAGCACTGGCCCCCCAGCAGCTCTTGTTGCCGGTGTGGGCAGACGGCAGCAGCAGCCGCTGGTGGCTGGGGTGCTGCCACCAGCCCTCGCCTGTTTCTGTTGGCCCCCAGCACCCACAGCCCCGCCGGGACATCCTGACTGGGCTGCTTTGATTGCCACTTGGCTGTCGCTGGTATCTATAAACACCACCCAAATTACAGCTCCGCTTAAAACCCCAAGCTAGTTACTAAAACAGCCTGAGATCAAGAGCGTGGACCTGGCACAGTCCTAGAAGCAATTGGCAGGGGCAGGCTTTTAAAATTATCTATCTAAATATGGATTTCTAAGAGAGAAACCAGAAGTTAAAAGAGTGTAAACTGTCATCATAAATATTTGAGTGAGATACAGACTGGAACAAGGGTCTTTTGGTCTGTTGGCTGTAAAGATGCCTTTTACACTTCCAAAACATCCTCTGTCACTCTCTTTCCCCACCCGTTCTTTGCTCCTGTGGCTTTTTCCAGCCTGACTACATAGAGTCGGTGGCATCTGAAAGGAAAGCTGCCTGTGTTTTATGCTCTTCCTAATTTGCAAGAAAAACAAATGTAAATCACACCTCACATTTGCAGTACTGCAAAAGAAAATGTTAGATTTAAGGCTCTGATAAGTACAACAGCAGAATCAAATAGTATAGTCGGAGTGATTGGATACCAGGCAAATGATTTTTTTTTTTTTTAAGGTCTGCTTGGGGAAAAAGAAAGGCTTGAATATGAAATACCATTTCCCCTTGACTCACTTAGTATTGTTTTGCATTAAAAAGGAAAAAGCTGCATTGTACAAAGCATGCGGCAAGCTGTGTGAGTGGAGTGAGTATGTTAGAGCAATGTACTGAGCATCACTGCTTATTTATTAAAATTTTGATACGAGTTGAAACTCAATTTAGTTGATGCCAGCAAGCTGCCTAATGAGGTCTGTTTTTTTTTTTTTAATTTTTTTAATGAAAGGGCAGCTTTGTGCCTCCTCTAATCAGCTTGACAAAGGACATATAAAAATGCAGAGAGATGTAAATATTACTGTAATTACCAATGAGACACACCACAGACAAACGTAGGAAGTAGTTGCAGATCTGTCTGCAGACGTAATGGCTGAATATTGTGGGTTACTTGTTCTCCTCTGGAAAGGAAGGGCATTTCGTAAACCGTAAACCACTTTGATCAAAATCTAAAACCAACGCCAAATTTGCAGCTTTTTCCCCAGACTCTGACATATTCAGAAAGTACCTCTGACTAAGCATGATCTGTTTTCCTTTTCGGTAGTTCTACAGCCACTGGCGTGTCCCAGTTTATGAGCTTTCTGCAAAGCCCACACGGGGGCTTTCTCCTGATCTAGTGGATGGATAAAACGGCCCTTCGGTCTCAAGCCCAGAGCCCACATTGCCAAGTCTACAAAGAGCCTGAGGGGTGGCAGCAGCAACATGAAAGGTAGGTACAAGAGAAGGTATCGCTACTAGCCTAGGAGTTGCTATGCAAATTAAATGATGCAATGTAAGGGTATGTTAATGCCTGCATTAAGCCTCTGAACATGCCCAGTGTGAACCGTTTCCAGAAGCCTAAGCAGATTCATTCTCAGCTGGAGGCTTGTATAATTAATAAAGGCACCGTGCCTTCTCTCCTGACCCAAGTGGCTAGGTACCAAACCATTTATAGCTTTATAGGTTAACACCAACATCCGAAAACGTATTGGCAGCTTGTGCAGACCCTGGCACATTAGTGTGATGTGTTCCCAGTGTGAAACACTACTTAATAAGCGGGTCACTGCATTCTGCATTAGCTTCAGTTTCTGAGTGGGCTCAACATATAGCCCCATGTAGAGTGTATTATGGCAACGACATCTCAAAGGGACAAAGGCATGGGTAACTGAAGCAAAGTCCATTTGAAAAAGAAAAACTAACCCTGTTCTCCCTGGAGATAAAGGCATTTTGAAAAGGGCATGGGCACTGTTCAGGCATCCTGGAGCATACTTCAGTATAACACACTGAAGCAGTTCACACGTTAGAGGGAACAGTGGTTGCTCCTTCAACTAACAGAGCACATACAGGCTCAGCCTGCTCCTCCACAGCAACAGTCACCATTTTCCCCACCTGGACGGGCAGCCCAGCTAGCTCTCTGTTCCAGACCCAAACTCAGCTAGCTAGCTCATGGGACACTGCTTCTTTACTGGAAGAGAGTGTTTGTAAAAGTAGAAAAGCGATTTAAGAAGCTACCAGCCCTTCTTCCAAGTGGAGATTGCTGCTTGACAAGCAAGACTTTCTTGAGTGTGGGTCTCCATAGTTGAGTGCAGAGTCAGCCCAGTTTTTGTTCTGATAGGAACCGGGCTGATTTTGCACTGTGATGCATCCGAAAGCTCAAAGAATAACTGAGCTAATTCTGTGCAGAAAGCAGTGTGGGATGTGTACAAGGCTAAATGCTCGTGTGTGTGCAGTAGCACACTGGGAAATGGAAGCGGTACCTACCAGCACAGACCAGTGCACTGAGGTTCCCTGGGCCAGATAAAGTCATAAAGTAAAGGAATGATCTATCACATATGCAGTGCATTAGAGCTCTTCATTAACAGAGGGACTAATCAATTTATGGAACTCATGAATCAGTGAAGCTATTACTTATAATGATTATTGGCAAATTAACATATCACAGTGTACTGACCCCAATTCATCTCCAGCCCATGCCTTCCCTTACAGAGCCAGTAAAAGGCCCAGGACTGCTCGCTGCGTTTCTACTCTGCTCAGCTGGACTGGGGCCACTTAACAGCTGGGATAAAAACCACTGCACAGTCAGCCTCCAAGGTTTCCACTTAGGTAAACATACATGTGTACAGAAGACAGTAAAGCAAAAAAAAAAAAAAATTAAATATATGGAAGATCACAAGTCTCAGCCTCTGGGCATGAGTTTTAAATCCACTCAAGGGTTATATACAAGCATACCCAGTGGTCCCGGTTCAACCACGAGAGAGAGAGAACCTTTGCCAAATTCTGATGCTGATCCAGTTGGCCACCTAATGCTTGCTTCCATTTGGAAGGTAACATCATCCAGAACTTGGACCCAGCTTTAGCCCAGTAAAAATCCCAGTGAAGAAGGTCTGTTTACACACTAAAGCCCCAGGGCCAGGCTGCCCGCACCCCAATAGAGCAGTGGTCCCTTGGGCTAAATCAGCCAGAGTGGGATACATGCGAACACCTCCATGCAAAATTAAAATTATTTTTAAAAAAGGAAAAAAAAAAGGTACTATTGAAAGTGCACTCAGCCACAAAGCGCAGTAGGCCACATGTATAAAATGATCCTTTATTAGCAATCCCTGTGGCTTTAAACCAGAGGAGACATGGGCTTTGAAATCCTACAGACAGACGATCATTCCCTATTTAATTCTACTAGGCTTTTTCACAGAGGCTTTTTACGGTCTAAACTGACATTCTTCTCTCTATTCATTACCACATTCCTGGCCTAAAAACTGTATGACAAGGGAAAGGAAGTGGAAAATTAGGTTACAGTGCAAACAAACATACTGAAAACATTGCACATTTGAAAATAAATTAAGTTTAACTATACTTTGCAAAGGTTAACTTCATAGGTTTTATTATCAGAAAATATCAAAACACTGTTCATTTACTGCAGGGCTCTCCTGCCTGCTGCTTTGTTTCTGGGTCATGCAAGTGTCACGAAGGGTCAGCTCCACATTACTTAGAAGCCACGGTTGCTTAACAAAGTAATCCACAATCTTTCCAACATTCATCCACTATTAAGCGCTCTCACATAGGGTTATCGTCGACATCAACAAGGCACTCCTAGGCTCACCGACACAAGGAAGCTCCTATCAGCTGGATCCTTTGCCCTCTGAACAATCATGTAAAGGGCAGGAGAAGCCAACCCACCTTAAATCAACATTTCCCCACTGAAATCAGAAGAAGCATGCTGCACTAGACCAGTGGAGAGCACAGCCTGGACACCGGTCATACTGCTTTTTACTGAATCAAGGTTTAACCAGAGGTTACCATTGGCTTTGCTCATTCATTCTGGCTTATTTTTGTCCTCAAAACAACAGCCCCACCAATACAAAGAGTGGCTAAAATTGCAGGATATTAGTGCAGGGCTCTGTACACTTCTCTGATCTACACAGATGAGCTTTCTAGATGTTGGCTATGCCCAGATGCATCCTCTGGCTCCACCGTGATGCCACTTAGCACCACGCAGTCCTAGCCCCTCTCTCTTTTCCTCTGCTCCATTTTTCATGGGGAGTAGAAGTACCAGAGGCTCTTGCATATTCCAGCCAAGTCCCCATGCAGGAAGGTTAGGAGATGATAAACACCACAACCCACCATAGCATGCCTTCACAGGCCAGTTTAGAAATCTTTGTGTGTCTGTTTCCTATATGTTAAATTTGGACACGTATATTTGCAGTCATGCATGCCAAAGAACAAGACCTTGTTGTGATAGGGGGAAAAAGCCCACAGTAAATTGGAAGTCTGGTTTGAGGCAATGTATCAGACATGACATAACTGGGGAAAAAAGCTCACTGTTCAAAGCTACGCAGGGTCTTAATGCATTTCATCTTTGTGTGCCTCTTAATTGTCAGTCCCCTGCCCCGGTGCCATCACTCCACAACCCCCTCTTGCTGAAAGCTACCCAGTCTTCTTGACTAGTGCTACAAACACGCATGTCTTAATCATCACCACCTTAAATGGACTCTACAGAGTAAACCGCAGAAGCCCAGCTACAATATTTACTTTTCCACAATGAAAGTCCCCCAGGGAAAAAAAAAAAAAAAAAAAAAAAAAAAAGAGGGGGGGGTGGGGAAGGGACCCTTTCTTTCTTCTGAGCACTCAGCGTAATTACATTCCTAATGGTGAATTTACGATATCTTATCTCATGCACAATGAATGCTCTATGTGGGTCACCAGATTTGATATGACACTAAAAAGAAAGAGTAGCTCACGGTTAAACAAAGCTGGAGAACTGGATGGCCAAGTTTTTGTTCTGTCAAGCACCAACATTTCATCACCTTGAGGGCATTATTAAACTTGCCAACCCTTTTGCTCCTCTTATTAGTAAGACATTTCCTGGAGAACAGGAAAGGAGGAGGGGAAGAGGCACTAAAACATACTCTCTAAAGACTTGAAGACATTTGTCCATTTTATGACTCTTATTTGTTCTTGCTCTCTCTGTTCTTCCCATTGTGCTTCGCCCCCATTTGGATTGTGTTGACATCGCTCCTTTGTTATCTTCCTAAATTAGCTGTAATGAAGTCCTTTGAGCTACATGTGCATGCCTTATTTTTTCGGTTTTCGCTTCTCTGAACCGTCCCTATTCACTTTCCCTCACACTAGAGCCTCCCTTCCCCCAACCCACAACATGCTTTCTAATCTGCTTTTCATTTGCTCCCTTTCACCTTTGGTTACCCAGTGGCCAACAGCCAGTGTACTTTACAAAATAAATTACATTATAACTGACTCTCACTGATAAGTGATAGGCACCCACGTGGATAAAGCCGAGCATCTAAAGCAGGAACCATCTGAAATTTCAGTGCCCCAAAATACAAGAACAAAGAGGGGAATCAAAAGAAGATAGCATGAAAAAACCCTGAAAGGGCACTTGTAATTTCTGGCACGTGCAAACAAGTCTAAGGGGCGTTCATAGCCATAAAACCACTGGACTGCAGATCATGTAGCCATACTATAGCAGCCTGCCTGGCCATCTTGACTGCCTGACCATCACTTGACTAGATTGGAAGCTGGTTTTATGTAGCATCTTTCGTAATTGTGGTATTTCACATCACTTTACAGAATAACAAGTTAGCATACTGCAGCTATTATGCACTTAGCAATAGCACACAGACAACCTTGCACATCTAGAATCAATTTTATTGAGAAGCTGATGGGCAGGGCAGACGGGTTATTCTCTGCCTTTTTGTTTTGAGAAGTGTCACAGATCTTGAGCTTGCCTCTTGCAAGGCAATATAAAAGCTGGGCGGCATTGTCAAAGAAGAGGTGTGTTTTTACTGAGTGATAGCTTGCTTAAAATGGGTTTCAAGGACTCTGTATCCCAAGAACAGGAATCCCTCCTATTCCCTAGTAGGATGATGGTAATGTTTTGATGATTAGTTGCTATTATTTCATCACCCTGGATCTACTTGAGAATTTGCCTCAAAATATGCACAAAGCGCAATGATTCAGGCAGAAAATGGAGAGAGTACCACCCCTGAATGGCAGGTCCCAAGGGCAGCAGCAGTTTCTTACATAGTCCATGATTTGTTAACCATCTTGCTGGATATTTACATATTACTCTTTTATGCAGGCATGCATTAATGCACACGTGTACCTACAGGCAATGTTGCACTGTGTGGCATACACCCTATGAGCTTGTACCACCGGACACATCCATGCTTCTCTAGTGCACACTTACTCTAAGAGTAATGCACAAACACACCACTCTCCAGGATCCCTTTGGGAAGGTAGGTTGGTGGGGAGACCCTCTCTGACTGCTCCTCTTTCTCTGTGAAGTATCTGACACGCAGTCTTTGGGGATGGGCCTAAATTCTTCTCCTGAAATTGGTCTCAGCCTCGCACATCTCCACTGATTGAGAAATGAGATGGGCCATCAGTGACCGGAACTTTTCTGGCCAACACCCTGTTCTGGTAAATCTACCAGCTGAACAATTTTTTTTGGTTGAAAGTTAACTCACAACCATTAACTCAAAAGAGAGCCCACAGCTTCCAGCACAGGGTCATAGTAGGACCGAGGACCTTATTTTTTACCAAAGTTCGTCAATATGTTTTTTTCCTTACTTAAGTGAAAGGCAATATCAGCACTAGTAGTGTGCTACTTTTAAGTTTTCACTATTTTTTATTTTTATGAATGCAGATTGTATTCAGAACTTTTCTTATCACTCCAGTCCACAGTGGCTTTGTAATTCTCCTCGGTGTTTCCCAGGAGAGTCATAAATACCCTGCAAGACCCCAGCACCATATATAACAGTGATTACTGGGAGGCGACCACAACTGCTAACATCAGAGATCCTTTAATTTAGAAACAGTAGACACAAGAAAGGCAACAGGGCTCAGCCAAATGACGTTTGAGGGACTTACACCCTGCGACTGCCCCCCTTCCTCTTGCACTTTGTTTAGCTCATCTTTTTAAATGTTAAGCTCAGCAGAGCAGGAGTTGTCCTCCCTCTCCATAGAGGACCTAACACACAGGGGCCCTACTACAGAACATCAGGAGCCTTTTGCATGTCACAGTTACAGAGCCATAGTGATGGTGTGACAATTTCCCAGCTACACTGACAGCCCACTTTTAAATGATGCATAGCTCTTCCTATCCACCTTGGATTTCATGTAAGAAAGGTAATTGTCCAGCCTATACAGTTACAGTGAAACTTTCAAAACAAATACAATGCAGAAAGATGTTGCGACAAGTTACCTACAAACCTGGAAGATAATAGCTCTCTGAGGTCAAACTACTCCATTTAACCGAAAGAAGTGTTAAGTCTTACATCTGATAAGAATATCAATGTCACTATTCAATATGTGACACATTCTCTTTGCAGAAATACAAAGACAATCCGTTTATCCATTAGTGCAGGGTGTCACATCAATTACTGAGATAGACGCATCAGGGAAACTCAATTGCTCTGATAGATTTTTACCAAAGTTAAAGTTGCACTTGCTCCAACCCCAAAGGAAGGAAGACCATCCATTCCCCATTACTTAAAATCTCCACTGCTACACAAATAAGAAATCCCAGCCAACTTTCATGCCTTCATGGGTGCAAAATCTCTCAGTAGTGTCCCATCAGGCTCTCTGTTCTCCTGCAACTACAGAGCAAATGCATGCCTTCAGTTTGTGGTGCAATTGAAAAATAGATCTGTGGTGCAACTGAAAAATGAAGACTAGATTATCAAGCATTAGTGATACTTAGCCCTTCCCTGTCCCCTCCCATGCACACATCAGGCATTATCATCAACATTTTGGATGCAGGAAAGCTGTTACAGCCATGGACTCCTTTGAGCAGTAGAAGAGCAGAGCGGGTTATCTATCAGACAAGACGTATAAACAGGGCATGGAATATTGCATGGCAGGAGCAGAAGAGTGACACCAAAGTAAACACTACTATGACATTTTCACCTTCCCTTCATCTCCCAGCCTGAATTTATATGCAGTAAAGCACGTCTTGCATTTCTTTTGATGGACAATTGGGTGGGCCACGATGAGTTTAAAAATCAGTATAAAAATCAGTGCCAAGTATGTCCTTAAAGGAGCTGCAACCCTTGGTGACCAGTTTCACCACTGCAAGTGTGAACTCTTTCCCCCACTCATCAAGGTTGGATTTTCATTCAGGTGACAAAGCAGCACTCTCAAAAGCTGTAATGTTCCTACCGGTCTCTAGTCATTGCAAAAGCTGATCTCTGGACAGGTCAGGTAGCTTTCCAGTTCTCACATGGTACTAGCCTGGGCAAGAGATGAATACAGAGGACAGTAAAATGGCTTTCAGGGGCCTTGGACATGCATCAGAAATTTCTAATCTTGTTAGCCTAGCTTTATGGTTTAGAAGTCATACTGAAACCCCTAAGGGCTGAGGCCCTTGATAAAACCTGCACTGCCTTACACCTCTTATGCAGCACCCTGGATCTATTTAAACCCATTATTTATTAGCTTCTGGAATCACAGCTGACAGAACACCACAAGCAAGGCTAACACTGGCTTTCCCAGGACTGGCAGATGTCAGAAACACTCAAAATCTGATGAGAAACTTTCATCTCAACAGATTTCTTCAAACTAGAGAGCTCTATATAACTTGCTCAACTGCTTCAAGCACAGCTTAGCTTTCAGGTCCTGACCTTATCTGGAAAAAGGTACCACAAAGGCAAATATGAGATGTAGTGTTTGAGAAGCAGCCAAAACTTTTTCAGAGTACAGAAATACCTCATTCACTCTGAGTTTGGAGCCCAGGCCTGTGCTTTACTCTATTTAAAGCAGTTCACTAAATAAGGGGGTCCACATTCTACAAAAATACTTCAAAAGGGCAAAAGGCAAGCTGGAATTGTTGATCTTTTCTATCATACGCTCTCATAGGAGGATGACTCTCTGGAGACTTTATCCATATTTCAAAGGGCAAGTTGTGATTCCTGAACTGATTTCTGTCTGTATCGTTTTAGTCCTAAGCGTGTTGGCACAGTTAATGAAAACACACCCAACAGCAAAGCAGCCCCGTTGCTAACATTTCGCCCTTTGTATGCAAAGTATGCACATGCACATTAGTCACACTGCTGTACTGTAACCTAAGCGCTTGCGTGGTTTACTAGCACACCAGGCACATTTCTTTAAATTTTCGGGGTGATCCACAAGATGCAGTTTCAGCTCACTTGTGAGCTCCTCTGCTTCAGGAACAGCTCCTGCTGGATTCCTCAGCCCACCCCAACATCATCTTTGAGGATAAAGAGGGATTGAAAACACATCTGAGAAATGGGAATGATATTGTGCCTCTCATCCCACAGTCCAACCATTCAAGCAATCTCCCAGGAGGCTGGAGGAGGCTGGAAACCCACCTTCAGTTCCATTCAGTTCAGAGCCTGAACACACAGACAGACACACACACACACACACACCCTTGAAGACCCCTAACCCAGAGTACCCAGCAAGATAGCAGGTGTTCAAACTTGGCATGAACCACACAAAATAGTCCCCCCACTTCAGCAGGGCAGCTGGACAAGGAACAATCAAACAAGGTTTTGCAGAGCCCTATTGCTTCTATCTCACCCCATCAAACACATTTTCTTAACTCTAAACTTAATTTTACCACCCATTTATTAATTAGTGACTTCATAATCAAGCGCTAGCAAACAAGGCATTAAATAAACTGAGCAGCAGTACCAAGGCATTTGATAAACCAGAAATAACACATCAAAGGCTATAGTCTCATGGTAATACAAGTTCTAGTTAAAGGCCTCCCCACGCACATAAGCCTTGATCTGTTAAGGTTATTAAAACGGCAAGCACAGCTGTATTTTTAATAAAATAATTAGCTCCTTCAGTATGTTTTGAGTGATGTTCCTCATTTTAGATTCAATTTAAGCTTCATCCCATCCAAAGAAGCGTATGATTGCAAATTATCTATATCACAAATGAAAGTTACTGTGGTATTTAAAAACTAATTATTAACTCAACATTGTAATGGCTAGAGTCTGTAAGACACAGAGTCCTTGAAGGCCATTGTAATTCACAGGCATCAAGGTGTCATACAGTCTCCTGCAGAAAGCTGTGAGCTGCAAACCTTCATCCCATTGCAGAAATGTTCCCAGAAAGCCCGTGTTTGAAAGCATTCAACACTTCCTATAGGCAGCAGGCAGCCTCCGCCTAGCACAAGTTTGTGAACTTCTCTAGAACAGAGTTAGTTTAAGTAATAATATTTATATTCTAAAGAACACTGTTTAAATACACTTCCCGCACAATGAGATTTCCTATTTTTAGAAGAAGGATGCCTGCACATCAGAAAAAGTGAGTAACAAAGATCAGGGGAGAGAGTTTGAAGTCAAAACTCTATTATTTCTTCTTTTTATTTTGCTGGGGCTGGAGAGGGAGATAAATGATATTTTATTTTAGCCACCTCCAGTTGCTAAGCATCTCTCACATAGAAGTTGGCAGAAATACTGAAATCCTAAGTAAACTTCATGAGGTCTGCCACGAGCACTCACTGCTTCTGGGTATGGACTAAATGCCCCAAACACTGCATACTGAAAGCCTGTAACATGCACATAATTCTTTGCCTGACAGAAAGGGATCAAATTTAAGTTCCTCCCTGTCAGGGAGCACCTGATGAGCAGTGCTGCACTCTGCTCTATCAGCACCAGCGTGGTGCTACCTTGGGCTCATCGCCCAGCTTCATGCAGGGCTAGCAGGGCCCTGGGCATCGCTACTTGGAGGCAGGACCTGGACTTCTCTGCCTCCACCATCCCACCTTGGGTGCAGGCATGCCCCATTCCCTCAGGCCCTCATCGAAGCAACGACCTTATACATTGTTGGGAGATCATGGTGCTTCAGTTAAGGGGGAAGAGCACAGCTGTGAGCTTTTCACACAGAAGATCTTGTGGCACTGCCCTGCAGAAGCACTGCGTAGAGGCACCTTCTCACCTTGGGTAACCATGCCACACCAGTCCCCATCCTCCTCCTAATGAGAAATGCTTTCTACATTTGGGATTTGTGCTGGGAGGAAGAAAAAGAGCACTTTGGAAATCCTGATAAACCCACTTTCTGAATCCGGGATGAGTCATTAATTATTTTACAATAGTAATGCCTGAAAGTCAAAGATGACCGAGCAGGCAGCCAAAATTAGAGGGTTTTATCACAGCTGCGAAATGGAGGGGTATTTAGGATGTAATTGCAGTGTGATGTCTTTGCTGCTGTTCCCCTTTATGGAGTTTCTTCCTGGCTTGTAGGGCACTGACCTTCCCTCACTCCTTGCAGGAATGTGTGGCCATCACTCTCATGTCTGTAATAAAATCCTGCACCCAGGGCCTCAAACAAAAATAAACTTTTCGCCTTGAGTAAAGGATGTAATCGGTGTTGTTTGAGCACTTTTCGCAACTGGCAATTTTTGCTCTTTGGCAATTTTGTTCTCTGAGTCCATAAGTAAGTAATATCTTGCCCTGGATAATATATTGAGAAAGGTAAGGTGATTATAGAAATTGCTGAAACAGAAAAGGTGGCAGGTAATGGCATCAACGTAAAGTCACAAATTCCCTGCAGGCAGGACATAACAAAAGAAAGGAAAATAGGCTTTGCAATGGATGTAAGCAATGAGACAGATAAAGGCACAAGAGAAGTTAATATGCTCTTACAAAATCAGAACTGAACTTTCAGAATTTATTGATATACTGTTTATGTATACGTACTCATCTAAATTCACCTCAAAAGTGCTCTACTCCGTAAGCAGCCTGCCAAGAAGTAATAAAAAGAATATATGTATATTTCTCTGTATTTACTCTTTTCTGCCAGTATTTCACATAAACAGACCAGAGGAAGGAGGGGGAACACACACTCACACGCAAATAAAATGGTTGAACACTGTGCAATCCTTTAAGGTTTTTGGCTTCAAGAATTTTCGTAGCTGCCAAAAAAAAAATGGCAAAATGTTTTCACTCAAGCAATCAAACAGCACTCGTATCCTACTTAAACTCCAGTAACAGGCTGCCAGTAATGCTCTCTGCTAACACCAAAGGATAGAAGATACACATAGACCTAAACCCCCCCCGGTTAGCATTTTCTCTTATCTGCTTATTTCTCCTCAGCACTGACAGAGATTATATTGCTCCTTCATGTGCTGGCTGTGCTAAACTTTTACAGCTTCCTGCACCCATGAAAGTGTGTGCTAGCGTTCAACCACTTCCCCGATAGTTATTCTTAGCGAGCCTGCACTGGAACCGATTTATTCCAGCCCCTTTTTATGCTGTTTCCCCACAGACAGGCTGCATGCAGCCGTGCTGAGAGCTCCCATTTTTCTTTGCGCAACAGGTCATCAAAAGAGCTTCCTAGTTTGTCAGCAAGCACCACACGCATATCATAACCAATGGACTCTACCTGTCACATAAGGAAAAATGCTGAAAAGATCAGTTTTCCTACTATAATGCGGCCCTGTCATACAAAACCATTGCACTGATTATCCCAAAAGCTTGGGACCACGACAAATGGGTTCTCCCTGTATTTGACCACTTGCCTCTTCTTCTGGTTATTCTTCCTATATCTCAACAACTGTAAATCCTCAGGAATGAAAAAACACTTAGGGATTCATCCCTCCTGAGTTCATGCATGTTTCAAAAATAAAGAAACAACCCTGGTGCATAACTTCATCAAAAAAAAAAAAAAACCCACAGCATGCTTTCCTTTTGAAGGTTTTTCTGCAGAGAACACATTACCAGAAGTATGTTGAGGTAGGCAGGAAACATTGCTTCTGTGATGTGAGACTTCAAAACAGAGAAATATAATCTATTTTCTGAAGTCCTGGTTTGGGGGGTGTTTTTTTGGTCTTTCCTCCCACACCCCCCCAGCAAATCTGCTGCAGTTCAGAGCTATCAGCTTTGGTTCATTCATGGGTCCTGGCCCAGCTCCAGAGGACGGGGCTTTCTCTTGATAATGCTGGATACTTCTTTAGGAGATGTTTAAAAGCTCCATCAGGAACACAGTGGTCTGAAAGCGTGCCAAAAATCTGACTGACTTTATAAGCTCTATTAGTGGTCAGCCTCACTAGCAGGGTTTGTAAGCACTGCCAAACTTCTCTGGCTGCAGTTAGACGTGCTGCTCTGGCCGCAGCTGATGCAGGCTAAGAAGTTGTACTCCCCCCATCTCTCCCCTAGTTTGTCACTACCTTCCTGCCAAAATTTACCACCCCCTTATATCTAACAGTGCAGCTTCGCATGCAATCACCTTCTCAGCCAGCTGTGGTCATACAAGCCAGGTTGAAAAATACCACGATTGGAAATGCTTCAGCTAACCAAGGTCATACAGCCAGACATGGGACAAGGGCGGCTGTGAGGCAGGCAGGCTGGGAAGGCTGTGAGCATCAGCAAGCTGGGGATCAGGCAAGATTTGGGGGCAGCAAGGAACTCAGTGGTGGGTCCTGTTTCAGGAAGACCTGAAAGGAGAGCGCTCTTCTCTTGGGTGCTTCCAGCAGCTCTATCCAACGCAGCATCCTCAGTCGGTATCCCCAATGCCTGCAAAAGGCCATTGTTCTGCTGTTTCCAACACAATGCCCAAAAATACATAGCCAAAAAAGCTTCCCACACAAAGACAAAACCTCTCGTTATCTTGTGGCAATTTCGGACACCAGGAAGCTTGCATAAGTTTCTATTAATAGCAGTAACAGATTATCTAAATGGAATGAAAGGCAGCTAATACTAAACTTGGTGCACGGGTTAGTCCATAGACAAAACATGTTGCCTGCTTTGTTGTAACTGTTCTCGCACAAACACGACATATTTAAGGAACAAACCTTAACTAACAGTGCATTTGGGTGGGGTTTTCCTCCCTCTCCCCCTCCAAACATGTAGAGCTTCTCCATAAATTTCAGTCTTGATATTTCCTAAGAAACATATTTGGGGGGCAAGAGGAGAAAAAGAGAGGACAGGGGTTGTACACCACACCATCAGCACAGCCCCAGCTGTCATAAATGCCCTGAGGCACACAGTGCAGCCCCCAGATCTGTATTTCAGCTATAGGATACTTTAGAGTGACTGAAGCTGTCCAAAGGCCCCCAAGGATATGTATCTGCCATGGAGTGATCCCCTCCATCCCCCTCTCCCCATACAGATACTTTACAGAATTGGCTCTCAGTCTTTATTGTGACACTCTATTTTAATTAAAACACACAAAGCAGACAGATGATTCATAAGGAAACCTCCCCATCAATAACAAATGTCCAACAGACATTGCTTGGACTGGCCATCTCTCTCAACTATTAAATCCTTTTTTGAAAAAATAAAAAAAAAACCCAAAACCTCTAGAAAGCCGAGATGCAGGCAGCCTTCAAAAGCACCTTTATAATTCATCTTCTTTTACAGCCTACCACAAGACTACTGTAGACTTGCTATAATTAAAATAGCGCTTGGACTCTTTTTTTTTTCCTAATTCTAGTGGAAGTTATCCCCAGGATCTCTGTGGATACCTCCCACTGCCTTCCTCACCACTGAAAAACTGAAACACAATAAAAATCCAGCAACCTCTTACCACCATGGCTACAGAGGTAACTTTAAACAAGGGACCTGGGTTCATGAGAGAACACTCTTGCCCTCCAGAAGAGAGAGCAATGCCTGCCATTGTTGGAAAAAGCCAAGGATATTATACAGCAAATGAAGGTGACTTACATGGAACAGCTCTTTGCTTACAAGACCCCCATGGGCCCCTTGGGTCACTTTGTAGTGACCAACCTGTTTCCATAGGACCTCATCTCACAGTAGAGCAGCAACAGGAGGTGCCACAAGGCTCAATGTTCCCCAAGGGTATAGCATCCTACCAAACAACTAACTCTCTCTGCCGCTTCCAGGATCAGCAGACTCCCCCAACAACCTTCTCTCTTATAGGACAGCTCAGCTTTGAGAGGACCACCTCTCCCCCAACCAGGTGGGAGATCAGATCACTTCCACCTCTTCACCACCAGAACAAGCCAACACCTTCCTAGCGCACAAGAGAAAGGAGGGAGACATGATTTAAGGAGATGAAACCATGGCAAGGCTGGGCACTGTGGATACCAGAAGTCTCACAGATTTGTGGTTCTAGTGGTAGTTATGGCGCCCAGTGTTGGTACAGCATGTATCAGCATATCCAGCTGCACTGTAGACATACTCAGAAACCAAAACTCTGTGAGCTATGAACTGCTGCCCTCATCTCAAGATGATTCACTCAGATGCTAAAACTTTAAATGTCACTATTGTTAGCTCACAGCTCAGCAAAACACACAAGAAAGACTGAAGAGGGATGGATTCGGAAAGCCTGCATGATTAGCATGAGTCACAGCTCATTTTGGCACCACCGTGCCAGTGAATAGACCATGCACCCACCTCTTTTTCCTTGGCTTCAAGAAGCTGAACCCTAAGACAGGCCATCTGACCCCATCTACAAAGGGCCTAGGCTTCAAAGGAAAGCCAAACCAAATGAGCCAAGCACAGCTCATGGGTGTATTCCAAGCCCACAGAGGGAGAACTCAAAGGGTCTGAAAACATTTGCACAAGGCTATTTATCATAAGAGAAACATGATTTTCCAGCTGTAGCCATCTTCATGGAGGCTTAAGGAACTCTTGTTCACAAAGCCTACATTACCAAAGGCTAAATTTCTTCTCCCCTCCAAGTCAGATATATGTTACAGCCCTGGTTTTGCTGAGCAGACTTCTAACTGGAGCTTTCCCAGTGCAGTTAACAAAATGTATGGCCAACTCCAGTCTTCCTTGACCCAGCTTTGCATCTTACACCAGAAATGAAGGCAGAGGCTCAGTAGTCACAGTGCTGGATGGAAGTGGAGTTTGCCAAGTTGACATTGTGCCAAGCATGCATAGTTTTGCTGAGGAGCAGGCAACACAGCGCCTGTTGCTTTCTGTTAAGCATGAGTGAGAAAGCAGAGCAGAAACCCTATTAAATACAAGGGAAATAGAGATTTTTGTGGTAACAAGCAAGGAAGTTATTGCTGCAGGCCAGGGAGCAAAAATCCATACCAGCCAATGGACGCAGGGCAGAGCAAAGTGCAGGGTTTGGAGAATATGGACAGAAGAAAATAATTTATGCTAATTAAAGTATTTGTCATGGAGAGGGCATTACATGGACAAGAAAAGTCCTTCTTTTTTTTTCCAATTCCAACACTGCTGTGACCACAATACAATTTTAACACCACACTTACATTACCATATTACTTACTTTTTCTTAGTTCTTTCCCAAGAACTTGGAAAGCTTAGAAACAGCACAGCACTGCCTTTCTTGCATTTAGAAAGAGTCTTGCCATACCTATAGTGATATTGTCAGTAAATAAATTGGGTATGGTACCACTAGGCACATCAACGACGTAAGAAAATGGGACAGAAGACAAAACAAATGCATTTACATGCAAACCTATGGTAACACTCTGACTTTACATCTAGTTTATCAAGGCTTCCAAACTGAAAAGAGAGGAGCTTTACAATATCTTTATCATCTCGCCATTAGGCACATGCCACAGCACTATTGTTGGAAGTGCTGTGTTAATCAAGGCATTGTATTTAAAGATCATATTTTTACAAGTCCAGAGACAAAGCAGTCTAAGGTCATTCCTGATGCTTCGTTATATTTTGATTTCATTGTATTTTATTCTAACTCCAGCTTCACAGCTGGAAGAGCTAGGGTCCTTCTCTTATCTTGCAATGGTGTACAATGTTACTGGACAGCTATACAAGGGTGGGATTGAGTCTGCAGGTCCATGGAGACCTTAGTCTAAATCAGGGTTGTCACATGCCAATCCTCCTTCTGCTTGTGCATTCCCTCTTCCTCCTTCACCAGTGCCAGGGATTGTCCAGTTATGTGGCGAGCTATCTTGCCACTATCAGCAGAAAGCTCTGCTCCCTGAAGCAGCTCTCTCTGCAATTACAGGAGCAACAGTTTGGGCATTAAATTAGAAATTAACTGGTTAATACTTCAGTTGTGGTTCCAGAAGGAGGAGGTATCAGTGGTGAAATGAACAGGTCTCCAAGGCAAACCTATATATCTATTAAAGAAAGCATACAGTCTCCTTTCCCTGATCATTGTAGAAAAAGCTGAAGAAATAACTTCTTTGCCTTTTTTTTTTTTTACACCAAAAGAACTCCACATTTTTCTTCAGGACCACACTCCTGGTGATTCCTGACACTTCACTCCTCTCTCTCACACTCAAAAAACACAAACATACATACATCCTGCTGGGATGGAGAGCCCTAGACTTCTGCCCACATACTTCAAAACTAGTATCCTGTGTACTGGGCAGTGTCACCTGTCAGACTAATTCAGCCTAAATTAACTACTCCTACTTACCTTTCTCTTCAGAGAGCACTGCTGCCCACCACTTCACCAGCCTACATTGTTGAAGTATTAGAGATAATGGGCAGACCTATTCTTCTTTTTGAAGGATTTCAAACAGACCCTCTTATACATTTTGATGATGTTGCTGATGCTCAATATGGCTTTATTTGGTTGGGTTTTCTGCATATATATCTCAAAAAAGATACTTCCCAGATAAAAATAAATCTTGTTTAATAAATAAATCGATCAAAACATCCACTCAGATACCCCCAAATCCTTTCCCTGTCGCTGGAGCATGATGCTCAATATTGCCCTTTGCTTTTTGATATGCTGGGAAGAAGGAAAGGGGACCAAGAACATTTCAAGCTTGTTTCCTGCACAAAGTCATGTAAACATTGTTGATATCTTTTGCAGATGTGTCAGTTATGTTTGGATACCGGCTCCAGTACCTCACAGCTTTCAGCCATACACAGATTGACAAAGGCAGAGTCAAAATAGCTCTTTTCAGTTTCCCACAGCACCAATGTCATTCACCCTAGCACAGATGATCAGCATTTCCCTGATTCCCAAGCATCAAAGAGCCTCTTACAGAGCTGACCAATCCTTGTGACAAGACAGCGTGGGGAGAGAGGATTTCAAAAAATCCCACGTGATTTTTGGGGGCTGCTCAGTCTCTGTGTATACCTGTCATCAATTCCCTATTCGCTCTAAGACAGCATAAACCATCAACGTACCAGAAAGTGGCTGTTATCATTCACTGCAAAGGGCTGGCTTTTTTTCTGCTATGCTGAGCACCAACATGAAAGAGCCCTTGAGCAGGTGCAGACCCATATCTCTTCTAAAGAACTTACCACCACCCCCCAGCATCTCTAAAGTAAATGCACACAATAAGGAGCTGCTACATATTAGTAGGGGGTGGAGAAAGGCAGGAGGACATTTATTCTATGTTGTTAAGTCCTATAAAGGCATTGTGTTATGTTTATCAGCAATGGATGAATTTGAGGTTGGGATCATCAGGACAGGAAGGTTTAAAGGGTCCCTTATTTCAAGTGTCCTTCCTCTTTTTATGGTGCCCCCCCCTTTTTTTTTTCCACAAGTAAATTAAAATTGTTGCTGCAGTATTGCTGACCTCTTTCACACAGGGCATCAAATCTCCAAAGAGTCCCTTAAAGCCCTGTCCTTTCCCAGTGCTGTATCCTATTAGCGCACTGACCCTTTGTGCATCCAGCAGAGCTGCTAACCAAAAAACGCCTTTGGAATCCGAAAGCTGCAGCACAAAGGCAGCCCGTGGGTTTGAATAGGGCAGAGCAGAGGGTTTATTCCTCCTTGGAGTGAGCTCTTTGCCGTGGCACTGGGGTTACAGCAGAACAGGCAAGGAGAGAGTTTAGGCCCTTCAGCAGATGTAATTCTCCTACTAAAAAGGAAACACATTGGAGTCTGTATCGAGGGTTTCCCAAAACACAGATCTTACCAGCTGACTTTGGTGGCATAAGCAGCCTCAGATATAAGCAACTTCTCAAGCCTACTTCTCCATGGAGGAAAAATTCTGAGGAAAAAAAGTCAGGGTTGCAATCTAGATCAAAAAAACAGCAGTCCGGTTGTGTACCACAGAAGGGCATCCACTCAGAATGTAATAAAGGGAACATTTGAAAAACAAAGCGTCTTTCAGGTATTAGAGCTACAAAAGCTTTCTTGAAACATTCCTGAAACTTAAAAGATGGGAGCAGAGTGCCTATCAGATCTATCAAGTTAACTTTTAAATAAGAGAGTCTAAGTTGGTTTAGAAAGCAGCTTCTTCCTTCGTGTCTCCAAAAGTTTTGAAAAGGAGTGAGAGATATCTACATGCAGAGAGCAAATACATGTCCTTGATTATGTGGGGCAACCTCAAAATACAGTGACTGTTCTGATGAACACAGCTGTCTTCAGGAAGAAAAGTCCAAAATTAAATGGTATCCCAGAGTAATGCATTATCTCTCACAAGGTACTCCCACATCCTGAATGCTTGCTTTTCTTTCCCTTCCACCCACCCCCATCAATGAATTCTTTATGCAAGATATTTCCTTTCTCAGTAAGAAATTTGGGGGAAAAGGGTGAAAGACAGCTGAACTTCTGAAGATTACTATCCTATCACAAACAAGAGATCACAGGAACCCAGCTGTGTTTAGCATTTCAGGTGAAAGCTTTTGTATCTACAGTTTGACTGCAATTTTACTTCCCCTTCTATCCCCACCGACCACACTTTGTTCACAGGTCATTTAAGACTTCTAATTTCTCTTGTCCTTCAATTCAGGTGCTTAAGATAGGAAATAAAGACTTAAAGACTGGATGTCTACACCTATCATAACGCTTGCCATGATCTGCCTTTCACATTGTCATTACCACCTTCCTTCAACAGGTAAGTTCAGAAGCCCTGCCAAGTCTGCAGACAAGTTAACAGGAGACTTACAATGATACATTTGTCACTATACTACTGGAGTCAAAACACAAATCTGTTTTTCTTCCTTGCTCCACCTCAACACCTACAACACTTGTTATTTATGTATTTAACTAACCTACCTTGTTGACCGACTGTGCCTTCCTGCAGAAAACAGAGATTTCGGTGTCTGGTTCCTTCCCTTGATGCAGCCCAGAGGAATCCTGGCTCACCCAAATTCCTGAATCACCTTGGCTGCAAGGGAAGCATGGGACAAATCCCATGGAGCTAATACTGAAAACACAGCACTCAGAAGAGCACTTCATGTGCAGAGGCTTGGAATTGTCTATCAAAGATTTAAAAAATAATGCAATACTGATTCTTTAATATTTAATCAACTTTGATAATAGTACCTCATCTTCAAAATAAAAATTAAACATGAATGCTTGTGGATATTTGAAGCTATCATTTGCTTCTATAGCTGCAGAAAAATAAAATGAAACAAAGATACATACTGTGGCCTCTATGTGGTCTAAACAAAGGAGTTAACCTCCTAATAAGAAGTGTATTAAGTGGAGCCAGGAAAGATATGGATCAAATAAGAATATTGAGAGTAATATAGTGAAAATAATTTACTCTTTCTTCTAAATATTTTTATTGCCACCACAGAGGGTAAACTGGGGGACAGAGGGGGAGCTAGATACACCACTACCACCATGAGCTTAGTATCTGCACAGATCAATACACTAAAATCTTTCCACACTGATTATGTGTTTCTCCTAGCAGCAGACCTGCTGCTGTCACAGGAAAGGCCTGTCCTTTTCACAGCTCTGCACTCACCTAAACCTTCTCTTAGAAAGAAGGGTTCCATTTCCTCAACTGTTCTGGGGTGCATCAGTCAAAGAGAAGGGGTTTGGGCAGTGAGAGGAAGTGACAGATCTTCAATCTCCCTTTCCTTTTTATTTTTACCGCCTGTTAGTCAGCTGTGTCCATTCATATCATTAATAAAATAGTCTGCAAACATCCTTGGAGGCAGGAAAATAAACCCAAAGAGTCAATTCCAAGCTTCAGCTGGAGCAGGCGTCCAACATTGACTGCACAAAATGAAAGATGAAAGCCAAGGCCTTTGGCAACATCCACACACCAGTGTCTCTAGCACAGGGCTCCCACCTGGTTACGTTTGCTACCCCAGAACATCCCACACCTCTACTGCACTGGGTTCATGGCACTGGTTCAATGAAACCAGTAGCTGACTTTCCTTACAGGCCACCAACGCTGGTCCACCCCTCCCCTTCCAGGTCCCCCTACTGCACTCACGGCTTCAGCAAACACCACAAATTCACAGCCATGCTGAGGGGCCTAAAAAGCTGTGAACAAATCCAACTTGGAGCATGAAGTTAAGAACTACAGCTAACAAAATCAAGATGTTTTGCCCAGGAGTGATATGAATGGAATATAGCTCTTAGGAGTAATTTTTTCCTCCAGTCTGCTTTCTTACCTAGGCACTTAACTCATTGATGACCTGAGCAAAGTAGAGAGAAAATCCACCTCAAATTCAACAGTTCCTCCACCCTCTACCTAGCAATTCTCGTGCTGCAGTTCACCCTGTTTGCAGTTGGGCATTTCCTCCCTTTCTAGAAAACAGGTGTACAAACTTTTGTTATCTCAGGGTAAATGAAACACTTGTGTTACCTGATCCAAATATACAAAGCAGAAAGGCAAACCAAGGCCTTTGCCAACATCCACACGCCATTGACCCTAGCAGAGGGCTCCCACCTGATTTCATTTGTTACCCCAGAACCACAGGATTCATTTTGCATCCTTTTCAGTACCTGTTCACTGAGGTCAGCTGCAAACAGGCAGCACTGAGAACTCTGATGTCCCTGCATCACAGGACAGGTTATTGGCACCAGCTACCTTGGAGTTATAAAAAAAATACACCCTGTGTGTCTTGTTTAAGAGCAAAAAAGCCTGCCTCAGAGCACCTTCTTCTTTCTAGGCTAGGACATAATAGAGGAAGGAGAAAGGCACAGGCAGAAGCCCTAGTTAGACTGACAGAAGTGCACCTCAGTGATCAATGCAACTGGAAAGGATGAGGCAGTTTTCATCACTTTATTGCAGAGCTGGCTGCTGCAATCAGAAGTATGCCGTCCAGTCTGTCACTCTGCAAGAGGTCTCGTCTTTTACTCTCTTCTTGGTAATTATCCCCTCATACAGCTCACATCAAGTGAGACTTATCAGGAGCCCCAGCTGCATTCAGTCACCATCTCGGTGTATACATCTTATGACTCCTTCTGAGGACAAGCAAGCAGAAACCAAAAATAGCTTCCTCATCTTATTTACACAACAATCATGAACACTGTAATAAACAAATAAGCTCTGATGAAGCTGCTGTATAAAATTACTTCAAATTTAAATATTTCATCTTCCACGAAGAAGGATAAGCAGAAATGCTAGCACTATCTTTAAAACAACAACTAAAAAGAAAGCCATAATGGCTTAATTGTTTATTTCGAATGTGTGTGTGAATGTTGAAGATAATCTGAAGCGCGGAAATGGAATTATTTTCCAGCTTTTTTTTCCTCTTCAGTTCTTACTAAAAAGTCCCAATCAAACATGCTTAATTCTTCCTCTAGTTTGCACAACATATGCTGAAGTCCCATTGACCTTAATGAAACTTAGGCAAGCACTTAATTTATATTCTGATTTAAGTGTTTCCCTAAAATCAGAGTGTGTAACCGAAGGCAAAGTTGAAGTGCAAAGAGAGTAAACTGCAACATAAGTGTGATCCCAAGTGAAGGGAATTCGCTCTTGAGGACATTCTCTCTGCTTTGTCCAGGCAGTCAGACCAATGAGTAAAGGTCTACAAGTCTTTGTGCTCCCATTGTATGCTGGGAAACTTCAATTCAGTTTTTTGTTTTGTGTAACTTTTATTGAGTTCCCATTTCAAGCAATTTCAAGGTTTTAAGATTAAGATCTTGGAAAAGGGGGAGGGAAGCTCCGGGCCACCAGTCTGTTCTCACAGGTACCTTGGATCCAGGTGACTGAGTGTGCATGGCAAAGGTGACTGGCCTTACCTTATCAGCTAACTCTCTCGTGATGTTGACCTGTTTGGTACGAGGACTGAGGTGAGCAAGCTGCTATAAAAGACAGGGTAAAGCCCTGCAGCTGGAGAAACCACACACTGAACAGACACAATGGTAATATCACACCAGCTTGGAAAGTATAAACAACTGATTGTTTTCCAAAAAAGGAGCAATCGTTAAAACCATACAGCCTCTGAAAATATCAGAGGAACTCGTAGGAAGATGCTTATTTTAATCTCTGGTGGCACTGTCTTGGTAAGTCCTGGTAACTCCTGATTTAAAAAAAAAAAAAATCACTTTGTTTCCCATGCATTATGTACTCTAAAATGGACGTGGACAGTCGGGAGTTTGTGGAGACTGTGTTTATGCAGCTTTGAGCTTTATACAAGGGGGTAGTCATGGAGGACTCCTTTTGGTTGAGCTTGCATGGACATCTGCTATACAGATCAGGTCCTAACAGAGCAATCAGGACCCCAGCTCTCAGACTCATTCATTTCCACTTATATGAAGTACTTCCTAAAATCTGAAAGACCCAGAAACTGAGCATTGCATTTGCACATTTCTGTGCCAGCACAACATAACATATGCTTGACACGTCTAGAAACATTATGGTGCTGCTTCCCTTTCCTGCCAAGCATGACAACTCTTTCTTTTCCTTCCTGATTTTAGGTTTTGTGAATTGTTTCAGTGCAGGAAGAGGAGGAATAGAAGTGTACTTCAGTACCTGGGAAAAGAAAGTGTTTAGAGGAAAGAGGCAAAGCATGTGTTCTCAGGATCAGTTGGCAGAGAAGGCAGAAAATACCACAGAGCGTGACACAAACTGAGAAAAGATTTTTGTACTTGCTTTTCATTTGTTCCCACAACAGATGCATGCTGGCCTGACTCAAATACACCACGACATAGCAGCCATTGCATATGCTTCCAGCTCTGCGTCAGCCTAGCTGAAGGCAAACGCACTGCTAGCTGAACACAAGTTGAAGAATCAGCACAGTGGCTATGGCCGGGATGGCTACACATCCTCAAAGTCCCATCCACAGAGCATAAGGGTCCTCTTCCACTACCTTCAAGGCTAAAATTACTTTCACTTATCTCAGCTACAAGCAGCAATAGGCTCAGGGTATGTATCAGCATCGATAAACTTGGTATTCGATTTCAGGAAGACCACAAATGGATGATCCACCCTTCAAACAGGTTCAGATTTGGGAGACAGTCAAACATCTGAAAAATGTGATCCTTATCTAAATGATTTAAACCATCTGAGCACCACACAAGTCTGCACAAATGGACTGAACTCCCTAGAGAAAACCCTTTCTCATGAAATTTTGAGTATTTCCAACCCTGGCTTGGCAAGAAGTAACATGAGAGCAGACTCCCTTGTGGTATTTTGGTATTTCTGATTCCAAACACAGCCAAAGAAACAGAGAAGATGAATTTCAATACATTATCTGAATGTATTAGACATATAAATTATCTTGACTTTTTTTTTTAATGACAAACCCTCTAATATTTTTGAGCACAAACCCAGTAATCTTATCTATGTGATGGCTCAACTTTACTCTGTACTTTAAAGCCCAGCTTCTAGGCATTGAGGTTTTGCTTGTTTCAAAAACAAATGCATTACACAGCAAAACTGTGTCTTCCCTCCTTCCAAAAAGCTAGCCCAGTCCAATAGCAGACTACTGCTCAATAGAAAGGTAACAGTAAGACTCCGCTGACATTTCTACAAAAAGAAGTCTTCTGCTTGTTACACTATTGGCAAAGTAGCTCTAGCAAGGTCTGGTAGGAACCCATGAACTCTCAAAGGTCAAAGATGGACTGCCATCTGAGAGGCAGTTCAAAGTAAGAAAGGGCAGAGTGTCAGTCTCACCAATCAGGGAAGCCAAACCAGTGTGATATTCCCTATATATATATATATATATATGTGTGTGTGTATAATCTAACAAATGTGCAACCAAAACCAGAGATTAAGGCACTCCTCTTGATCGGCTATAAGGGGAAAGACACATTTTGGAAAAGAAATGTGTATTTATATCCATTAGCTACAGGAACAACAACAACAGTGTTTTACCCAGAGTCTGATTCCTGAAGAAGCCCACAGTGGCAAAAATAGGATAATTGTAAAACAATAACTCACGGTGTTCTCACACTTTTTTTTTCCATGCTGCTAAAAGCAATTCATTCAATCAGCAGTTGGCTATCACCAAAATTCCCTCCTTCATCTCTATTCCACTTAGGGAGTAGCAAATATAGGGCACTCAGCTCATAACTTTCATTGTTTTCAAGCAAGAAAATCCTTATAAAAATTAAATAAGCCTCTGGTTTAATGGCCATCAACTGAGCACAATGGCTATGCTGGGAACAAGAGATCTTGAAAAACTCCCTCCATGACTATAGGGCTGATTCTCTCATATTAAATGATTGTGGCACAATTCCAGATGCAGAAAAGCCAACTCCTTCAGGATGGTTTGTTCTTCATTTTAGTTAATCCACCCAGACTACAGACTATTCTGTAATAAACCAATCAGCAAGGGGGTTCCCAGGGTGCAACGTCCCAGTTCTTAACATTTGGATCCGCATCCAGTCACGCAAACTAGTCTCGTCCTACGTGAAGGCACACGTTTGCGCACCCACTGCTGATTTCCACAAAGCCTTTACCACAGACATTCTGGGAAAGCAGTTATCTTCCATCTGCAGTTTCTTTTTTTCAACTGGTCTTTATAATCAGTTGGCTTCCCTGTACCCCCTGTTGATCAGTATTTCTATAGCGTGATCTATAAGACTGCTTTAACCTGGCATGAGTCTGGACATATTCTACTTTTTCCACAGCTTTTTTGATAAAAGGTCATTCTTCCCAGAATAAACCAGGGTGATCCAACCTGAAAATAATTCAGGACCCAACCATCTCATTAAAAAAAACCCAGACTAGTTAAAAATAGAAAGAAGAAGGAATTATATCTTGCATTTATTTTGTTTTAAACACATCCAGCAGACATATCTGCTAAATCGAGGCTAAAGAGGTTCAGTTTGGGCTTACACAGCAAAAAACTTCCTGCAATTACAAAACCGTGTCCTTTATAGCAGTCATTTTCTGTGCCTCTCTCTTCAGGCACACTGTCAGTAGGACAGTTTCTCCTTTCTGGAGCATTAGTCTGTCTCATTGAAATAACTACAATATTCTTTCCCTCCTTTAAAACCATTCTGTGACTGTGTACAGTCAGCATGTTGTGCTCCATCTCAAAGGCAGCTGAGGTCTTTGAGGATTAAGAAAAGGCGCAAGGTAAATGTTTGATATGCTATTATTACTTTAATTAGGTGTCCATGTACTAACAGCTCCTCACTGAAAGCATGGATTTAAAACTGGGTTCTACCAACTTCCCACTCCAAGCTGCCCATCGCCTGCCAGAGACATCAGGAAATTAACTAGAGCCTGAGGAAATGGGAGAGAAGAGAGGATTTCTTTGACCACATGGCAAACATTAAGGCAGAGAAGAAAGGGCCCCTTTCAGAACCAGCATCCTGGTTTTGTGGATCCCAAGTGCTTCATCTCTCAAGCTACCACCTCATTCTTCAGAAGCCCCAACATCTGAAATATGTCTAGAACAAGGAATGGATGGAGTCAAGTCATTCTTCCACCAACAGACCCAAATACTACCAGCACAGCACGCCAAAGCTGTCAGCGTTTTGCCTTTCCTTCTTCACTCCCTCCACGACAGCCCACCAAAATGAGAAGTATTTCTGGAAAGCCAATGTAAAAAATCATGCCAATGGAGCAAAAGCCCCAATGGGAGCACTGATCAACAGTCCCAGAAATACTACCTGACCAAGCTGACACGAATTTCACTTGAGCTAGCAAAACTTACCCATAATTTGCAAACATTCTCAATTCATAAATCAGTAATGACTCAGAAGTCATTAATCCAGCATTACATCATCTTCTAAGAACAGCATCACAATGCAGCTGCTTGCTACATCTGTGAGTATTTTATGGATACTATCCACAAGTCAAGGAAAAATATTTTCTGCCAGGACCCACCAATTATTAACATGTTGAGAGAGTAAAGGTAAGCTAAAATTAAGACTGATTTACCCTTCACCTCTTACGAGTTACGCTTCTATCTGCTTAAAGCTTCAAGTTAAAGGAGTCTGGCACACTCTTTCAAACAGTTAAGTTAAGTTCCATCCCCAAATCCATTCTTTCCAATTTGGCACGGTGGGAAGATTCTCCATAGATGTGCAATACGAGTTGCTGCAAATCAGGACTCAGGTGCTTGGCAGGTATCTGCATCCAAAGTTCAGATAACACCTGGCTGTACTGTCCCGCCTGTAGCTAGAATGATGATTGTCTATCTACTGTGAGTTCAAGGGAAGCAAAAATGCAGACACCTGGATAACAAGCATACGGCAGATTTACAGAAGTCACTGGGTCTTGAAACCTTGCAAGAAGCACTGAAGCACTTGGTGGTGAGGAGGCAACCAGCTAACTTGGCTTGCACTGTCTCTCTTATCTCACTCTTGGATAATCTGGTTTTCCTATCAACTATTACAATAGTCTTTGTTGAATAAAACGTACCGTATTTTCAGGATTTTGCTTTAAACGGTCATGTGATTTTTGTGTCTTTTTGACACAACTATGCAAACCCCCCTTGGCAATTTTTCTATCAGAAGTTCTAATACTTCTGGAGACAATATCAAAATTATGCATATATTTATGATTACGTACAAAGCTGGCACCCTTCAATTGCAAATCTGTAGCCAGAAAAGAATGGAAACTCCCTAAATCAAAGTTGATTAAAAAAAAAACTCTTTCGATCACATGAGGTCTGGTGCATCTCAGGTTGCCCTTTTTCCACCTTGTCCTCCTGCTTTACATCCATTCCTCATGGACTGACACACATCAGCCACTGCACAACCCTTGCACCTCTGCCCATATGTTTAGGCTGTCATGAATGTCACATAAGAGACTAGCTGGAAGAGACATGCTCCAAAGAAAGCGGAGCCAGAACATCCCCCTTCTCTGCAGCCAAGTGCACGGTGCTGCCAGCACATCTGCTCCCCACCAAGCCAGAGAGCCTCAAGGTTATTTTGGGACCTGCATCTACACTAAATGGCAGAACAGAGCACCAGTACAGAAAGGACCATATAGCCAAAATCTGCAATTCAGGGACCAGACAGCCCAAGGACAGCTAATCCCCTCAAAAAGAGAAGGCAAACAAGGACACAAAGACCCCATGAGGTACTAGCTCCTTGTGCACTGAAGTGGAGCAAGCAGACACAAGAGACACCCATAAGGAGGATTTGGGAGTGACACTCCCATTTTGGCTGAGCCTTTATCAAGGCAAAACTTCCAGTGAGAAAGCAGGGTGTGCAGTGGCTTCAGGCCACACAGCAGCCATGGAGGCTGCAGACCTTTGTCCCTCTCCCTGGCAGAGAGGTAGCAGGCACCTCATGAGCAACCATTTCCTTGGGGGAAAAGATGAGGCCTGCCACCCAAAGCTTGGACAACCCGCCATGTGGGGGTCAAGAATGGGAGAGGAGCGTGTGATGCCAGGGATCAGCCCCAGAGGCATCAGTTGAGGGTGCACGAGGCCAGGTCAGCGGGGAGCAACTCTCCCACCGGCTGTAGGGGGTCACCTGGCCTTGGCATCAGTGTGCTTGTCCCCTTCTTGGGGCCAGAAGGCCTGCTTTAAAACACCCAAGCTCTCCTTTTTATTGCTGTTTCTAGCATTTATTTGCTGGGGCGGGGAGGGGAGACTGTGGTCAGGTACAGCTTTCGGTGAGGGCCCTGTCCCTGGCAGGCACTTGGCCTCCAACTGTATGGCGAGCCATTTACATGCCATTGCAAGGAGGAGCCACTTGTGCACCCTTTTGTGACACTCCTAACTCACCCACCTGAGCACAGAGGTATTTAAGGGGCAGTAGATACCCCCATGCGCTCAAGCACATACAAACTAGCCCCCAGCATCACCGTGCTCAGCAGGCACAGTGTGAGCCATGCCTGCCCATAGGGGCAACACCTGGTAGAGAAGAGTGGAGGACCACAAATATTATCAAAGGGCTATGAGGACAGGCTGAGAGAGTTTGGGGCTGTTGAGCCTGGAGAAGCGAAGGCTCCAGGGAGACCTTATAGCAGCTTCCCAGTACCTAAAGGAGGCCTACAGGCCTGACTGTTTCTCAGGGAATGTAGCGATAAGAGGTGAAGGTGAAAGAGGATAGATTTAGACTACATATCAGGAAGAAATTTTTCACTATGAGGGTGGTGAGACATGGGAACAGGTTGCCCAGAGACGTTGTGGATGCCCCATCCCTGGAAGTGTTCAAGGCCAGGTTGGATGGGTTGGATGTTGCTTAGAGCTACCTGGTCTAGTGGGATGTCCCTGCCCATGACAAGGGGGTTGGAATAGACGATCTTAAGTCCTTTCCAATTCTAGCCATTCTGTGAAATAGGGCTTTGGCGGTGGGCAAGGAAATGCAGGGAGACATGTCAGAAAACCATTGCTGACAAACAAAGTTTAACCTCCTCTCTGAACAGAAAAATGAGAATTGTGGTAGCTGAAGCTGCAGGAGGCTTCCCTTCCTCCCCACAGAGATGTGCCATAACATTGCCTGATGTTCACTCTTGCCTCTTCTATGCCTAGAGAAGCGCCCACAGGCTCTGGAACACACCCACTCATCTGCACAGCTACATGGCCTCCTCCTGCAAGAGCGCATCCCTCCCTCCACGCAAACCTTGCCTCACTTACGGCCTTACATCCATCCCAGCAACAATGCTATTACTATAAGAATTATTTGTTCAATTGTGAAATCAGTCAAGACTGCACCTAGGGAAACAAAGTAATGAAAATCCTGAAACACAAGTACCATAAACTCTAGGAAAGTTCAAGTCTTGAGCTCTTCTGCAGACCTTCACCAGCATGTCAAGATACAACACCACCAAGAAAAGTAAATAGAGAAGAAGATACCTAAGGAATAAAAATGTTTATTTAGGATCCATCAGCAACAGCTTTTCACATCCCTCAAATTTCCCCGATGGCTACATCCCCCAGCCAATATCCTCTCTGCTGCGGGTGGCTGGAGCACACGGCAGAGGCGTCTCCTCACCAGGACCCAGCCCTTGGATGAGACTTGGGGCACACAAGGCTCCAGCCACAGCTTTCCCCATGGCCCTGGCTCCCCCCAGGGAAAGCTCTAATTTTCAGGCAGGTGATATTTTGACAGCACATTGAAACTGTATGCAGAAAACAAGTGTTCTGGACTGTTACTTATGCAGTTACTGAAAACCCAGGGGGTTTCCTCCCCTTAAAAACATTTCAACAACAAAATTGCTGTAGCCCTCCTATGAAACCAACAAAAATAGTACTCTCTGCAAAGCCATGAACTGGGTTGAAAACTGTATAAAACTTTAGATTACATAAGTACGTATGGCTATTGGAGCCATTCTGTAGATCCAGAACTGATCGGACCACAGTAGCTATTCTGCTGCTGGATAGTCTGTGATTTGCATATTACTGTTCATGAGCTCATAAAAATAAATGCTAAGACTTTACTAAAATAAGCTTTGGCTTCTAGATTTTTAAAATTTAGATGCCAACCTAAATAAAACATTAATCTAGCATGAATTTATATCCAGTCTATTGTCTGAATGCCTTCTCTGTTCATCACCTGAACAGAAATATGCCTTTTGTTTGTTTTGAGGCATATTCCAAAAACATACAGGTCACAGTTCTACCATTGCATCCTGAACCATAACAGCATATAAATTAAATTGGTTTCCATTTGTTTTCACTGGAGAAAGTATCCTTTCTTCTTTTTTGCCAGTCTTCACGCTCACATATAAAAGCATTACTGATAAAAGCATTACAGCTGCTGATTGACTAAGAATTATGCACAGCAACTAGTTTCCTAAAATACCTTGTATTTTTGACATTTCTCATTTCCACTCAGTTGGCTGTCACACAGACTTACTTTTGGGGCAAGGAATACATTCTAATATCCATACAGAACCAAGACAAACAGATGCTCAAGGCAGGTGGATTCACTAGGCTCTACTACAATATGCACAGCTAACAGCATAAGCCTCTACCAGGTTTCACTTACAAAAAATCAATTAAGTCACACTAATGAGAATCAGACTCCTCATCCAGGCAAGCATTGACAGATTTTCACTTTTTTTTTTTTTTTTTTTTAAATCCAGCTATTTTACCTAAGGACTAACTGAAAGAGAAACTTTCTTACAGAACAAACAGCCTGTAAGAGAAAAACAGTTAAATCCTGGAAGGTCTGCTAGTAAGGACTGAGAGTACAGCAAAACCACCACACTTTACACGACAGGAAAACAAGCAGACAAAACTACTAAGACTGCAGTCTCCTGCATCCAGCTCTGATGAACTGTCACAGGGAGGTCAGGTCATCCTGTAACCGACAGCATGCCAATAATTTCTATTAAATTCTGGTGGAAAAACTCAACATCCGGGAAAAAAAAAAATTCCTTCAGCTATTGTTTCCTCTCCAAAGATCACTTCTTCAGCTAAAAGGATGGGGAAGAGAAAAGAAAGAAAGGGACTGAGTGAATAATGCTCCGTGACTAATAGCCGTGGTCTGACCAGTCTGAAACAGCTTCAAGTACCCATGACCTTTGAAGAGCCACAAGTTAGACGCTAACAAAAATGCATACGCAAACTCTCACACCCCCTTCCTTTTATCAAATGGGCGTTAGGATGAATAAGCTGACAAAAACAACATGGAAGTAATCTGCTGAGTAATTCCTCTAATATTCCACCGTGGGTTGCCTCTGAGAATTTGAGGCACACAGCTACGAAGGCGCTGCTCTGACTGTATTTCAGATGACAAATTCTCATTAGTCACCCACAAATACTATGTCTTGTTCCACAGCTTACACAATTGTTCTCCTGGAGCAGCAGTCAAGTCATTAACAAATTGCTGAGCCCTCCCCTATATCTTATTATACAATTTCTCCAAGAGAACGTGAAAGCTCTCACCCAACTGCTCCACGTATCCCACTCCCTGTTTTCATCCCATAGGACTTCAGTCAGCACACGTTTTTCCCACACCATTTAAAGGTCTTTGGTATAAATTCTGCTTTCAGTGGGTGGTACACCAGTTAGCTGTTGGGGGGCTGTTTCATGTATCTCTTCTGTCAATCAACGCAAATGCACGCCAGGCTGCTGCATCATTAGATCAAGCTTGGCAAAAGCAGATAATAATAATAATATCCAACAATAATATAGTATTTTGCTACTTTTCATCAGCAGATCTTAAAGAAGGTCACTAACACTTACCCACATTCAGAGGGGTGCAATCTTTTGTGACTCTTCCCTTTGCACTTTCACTTGCAAGGAAAGTGCTTAGCATCTTTCAGATTGTTGGACCATGGAGACACATTCCACTAGAGCAATACATACCAGTCCTGTGTAAATGGATATAAAAATTATATTTATGGGAATCACTTTAAGTCATCAATAGACAAAAATCCATCATATAAATATTGTTGAAAAGTAGGAAATAATTCACAGGACACAGTTTACTTGAATCTTCTTCAATTCATAGAAAATACAGCAGTCATAGTCCTCATTCCCACATTTAGTTTAGCCTTTGAGGATTCATATGTTTTTATTCCACAATCATTGTTAGCATATTGAGCATGACCTATTAATATCTAGATCAAGTGATTAGAATTACATGAAATGCTGTTTTTCTTGAGTACAAAATTCTGATTCAAATACTGAAATTCACTGAAACATTTCTTGAAACAACAAATGTCAGAAAGCAATATGATCCATTCTATACAGAAGAAAAAATACTATGCTGGTTATATTTTGAATGCACGCTGCCAAATTCTCAAAACATTGCGTGATTGGAAAAAAACGTACACCATCAGCTACAACTAGTTAGCAAAGATAACTCACTAAAGCTTAATGGATAGCACTCAAAACTCCCAACTAAATCGTCTGCTAGATGTAAAAATCAAATCACATTTACTAAGATACCTAAAAATTATTTAGCCAGCACTCAAGTTGAGAACATTATTCTACCTTCAGGGGAAAAGCAGCTTGGGCAAAAGCAAGAACTGTGATACGACTGCCACCTAAACCTTTGGGCAAAGTCCGGCAGTGCATCCAAGGTCCATGCCCAGCACATACATATGTAAGGCAGAATCCTAAAATCTGGAAGTAACAGAAATGTAAGGGAAATTCAAGTTTCAGACCATCCCTACCTAGAGGGAAACTTGTTTAAAATTGTGAGCAAAACACAGGATCCTAAAACAGTTAAAAGGCACTATGTGAACTTCATGCAGGTACAGAATTTATTATAGACAAACAAAGCAGAACTTTGTGGTATGGCCTGAGCAGTGAACACTAGAAGCCAAGACCACCCCTGTCTTGCAAAAAGCTTGAGCAACAAGCATACTTAAAATAACATGGTGGCAGTACAACAAACTGTGAGGGCCCTCTCAACTGCAGACTCGTGAAGGGGGACAAGAAGCCACAGATGAGAACAAAAGAGGGATGGGGAAATGAATGTCTTGGGGAGGCTCTGACAATTCTGAAGATGAGAGGTGACAGGGAAGATTTTGAAGAGAGAAGTAAACAGAGTGGAAGTCACAAACGGGAGAGCTGACAGCCAGAAACTGTTTGGATTTTAAATGAGCTTAGCAGACAGAGAAGGGGAAAGATCATTGAACTGTTACCCATGAATGACAAGGATGGAAGCGGAGCACTGTGAGAAAGAAGACGTCCAGCATATTTGGCAAAAACAGCTTTAGGAGGGTCTTGAACGGGGACACAGTGGCAACTGATCCCGCTTAGTCTCTGACATGTATCAAAGAAGAGGGAGATGGGGATAAGTGGAAAAGTGGACAACCTAGGAGGAGAGATGAAGAAGAAAGAAGCACCAGAAAATTCAGTAAAGACAAGAGAGGAAAACCCCTTGGGCACGTGCAGAATTGCTGATGAAGTGTTTACTGATGAGTGGTGAAAGAATCTCATCATGTCAGCTCAGTGAGCTGGGAAAAGCACCTCAAGACTGAAAAGGGGCAAAAACAGTCCCTAGAACAAAGGCAGCAAAAATGCAAAGGAGCTCAGTGCATTCTTAAGTGAGTATTTTTAGTACAGTATGGGGAAGCCAAGGGGGAACATTGCAGCAGAGTCCATAGGGGACATAGAATCAATTAGTTTTTCCTGATCCGCAAAAGATATATTTCTTCTCCCATCCACCCCAAAGAACAAGATTACATTCTAAGTTTAAAATTAAGTCTCTAAATATTTGGGGAGGACATCAGAGATCTAAAGGATAAGAAGACCTAAGAAAACTTGTAAGCTGTGTTCTAACTCCACAGGAGAGGTCTCAGTGAACATCAGCTAACAAAGGGACCAGTGATAGCAAGCAATGGCCAGAAGCATATGCAGTGCTCCAGTTGACCCACCATGCAGTGTTTGCTGAAGTAATACACCTAAATTCCTTTGATAACATTTTCTAACAGGTTTAACACCCACTGTTTGTCCCTCAGAGTAATTTCAAAGTGACCCTCAAAAGGTGGATGTGAAATAAGAGGGCTGAGACCACTAGTCTCAGTTTTCACCACAGTTATCATGACAAGCCTTGTAGAGGAAGAGCCAGAAGGAGCCCTTCAGCTGCTATCAGGCCATTAACTCTAGCATGATAACATCAACACCTTGTTATTTTTTAAGTGCATGAAGACTCCCCTGCTCTATAGCAGTGGTGCTGCTGGGCCTGCACCTATTCAATAAGGGATGCTACTGAATCCCAGTAGGCATTCAGAGCCTTTTTTACCTAGGGCAGAAGGTTTTAAGCACAATCAGTGAGCCAGGAACAGCAGGGGTGGGGGAAGAAAAGAGCTCTGGTTTCTCTAACAAGAATGCCTAGGTGTTATCTGCTACATTTGAAAACTTGGCTCTTATTACTCCACCAGAAAGGTTCATGAACATCAAACAAGGTAAGGCATCACCATAAACACAACCATGCTAAAATGGCCAAGCTAATGCACCTGAGCACGCCAAACAAGCTCCACTGAGTTGTTGCAGTTAATAAAATAACCTTCTCTCCTGATGAGTCTGCCGACCTCTCACTGCACCCCATGCTCACCGTCGGGAAGGAGCCACCTCCATCCTCATCCAGCAGACCCTGCTCCTGAGCAGCCCAGAGGGCTTACTAGACACCGTAACACAAAGCACTCTGTCTTCTTCCCCACTACAGGCAAGCCACACTACACTGAGCTCAGGAGAGCAGACACCTTTTTTCTGGAACCTCTCAGCCTTATACAGATTATGCACTTTGTAAGAGGAGCACTGGAAAATGCAAGGTAGTATTGTATTGTATTAATGTCACTTAATGGTAACTGTCAATGATCGTGATGGAATAAATATGGAAAAGGAAATTACTGTAATTGATTGACAGTCTGGAAGCTTCCACATACGATCTAATGAGAGAGACCTGTGAGAAGCTGCTGCAGTAGAGGCTATTAATGCAAATCATATGCACCATGCCTGCTCTCTGAATTATGCAATGCCATGTGAATGTCTAATCCATTTCACCAGGCTTGTCTCTATCCAGAAAGAATATTCTACTGACACGCTGATTAGTATATTAGTAGAGTTTTGGAAGTTCAGTGCTAGAGCGGGTGCCATCACAGTGTTATTAATTTAGTTCAGAACAAAACAAACAGGTCCGTACAGCCATCAAAATCACTACGTAGGTCTACAAGATAAGTTTGTCATGGCTGATGGGAATCTGCAATAATGCCTTGCGATACGTGGCATGAGTTAACAAATAGATAAGAAGGGTATCAGTTTTCTAGGAAACTACTGTTGAGGACTCAGGAATTCAAGACAAGGAATAATGTTTGATGTAGCTCCTTGATATTTTGTACGGATTTCCGGAAAGAACGTTGCGATAACAGAAACAGACGGGAAATTTAGAGGCAGCAGCTGGCATATTTATATTGCAGCAGTGCGACAGACACACAAGGTAGCATACAAACACATCGCAAGATGATGTTCCTGAGTCCAAGCTTTCTGGGCTGATGCCATTGTATTTTGCCTCTCAAAATATATTTAGATCAAATGCCACTTAGATCAATGATAGAAATTATTTTGATGGAATAATCACAGTCCCTGGGGGCCATATGTCCTTTGTGGAAAGATGTAACACAATTAACACCACATTGTCTGTTAAAGGAAAGCACAGATCTGGACTACAGGAGACCTCTCACAGTTTTGGATTAAGCCTAGGGATGTGAAGAAAGCTTGCATAAAGCCTCCTGGGCTGGCTGTGTCTCCCTCATTTCCAACAAAGTAAAAATCAATCTACTTTAACAAGAAATTAAGAGTAGTCACAGCAACGTATACAGGATCCCTCGCCACTTTCTAAAAATAACCATTTTACAAGCCTGAAATCTAAATAATAAATCTGAAAAGTAGGTATTAGTGGAATACACATGGAATATGGGATTGAGCGACATCTCTTCCCTGTAGTCCTTTGGGTTGTATTTTTAAAAATTGGAACAAGTTCAAAGGAGATTCAATGACTCATAAGAAAATGAAAATATATTGTAATCAGCAGTGGCCAAATTATAAGTTGGGTGGTAGAGAAAGGTGGTCAGGGAATAGATCTTTACAATTTAATACTATATTGCAATTCATGCTGTCTTGTCTACGACTTGGGAAATGGGATGAAGTTCCATGTGTTGATGCTTTTATGACTTTGTACAGAAATCCAGACATTCAGAAAAAGTGTGACTTGAGAGGAGATATGTTACTTTTATGTATTGAAGAGAAAAAGCAAGGGACTACATGTTGCAGAGTGGATGAGCAGGAGGATGTACAGTTGCTAGTTCCCTCTTCCCCACACCCATATACACCTGGACAGGAGCAGACAAAGACTACCAAGAAACAAACAGGTGAAAAGGACAACTGGGAGATGAACAGTTCAGCCCCATTTCAAGTGGGACTCGGGGACACACTCGGCCAGTAATACAAGCACCCTTAAGACAAATGGTGGGGGCAGACAGTCTACCAGATTTTGTGCATGCCCCATCTAGTACCTTTCCTATTAAACTGGAAATAATCTGTTGGTTCATACGGAAAGAGCCCTGGTGGAATGTATCAACTTTTAGAAACTATCACGCTGACTCACAAACCTAACTGGGGAGACATGCAGGTTCTATTAAACAGCTTTTTGACTGCAGGAGGAAAAAGAATGGTGTTAGATAAGGTGAAAGAGGAGGGAGGAAAAAAGAAATAGGCAGGAGAATTCCAGTCAATATTTGCCTTTGAGAGAAAATCCAGAATGGGATCCAAATATTGGATTCAGAAAAGCTAACCTGAAACAGTATCAGCAGTTAATAACTGTATGGGGTCCAGCATGGGGTCCCCAAAGCTAGAAGCCTTTCTAGACTATGTAAAGTTAGACAAGAACCTGATGAAAGTTCATTGGC
Source organism: Gallinago undulata (assembly GCA_026546715.1). Taxonomy (NCBI): domain Eukaryota; kingdom Metazoa; phylum Chordata; class Aves; order Charadriiformes; family Scolopacidae; genus Gallinago; species Gallinago undulata. Next base: position 62,044,784 of record JAOTQQ010000012.1, read on the forward strand.
TTTTTATGAGAGGTTATGTGAGGTAGCTAAGAAATGGACTGATTAAAGTCCAGAAGAGGAAGAAAAAAAAAATGTTTAACATGTTGTTTATAGGCAAATCATCACAAAACATAAAAAAGAAGTTATAGGAAGTAGATGGAGCAAGGGGAATGTCTACCTCTCAGTTAACCGAAGTTGCTTATAAGATATACAATAATAGAGAAGAAAAGAGAAAAGAAGGAACAAGCAAGAATGAAATTACAAGCTTCTCTTTTAGCTGCAACAACTGTAGGTAGAAGAGGTGGAGCCAGAGGAAGGGCAAGTCATGGAGAAAGAGGTAGGGCTCCTGGAGAACGAAAGGGTGCTCCCTTAGGTCTAAATCAATGTGCAATTTGCTGGCAGGAAGGGCATTGGAAAAATGAATGCCCCAGTAAAGAAGAAAAGGATCAGTCAGGGGATATCAGCATTATGGAAAACTATATCCAGCTAAAAGTTACAAGACCATTAAAGACTGTGTACTGTTCCTGGCTAACATCCTGGCTAAAACAGGCTAAATTGGCTAAAACAGCTATTCCTAATACTATACTCATACTGATCATTCTGTTACTAAGCTGTTGCATGATTCTGTATTTACCTATACATTCAAATCTTTGCAAACAGGCACCAAAAAATAGAAAACCCCGGCAAATAATGATGACTAAATTAGAGGACAAACCATTTATGAAGAAAACAGAAGAACAAAAAACGACGGAAAACTTTGGGAAAAGTATAAGGTGAGACTTAAGGGAGATGTAAAGCATATTCATAAGTCTCAAAGGGGGGAATTTGATATCGAAAAGACTTTAAAATCTACAAAACTGAATAACCACGATGGTCTGTTCTGGGACCATGACAACAAGAACAGAAAGTCTCTACAACTAATGTCTGCAATTGCCTACCTCAAGACTAGCCATTGGCTAAGCAGGAACCACAGAAGGGTATAAGATCATGCAGTACCCTTGTGGTAGCTGGTAGGATGAAGGAATAATTTCTAGTTATCTTAAAAAATTATAATACTAAAAAATAAACCTCTAAGAGGAGACTTTATATGTACATGTAGGACCACCTCAGTATAATGGGGTAGACAGAAATTAGGACATGCAAAAATGAGCTTTGGTTATGCAAAGTGTAAGCGACCAATCGGCTATTTTAATGCAGTTTCTTCTTTGTTGCCATTTTGTAGAAAAGACCCTATGTGTTTGCTAAAAAAGTGTGCTGGCTGTTAGATGGCTAGCAGCTGATTCTGCAGAACTGAAATAAAAACAAATATCTCAACTCAATGTGTTGATTGGCTCTTGCACACTCGGGGAAGAATCCTTATTTTTAAGGACAACAGAAGGAACAAGGCAGGGTTTCATATTTGGCAAGTCAGCACTGAGGAAGCAGAGATCCACGTGTCACTGTAACATTACATACTCTTGTAGGGAAAAGATGTTGAAAGCCCCCCTGCATTCAGGCATTTTTATTTTATTAGCACTATTTTCACTGTCACATCACAGCAGAGTCTCAGACACATCAGCTGTGCAAATGCAGCACAAGGAAAGGGAGCCCTTGCCCCAAAAGACTTGCAAATACACTAACAGCCCCTCAGTAGAGGACACCAGTTTTGTGAGCTGGGTGCAATGACCAGCTAGGAGGCATTACATTTGGACATTACTTCTGCAAGCAGATGAAAGGCTGCCTCTACCCACACAAGGGAGCCCATGGTCCAGAAGTAAGCTGCAAGCCAGACACTGGGCAATTGGGCTCAGAGGGCTCTGGGTGCAGGGATGCCTGTTTGGGACCTGGTCCTCACCAGCATGACGGGTGGTTTCACACCCAACCCTAATGAACTGCGAAATATAACTTTGCAGGGAAATCTCAAATCTCTTCCTTTGGGATATGTTTATGTGGAAGCCAGTGGTTTAAAATCCCTTCACAATGACTCCAGAGAAGAGATGAATATATGTTTGTAAGCTCTCAAGAGGTCACTACAACTTCCTGGCAGCTACTCAACTCCCAAGGAGGCTGCAGATACCTGCAGACCCCCAGCTGAAAACAGGAGCAGCTACACCAGCACAGCACATTTTCCTCTTTTGTCCTCTCTTCCACTCTGCCCCACCTCAGAAGTTGCTTTGGGAAGGCAAGGATTAGGGATGTTTTCATCAGACTTGCCTCATTAACAGAAAGGATACACTCTCCATGAGATTTCAATGTTTTGAATTCACACCACAGAAATTTATTAGGGTTTTTGGGGAGGTTGCTGGGAGGGATGCAAAGTGCAGGGGCGGCGACGGGAAGGGTTTTGCAGAGAACAGAAAGCTTCTCTAGCCTTGGAGGAGTTATTTGCCACCCAGGGGCCAACACTTTCAGATTTTTGCAGAGATTGATGTTTTCAACATGTAGAAACACTCTAAGGGAAAACTATTTTGTGTGTGCTTGTGTTCAGCGTCCAAGATTTCACTATTTTACTTGCAGAACAGACCAATTCTCTCTGTGCTTACTCAACAGGAAGTTTGCTTTTGGGCAGGATAGGCCAGGAAGTCAAAATCTGGGTCCAGATTTCGATTGCTCCCAAGAGTGCAGGCACACAAGGAGTCGGACTGCTGTGCAGCTAGTAGCCAGCTGTGAATTAACACTTCTCTGGCATTGGGGTAGGCTAAGCCTCTATGGGAAAACCGATCCTATACCTTAAACCACGTGGCATGCGGCTCCACGGAGCCTGGTAATGAAGGAGGACGATATTAGCATTCCAATCAAAACATCCAGGAGGAAAAGGAGAACTGGTACTTCCAGTGTCAACTCCAATTAGGAGGAAATAGAAGCCACAGATGAGAAATAGGAAGCATCTGTATGTGAAAGCATATTTAGCTTTGAAGCTGGTGTGGGAATATTGGCTTAGTCCTTACTTTCCCCAAGTGTTATGTCATCTCATGTGTAATGTTGACACTTACAAGGATTACTTATTAAATAATTCCTTTACAAACAACAGGGAATAATTCTGGCCTTTGATATAGATGGATTATGATCTCAGATGCTACTATAAAGATCTTATATTCATCTTAACAGGCTAAGCACATTAAGAGTCAGGGAAGAAAATACATGAATGCAAAATATGGAAAGTAAACCGAAGAACAGGAAAATCAGAAAAGCCATGCTGAGCCACAGGTTTTAGTACCTGAGGAAGGGAAATTATTAAGAGATTAAATCAGTCTGCACCAGTCTTCAATTAAGTAAAAATTATATTCTGTGCCAATCTGGGCAGAAGGACTTCTTTCTTAATCTTTTTTCTTTTTTTTTTTTTTCTTAAATTTTAAACAGTTCCCCATATGGGGACTGCGAAGAAAAAAAAAAAAAAAAAAAGAAGTGTTTAAGAATAGCCTGCAGATGTCTAATTAACCTGACACTACCCTCCGGTCAGGCACAAGCAGCTCCCAATTACCTGCAGGTGCTTTATCCAGGTTGTGGATGAAGCCTGGCATGATGCAGAGACTCCCAGGCCAGCTCTGTGTGGGTGCAATGCTTCACGTACACTGCTATGCTGCTCCTCCTAGTCCTGGAGCAGTTTAGCCTGTTTCAAACAGCACAGAGCCTGAGTTAATAAGCTTTGCTGGGCCTGAACCGGCTCTCTGAGGAGCTGGCCTGGATACTGCTGCTCTGCTGCAGAACCAGGAGCAGCAGGGGAGCACAGCACACAGGTACCCACCACCACCTCATGCTCCCAAATGTTGTGAGCAGGCTGGGGTACTGGGGTGGTGACTTCCCCAGGGCTGTTTGTCCCAGGAGAGCTCATTATTCAGGCACAGGAATGGAGGAGCACAACAGACCAAGCTCAGACCCTTGCACCCCAACCAGGGTTCTGTGTCCATCTGCGTGTTCTAAAGAGCCCAGTAACTTCCCCACCATCCAGGGTGTCCAGGACAGTGATGAAAGAGCTGCAGCTGCTGAGCTGGCCATCACCTGTGCCCCGAGTGATTTTTGCTGCAGGCTATGTTATAACCAATAGAGCAACAGAAAAGAGATCTATGCGGCTGGAGAGACTGAACTCAATGCTCAAATCAGGCCTGAAACAGAGCTGCAGTTGCTGTGTCTAGAGAACCTAGACCAATACTGTGGTCCAGGCATGCTCTGCTTTGTGGAGAGGCAGCAAACCCCCTGTAACATTTTACAGAAAAAAAAAAAGTAAAATCTTTCTGCCTGAAGTCCTGAATGGGCAAATGCAAGGGGTCAAATGATATCCACTGTTACAGCACACCTTGGCTTCAGGGAAATTGGGCTCCAGGTCACTTTGGCATTAATCTTTTCCTTTTTTCTTTTTTATTTTTAATTATCCTTTCATTAGGACATTTTTTGAAACCATCTCCCTATCTGAGCATCTGCTCTAACATGGATGTAGGGGAATGACTCCTTTAGAAACAAGCTGAACCAAAAAAAAAAAAAGAAAGAAACAGCACTAATTTAATTTGTTTTCTCAAACTGCAAATCCTTGTACATGCTTGAAGCAAAGGAGGCATTAAAGCTGAGAAAATGCATTGAGGCCCTTCAGCAGCACTTCCTTCAGAGGAATGAGAATGGGAAAGGCCCTTTTCATACTGTCCCATTGTCCCTGCCAGCCGCTAGGTGTTTGGCCCTGGAGCTCCAACTAGCAGCACAGTATGGGGTTAGCCAGGGCAATGAGCGACAAACAATTTAAAACTTTTCCATAAATCTGAAAAACAAAGAGGCTTTTTATCTTTGCGCTGAAAAGAATAAACGAGCAGAGCCTCCATCCCCAGAGCCCACTGCACTGGCGTGATCAGAGCCATCAAGCTGATGGTCTGACAGCAGACCTGCAGCAGGCAGCCCTGTTGGTACAGCAAAGAGAAATTGCTCAAGAAATCCTTCCCAGTTGCCTGCTACAAATGGGGAGGCTCTTCCCCCTGAACCCCAGTATTCCTCCTGCTAGTGAAAGGGTGCTGCCACTTCTCCTGTTGGTCACATCATCCAGAGGCACAGCTCTCTCAAACCCTAAGGGTCACAGCAACATGACAAAGGCAGAATAGGGCCCACTATGAGCCTCTTCCTGAGCTTTAAGGAGAAGCTCATGCTCTTTAATCAAAGAAATCAAGCCAAAAAAAGAAACACTATTTTTTTTTTTAAAGCAATGAGTGGAAAAGTAAAGCAAGAGGAACTTTTTTCCAACTTAGAGAGTGGCACAGAGGAGAGAATAAAGACTGAAATGACTGAAAGCCTGCAGAACATTTTATAAAACAGTTATTTTTCCCCCCAACAATGGTACTCTGTCCCTGACATGAATCAAAAATGTCACAAGGCAGTTTGGTGAGGCCGCATGTGAATGCTGGGTATTGAGCTGCAGCAGCTGCAGGCAGACTTTGTGGTTAACCCTGTGAGACTTTCACTGCTACAGCTGGCTTCGATTCTGTCACCGCGTCCAAGCAGCCGCTCCTTCCCACTGCGCTGCTAAATATAATCACAGCCTTATCAGTGTCTGCGTTTCATTCCACCGCAAGCATCACAAGACCATTTTGATGGTAAAGACGTCAAATTAAGAGATGCCTCTCTCTCTCTCTCTCTCTATATATATATATATATTACATATGAGCCTTCTTTCTTTTAAGTTCTTAAGTTTATGCTTTATGTACTTCAAAAACTTAACAGCCCAAAGTGACCTGAACACCGACCTGTGTTCATTCAGGAAGCATCAGTTCACTTTGCAAAAAGCTTGAAGAGAAGAAAAAAAAAAAAAAAAATCATCTTTGCCTAAGGAACATCTCTCCCTACGTCACTTTTGAAGCCTTCCCTCCTACTCCAGTACTAGGAGGTCTGTTGGCATTCTTTTACAATCCAAAGCACTAAGACAGGCTACCCACTTGTGTTTTTATCCCCATGGCATCCAGATCTACAACAGGACGCTTTTCCTAAAGCTTTCAGCGTGACACTCTCTGCTCCTGCAAGGCCAACAGCAGAGTCCAACAAGGCAGTAAAGTTAGATTAGTGAGAAGCAAATATTTCACATCTCAGGTGTCATGAAAATTTCTGCAGTTCTTTGCGCTGTTGTTAGAAGCCCACGTTATTTTCAGCTTGCCTAGTATAAATTTCTCTTCCTCACAACATGCCTTCCCCACAGGAAAAAAGATAAGGAAAACAGAGCTGCAAGGAGAGGTGCACAGCTCTCAAGAAACACAGGCCTGGTTTTGCATGAAAAGTTTCAGTTAAAAACAAAAAATCTTTTAAAAGGTTACACTTTTTAGCAACCTGTAACCAGCTTCAACCATCGCATCTTTCCCAAGATAGCATTTTGAACAGAGGTCTTGACTAGTATCTTTAAATAGATTCAGAATTGCTCTAGTGACTCTGAAGTAAACCCCTCATGGAAAAAAAAAGTATGGAATTGGTGTTAAAATCTAATCAAAACAATTTATCTTAGTGCAGTAAGTTGCATGCACTTCTATGCACCAGTGCAAGTCCTTGCATACTGATTGGTTTCATTACAGAGGTACAGGCTATCACAAATCCAGTGTATTAGACTAGAGCAGTCCTGAAGTAGATTCCTGTGGAAAAAAAAAAAAAAAAGAAACCTGAAAAATCTTGCATTCCATCAATGGATTTATATGCACTCAGGGGTTTACTTACTGGGTCAAGCTTTATGCACTTGCCTCAGCATAAGCCCACAGCCAGGCTAATTAAGTGGAAGATCTGTTTGCTACTACAGAAGTGATTTAAAACAAAGGCCCTACCATGCTCCACCTGTAGTATTTGCAGGAAATTCTGCTGGGGTTCTACTTTCTGACTGCATTAATTTTTACTTACAGAGCAGGCTTGGCCTTCCACAGAACGAAGACTGCAGTGATAATCAATATTCTGTGGCTTTTTGCTACTGCGTACATCATTGTCCTCTCCCAGATCTATCACCCTGCTGACACCTTCCTTCCCCAACCAAATGCCCTGAAGTGCATCCCTCATCCCTGCAATCCAGCCCTATTGTCTTTCCAGCACAAATACACAATAGATATTTCTAAGAGCAAGGCGCTAGAAGATACATAGCTCCTTGAAGCATAAGGCTGTTCAGATGTGGACTCTCAAAATACCAAGGCACGTGAACATACATTAGCAATAGAAGCTACCCCCACTTTGCTCACAGAGTTTTTAGCAGAGGCAAGAAAACAAAACAAAACCAAAAAAGGACAAATTCCAATGCAATCAAATTGCTGGTGAGCACACACTATATGTGCAGGATGGCACGGCAGCCAGGAAAGCTCCTGCTCCTCTCCATCACCCCAACCCTCTGCTCCACCTGACAGTGCTTTAGCCTGGAGCATACCTAAGGGCTACAGCACAAACTGCCCACGAGGAGAGCAGCAACATGAAAAGCTTCATTGCATCATTAGGCCACAATTTGTGCTAATCCCCCAAACTCTGTGGGAGAATGCAAGCACCTAAGAAATAGCCTGCCTTTTGAAGAGGAGAACTCATGGCTGGATTTAGACCACCTGTCATCCTTTTCCCTTTGCTTAATCCCTACCCCATCCCTCAGCCCCTTTTTCTTTACACTAGGAAAAAAAAAATTAAGAGCCATCCTTCCCTATTTCTAATGCAAGCCTCCTGAAAGTGAGCAGCACATTTTGCCGTTTGCTTGGCAAAGCATGTGCATTAGAAAAATAATAAATAAAAAAAATAAAGTCAGGGAGAGGAAAAACAGGAGAGAGAGGGACTCTGGGCTGCACACAAGTGATCGGAAGTAGAACACGGTGCCATTTTAAAACATGGGGATCGGCCCATGGCAAAACCAGCCCACGGTGCTCACCACAAGGCTCCAGCCTGGAGTCTGCAAATAAAATCGAGAGGGATGGGCAGAAGGAAATCCTCATTGCACTGACAGGATGGATCTCAGGAGGGAGGTCCCCATCAGGCACCCTGTCTCCCCCAAATCCTCACCTCTCTATCATCTGCCAGGGCACCAGGCTATGCAAACTTGGAGCTCAAGCAGCAAGCGCTACCAGAGGATTTGTGGTGGATGCAGATGGTTCCTTCTCTTTCTCTCCTTCTCTTCCCCTGCCTGATTTTGGCTTGGTGAACAGTGCTTCACCCTCCAGGAGTAGGGTTTTGCCTTTCACACAGGAGGCAGAACTGAGCTGTGTGACTTTCTGCAGGCTGGAAACCTCCCACAGAATGTGCTAAAGAGGAGGAAGTGTGTTCATCCTTTTACCCCAGCCAAACTCTGCTTTGATTAATTGTACCCAGCAGCCTAAGCCCTCCTGCCTCCCCCACTGCAGGCAGGGTTCTCCTTCCTGCATTTACCAGTAGATGCCACCCACCACCCTGCCTGGCCCAGGGCAGGGTGACAGAGGTTGTCAGCACCAGCATCATCTCCCCAGTACCTCAGCTACAGCAAAGAAGACATCTGTAATTGCCCAACACCTTTGTAACTATTTTTGAAATTACCAGTGCACCTGAAAGTTGTCGGCCAAGCAAGGGAAGGATCCCAGGAGTGAAAAGCAAATGCGTGACAGCTGAGCAGTACTGTCCCATCCAGGCATTAGCGTCAGACCACACTGCCTCCCAGGGCAGGGCCTGTCTTAGTAGTTGCTGGGGAAAAAAAAGATCATTTTCAGATCATTCATCTTCAGAAGACTTCTATGCGCCTAGCAAAATCCTCAAGGGCTAGGAAGCTGCTAGGCTATATGGGTTTGGAGCTTGACACCCTAATGTTCTGACCTTTTCCTTAGCACAAAGCTGAAAAGTGTCTTTTTAGTCATAAAAAGGGCTTATGTCACTTGGCCAGCCCAACAGCTTTCTATTACTGATATTCTTTAAGCTTAACTTACTCAGTGGTAATGAGCCTCCTTACTTGGAAGTATACCCTACTTATATTGCTATTCTGTCAGCATAACTTACACCTGGACTTACACAATGCAAGCAAAACACTAAAATCAACACCCAAAAGCTGTTGAAATAAATTATCAGCATTGCCCTAGGTGTCCCTTGCCTTAGGCTCAGAGACTTTTACCTGTGTATAACTTTTCAACATTGATTTGCCCTGTGAAATTCATACAAGTCAAAGCACTCACAAGTCCAAAAACTTCATCAGTGCAGCATCAGGGGGTGAATTCCAAAAAAGCACTATGATTGCAGGAGCATGCTCTAGGTTCACACTCTCCACAAGGAGAAGAGACATACTGCATTATGTGACCAACCGAAATACCTTAGTAGGTGCACAGAGGCTTCTGTGTTCTATACAAAATTCTACAACTGTGTTCTCACCAACAGGTGTGCATTATGCATATTTAAAAAATACTATAAAATAGATAATTCCAAATTTAAAATGTTTGGACAATTATTTATCAGATCACACAGACAGGTGTCTGTCTCTGATTTAAAAAAAAAAAAAAACACAATGAAACAAAAGAATTTTCTGCTGTAAGATAGCACTTTAAAAGAGCCTAAGCCTCATCACACAAGCTTCTCAAAAAAACTATCTTGTTCAAATGTACACCAACCATAACAAAAGCTACATTTCTCTATAGCTTTACCTACAATAAAAGCATCGAAGAGAGAGTTAGCATGTGGCAGCACTGTGTCAAATTGCTGAAAATGCCTGCATTTCAGATTTTACTTTTTTAAAAATTATTTTAAAGGAAGATTTTAGTCACCACAACATTTTAACCCTGTTTGATATTGTAGCTGAGGAACAATCCAGTTATATTCTAATCTGTTCTGAGATTTCTCATATTTTAAATGCTCTGCACAAAAACAGGGTTTGGGACTCTAAAACAGTCGAGACAAATTATGTTGCAAAGATTTCCTCCTACAAGTTTCAGGTAGAGTATATTGGCTAATCACATGCAAGGACTACGCCTATGAAGCGAGAAGTTCATCAACAGTCATGAAAGGGGAAGAGGAAGAAAAAGAAGTTGTTCAAACTCAGCACTGCAAAGGTCTGCTTAAGCCTCTCTAGACTAACAAGAATCTCCCAAATCCATTAATCCAACTCAGCAGTATCTGCAGAGATACTGTTATCAGTAAGGATGCACTGGCTACTTGCCTTAGCTTTTTTCAGGTACTTTTGGAGAAAGAGTAGTGCAACCCACACCTAGATCTCAGATGCTAAAGAATGTTTCTGCTTGGCTATTAGTAGACAACACCAAACCAGGAAATTTTAACGTGAACAGTGTTAACTTCAGGGGGAAGGCTTATGTTTTTGTTCTGTAGGTGCCAAGTGCCTAGCATCATAAACTTGTGGTTGGTCATCAAGCCTTCTAGACATCACTGCAAGACAGATAAATAGGGATTAAGAAAGGTCAGAATCCCACTAAAATCCAGTTTTGCTATTGAAACAAAACAGAAGGAAAATCAGCAATTCTGCATTTCAGTGGATCTGGGATTTCATGGGAAGTATTTCCCTGAGACTTACTCTATTATTTCTCTTTTACTTAAGCTTACCAATTTCTGGGGACAGAATGGCCAAGGAAAATACCTGCATACAATGAAAGTCAACAAGGAAAAGTTTCCTTGCTTAAATGAAGCTTAGAAGGCAGGAGAGTGCAAGTAAACTTTGTTTCTTGCTACTTCAGATCAGACATTTGCTTTATGCCAGCAATCACACCTTTTCAGACCATCTTATCATCATCAAGGGAAACCCCAGATCTCTACTCTGTTTTTGAAAGTATCACTCACTTTAGTGACTGCAAGAAAAACAAGGGGAAAAAAGGCTTATTTCTTTGCATGGTTCCTACCCAACCACCCCAGTTGTATGGTCCCCTGGCAGAAGCTCTGCCAGTTCAGCCTCAATTCTGCCCCATGGCTGGCACTTTACCCACCCAAAAAGGTCTTCCCCTACACCCAGCTTCTTACAGCAGAGGGACCTTGCTAGTTAAGGTGCTCTGAAGGGACCATAGCTAGTCCTACAGCTCCAGCACATTTCCCCAGCTTGGAGACTTAATTACAACAACAATTATTGCAATTAACTGGTAACTGAATGAGCAACAATGCCAGAGTGAGATCTCAGATCTACTGCCATATCCCTCCTACCTCCTGGCCACTGTTGAAGGTTTTGCTTCTCATTAGGACAAGCAACCTGAAATCCCATTGCTGCTCAACTCTAGGCTGCTTGGCCACAGCCTTTCCGAGCCCCTTCCGCAAAGGTCACCATGTTTATGGTGGTGGCCCGGCTGCCCAGTGTCCCCCTCTGACAGCCGCCACACGTTTCCCTCTCATTGTCCCGCTGCCATTGTCCCACTTCTCCTTCTGCAGAACGGCCACAACAGCACTTTTCATCCCTGAAATGCATCGCACAAATGGGGAGCACAAGTCAAACAAAAGCTACAGCCGCTCTGTTTACTGGGGAGAAAGATCAATGGGCTTCAATGAAAGGACAGGAAGCTGATGTTCTCACTGTAACTTGCTGGTAAAACAGTGAATAGTGCTATCCAGGCTGACAAAGGCTCTTTTTTTTCCCCTCCTCTTACTTTTTTTTTTCTCCAAATGAAGAATCCAATGGAGAGGGTTATCGTGTAGTTATCAACAGGCCATGAAATGGGGAACATCAGCAAGTTTATTCAACTCTTTTGTTTGCTCTTTGGGAGAGTTAAACAGAAGCCTCAAAGTGCACACACGAAAAAAAACCACACACAAAAAAAAACCCAAACAAAAAAAGAAAATCACACAAGCAAAAGGACAAACTGTTAGGATTAAAAAAAAAAAAATTAAGTGGGAGCATGGATGACATTTGTTTAGCATCTTTCCTATGTTCAGTGTGCATAGACCATCCCCATGGATTGGCAAGGATGAGCTTGGCCAAGCTATGGGAACAGCCGGCCTCTCCTTACATCCCTGCAAGGCCACTGCAGTGACATACCAGCCCTTAGGGCTCTATTACAAGCACTACACCTGGTGTTTACATGATTAGGCCCTTCTTCGGGTACATCTGGAGCACTCTGGGATGCTCTAGTCTAGTCACCATCTACATCTTGGCATTTACCAAGCACCATAAAAAGGGAGTGGTGCTCTGGTGGAAATACCACTGTATTCAAGCCTACTTATAAGTAAGGATTGTGATGTCTTTCCACAGATATGTCCCCTCTTCTCTTACCAAGTTTTTTTCCACATAGTAAAACATTTCACAGCAACTAGGGAAAGTGTTCTTCACACTCTGAATGTTTTGAAAATGTGGTGATATTACTGACATCAGAAAAGATGTTGCTGGAAGAAGGGCAAATGTGTGTATAAGCATCGTATTCCCCAGCACCTTTGAACAACATGAAGCTATCATACAGCCTATGTATATGCATTGGAGGTTGCAGTAGATGATCTCCAAAGGTCCCTTCCAACCCTTACCATTCTGTGATTTGGCTTGTGTACCAAAATAATACACTTGAATATATAGGTATATCCCATACATTGTACATATGATATGCATCACACACGCACAGATCTGCAATGCTGGTAAAGAACTACAGTGCATGACACAACTAATGTCAAGTGTTTTGCAAACATGAGAAGCAAAAATCTTTTTGCTCTCCCAGGACTCCTTTACAATGTCTTACATATAAAATTTCAGACTCCAAATTCAAAGTGAAGCTTAGCACAGGGAAATTGTGATTTTCCTTGAAGGCTCAAAGCAAAATTCAGGATTATATGAAAGACATGAGGTTAGTTATTAGTAATGTTGTTCTTCAAAGGACTATAGAAACTGAGAAGACTGATGTCATGGGAAAGCCAAGTAATCGGTGAAAATGTTTTTAAGGTTAACCTCTTCTTTTACTGTCTCTGAAGCACTGCAAAGGGACTTGATAAGATTTCCTTCCTGCTTGCTTTGTGCCAGAATTATGATTCCTTGGGCTTATCACTTGCAGTGAGCCTATTTTCCTACTTAAAGTTTCTCAGCCCCATTTTATACATTGACATAAAGCTGCTGCCTGCAGCAGCCTGAAACCAGCAACACATCAGCAAGAGTTGTGCACCCCACTGAGCATACCCTGGCTATTGCAAAGCCACCAAGAGCCTTCCAGTCCACAGTAGTATCCAAGAGGCCCCTCATAGCCAGGGCTGCAGAGGTGCATAGAGTGTGGTCACTCCTGTTCATTCCATGTGAGTGCTATTTGCTCAAGCTGCTGTCATGAAGCTAAATTAAACTAGAAGCATGTGGGTATTACACTCGTTAGCCCTAACATGAGCATGCTCGAAAAGCAGATGGGACACGTTCTGGCCTTGCAATTGCCCTCCAACTGTGTGCCCTCTGATATTGCTTGCAGCCCACTTGTCTTGCACTAGGTGCACACGGAAGGAGGGATGCAAAGACAGGTTTGAAGTAAAGTCGCCCACATTCAGCTTTGCCCACCTTTGCCTCCTGTGTCAGACCTCAGCAGAGCCAAAACAATGATAAAAACATGCTGCTCCCCCAGATTCTGCAACATATGTCCATGCACATGGGCAGCCAGAACTTGGTCCTCCTTCTATTCCTCCTTTTAATGAGAATTGACAGGCCAGTGCCTCTACTGAGGTGACTTGGACCAGGAATAAAAAATGTGTAGCAATGATTCACTCCAAATAAAACACACAAAATTCTTTTATTTAACTTAATGTAAGTGTTGCTTCTGCTAGTCATTAATTTCAAATTCTATAAATTCCTTGGTTTGGCCCTGGTTATATAATTTCAGACTTTTCACTAAATAATCACACTAATCAAAAGTATCATCTTCCAGGTAAATTTGAGATGCGTTTTGTATTTATATACAGTTAAGTGTCAAAAATAACTACCCCTTAACATCTAATGTGCATGCTCCTTCCAGCATAAGAGTTTACTTGACAAGGTATTCAGCAATAGTTATATACACTGTAAGTGTATATCCTACCTTAATCCAACAGAACTTTCAGCTTTCTTTTGGAGGCATAACCGTTGAATTGATCTTTTATATAGGGGGACAAATTTAATTTTCCGGCTCCAATTTGGAAAAGAATGCCTATTCAAGACAGCACTTAAGCCTCACAGAAGTCAATGGGACCTCAACACATGTTTACAATTAACCATGTGCTTAAGTGGTGGTCTGAACTGGGGTGAATAAATGTGAAGTCAGTAGGTCTGCTTGCATAAGAAAGAATTACCAGTCTGGGACAGAATTACAGAATTTGGCTATAAGAGGCTGGAGGATTAGTAACAAATGTGTCACTCCTGTAAGTAATTTGTTAAACTAAAGCCATGGCAGAGCTGTTTAGAGTATGCTCTCAGATTAATTTGAAGGATAGACTTAGAACATAATTATCAACAAAGGACAACTGTAAATTTGTAATAATATATCAGAATCACCAACTGACTTTCAAATGAGTTCTACAGAACTGAACATCCTGCTCAGATTTAATGAGTTCCAGCCCGTTTCAGAGCTAGGTTGTGACTTCACATAGAAAACTGAGTAAGTAGCAGTGCAGGCCAGAGAAGTAATTGTGGCTTCAAAAAATGAAACCAAAGAGCATTTGTAAGAGCCTCCAATCCCTTCCAAAATTATTTTTGCGGTAGCATTTTTATGAGAAAAATATAAGAAGCCATCAACAGAGCTTAAGAGGTGTAAGCTCCCAACTCTCATTGACTGTAGACTGTCAGGCACCTCTCTGGGTACTCTTAAGATAACTTAACAGTAAGAATACATCCCTGTATTGGCCATATTTAAAGAAATTTATTGTGATTTCCAGGTAAGTTTATCATGTACATCACTTACCTTCCTTCTTCCCAGGCTTGCTCAGTACTACTGACACATTTGGTGAAGCTTGCACACTCCGACATTACATAGAATAGGAAAGGGAATCATCTCCAGATGTCACTCCAGCTCTGTAAGATCAATGAGAAATTTAACAGTTAAGAAGACTTGGACTAAAAGACCCTTACTTTTTTAAAAAAAATCAGTGCTCCTACTGCACTTTTAACTCATTACAGTCATAACTGGCTGTGGAAGGTGACTCTCCAAACTGGACTGATACCATTTTTTTCAGTGCCAGAAGCTAAAATCAACAATGATTCGTCTGAAGAGCCTACAAGTGACTGCAGCCCTCTGAGACAATGCAGGGCCTCAGCAGCTCCACCTCAGCTCACTGCAGGGTAGCCACATCCCACTGCTCCATGCTGGAAGGCTACAAGACCCCACAGGACCCGGGATAGTAGTGGGGGCCATCCTTTCTGGATATCTCCCCTCCCTTTTCGCCATCTCCAAGAGCAGCAGAAACAGCAGGCCTGGCATCTGTGCTGTCTTTCCCCTTTGCAACCAGATAACACTGGTGTCCTTGTGCTCAGAAAGCTACATGTGACTATCCTAATACTTTACAGGTAATAAGCCAGCTCCGGAGTCTGTAGCAGCTCTGGAAGTTACTAATTAATTCACCAAAACTGCTCTGCCCTCTTCACAGTAACTAAATCTGGTAAACGTGTGGGTTGTCAGGCTAAGGAGCGCAGAGCTCTGAGGCATGAGGAGGGATGTGCTGTTTCCTTAAATTTTCCCCTACTGAACTCAGGGTACAACTCCAGGGAGGCAACACCACAAAAAAAAAAAACAACACACATTCTTTCTCTGCCAAGTGCCTATGTACATAAGGCACGCCACGCACACGAGCAAGGACAGCATTACTGCTGCTGAGGTGACTTACGTGCACCAGAGCCCGGGTATGGTGGCTGCTGCGTTTAGGTATATCCTCATGTCTCTGACCTCCCGGGATAAGCTCTGGCACAATGTCCTTCCTGGAATCCCCTCAAACACACCTAAGGAGGAGGCTCTCAGCCTACAGACCCTTTCACAGAAAGGCTTTCTGCCCAGCCCAGCTTTCCTGAGCTCCCAGGACAAGTGCCAACCCTCCGGTTACTTAAACAGACTTTCCCCCCACCATTTGGACAATACAGAGAAAGAGGGTTACAGCTAGTCTCAGAAACACAGGAAAATTGAACTTCCAGCAGAAAATTGAACTGCTTGACTTCCAGCAGATCAAGAAATACACCTGTCTGAACAACAACAAAGTAGCAATACCTATTTACTTGCTGCTGTTTTTCCAAGACCCTGAGACATTTCGGGGGTTAACATTAGTCTTCTTCTGTAGCATTGGAGGCCTTTCCACCACCACACCAGCTCAATGTCCCTGCTCAACCATCCAGCATGGCTCCAATACCCGCAGTCACTGCATCCCCTTTCCTGAAACAGCTGCTGTGAAGTCTTCTATAGCATTGGAGGCCTTGTCTCCACCATGCCAGCTCGATGCCCCTGCTAAATCACCCAGTGTGGCTCCAGTACCTGCAGTCACTGCATCCCTGTTCCTGAAAGAGCTGCTGTAGAAGGAGCCTGTTTTAAAACATCACAGCCTCTGTCTCAGGTGACCCACCTGATCAGCATTAACAGGTGATCAAAGTCCCAGGCCCAATTATCACCAGCTCAGACCAGGAAAACAGGTTAGGAGGTCATCCCTTTACCCAAGCATGTTCTGCCCGTTACCGTCACTGCGGGCTCTGGTCCAGAGGCAGGGGTTACCCCTGCTGTTTGCTGTGGGGTTTAGGTCAGCACAGAGGCAAAAAGCAAAGAGAGAAGCCAAGGAAGGCCTGTGCTTAACACAGGATTTGTAATCTGATGTTGATACACTCTGTTCAGCATCAGCCTCCTCAGAGCAATTCCCCAACTTGTCACCCTGCTTTCAGGACAGACCAGAAATCTGCTAAGGAGGGTCTAGATATACCCCCCCATTTTAGGGGGTCTTTGCTGTGCCAGGGGAGGACGGAGAGCTGTGTAAGCCCTCCAGTTTCAGGGCTCATCCCCACATCGGTGTCAGGGGCTGGCAGATTGCTCATTGGGCACAGGATGGAACAGAATCATAGAATGGTTTAAGTTAGAAGCAACCTTAAAGATCATCTAGTACCCACCTGCCTACCATGCCCCATGGGCAGGGACACCTTCCACTAGATCAGGTTGCTCGAAGCCCAATCCAGCCTGGTCTTGCCCAGGGATGGGACATCCACAACCTCTCTGAGCAGCCTGTGCCAGTGCCTCATCACCCTCAAACGGTGAAAAATATCTTCCTGATACCCAACCTAAATCTACCTTCTTGCAGTTTGAAGCCAGTACCCCTCATCCTACCAATGGATGTGGGGTGTGAGCCAGGGAGCCGCAATGGGGTCTCTGCCCTGCCCCGGCACCACCAGCCCAACCCACGTGCCATGACCTTGTGCTGAGCAGCCGTCACGAAGGAGCATACGCTCCACAGCCCCTGGGTGGCTTTGCGTGCACCAGGCGCAGCTGGTCAGCAGGCTGATCAGCAGTTATTTGGCACACGGGCTCCCAAAGCCGGGGGAGAAACCACAGCGCAGTGCTGGGAATATATGAGTTGTCAGCACCGCAGCGGGAGAGCAAGAGACAGGGATGAATGGAGGCCGCCGAGCCGGTTAAATCTGCGCCTGCACATGCCAGAGGACAGACTGACACGGGCCGGGAGGCCAGGGCGACAGGGCTCGGGCAGCCCAGGACAGGCAGCGAGTCAGTGGCACGGTCGGGTGCCTGAAGAAGGGTCCAGGATTAACATGACAGAAGGGACATCAGTCTCCTGGTTTTGAGTCCCCTCTCCTTGCCCTGACCCAAAACAGCTCCTGTGGCCATAGCGTGCCTTTCCTCAGCTTGCTTCCCCTGTCCTCATTGAAAGGGAGGGCCCTGGCTTCCAAAATGCCAGATCTTCCCCATGCTCCCAGTCACCTGCTGCCAGTCACCCTCCGTGCCAAAACGCCGTGTCGATCGCGTCGCGCTGCCACTGGTGCTGTCTGTCACTCGGCACGAGCAGCACGGTGGCAGCGGGCTCACAGCAAGCACGAAGGGGAACAGAGCTGAGCTGGAGTGGCAGAGGCAGCCCCTCCCGGGAGCGGACCCCTTCTTTCCTTGGGATGCTACAGGCAGTGCTGGCTGCAGCCTGGTTTGGAAGCAGCAAAAGGCACGCCGACATCAAAGGGGCACTCATCAGCCCAGAGCGGCTTCTTTCAACCATTATTCTCTTTTTTTTTTTTTTTTTTTTTACACTTTCTTTTGGGAAGCAGACTTCATGACACATTGCACGAAGTATTTTGCACTCACCTCACCCGCCTCCCAGCCAACAAACCCAAGGGGAGCTGCTCGGGCTAATGAATTAATGCCTCCCCTGGACCCACGTGCTCGGCATGTGGTCCCCACACCCTCTGCAACTCATCAGGCCAAAACTTTGCTCCTCCCTGATCCTGTGCACGTAGGCACACATACACGTATGCAGAGGAGCACAATACACTCCTTCTGGCCACGAGGCAGGAGGAAAAAAAAGCTCTCTCTTTGCACTTTCACATGGCTCCTAAGCTTCACAGAGCGGGGGCTGTTTGCACGGGGCTGCTGGGGGTGGTGCGGCTGGCATGGATGCTGCGTGGCCCCCCCATCTCCCTGCAGAAGGCTCCCGGGTGGAGAGCCAAGGGCCACAGAGGGTAGATGTGGCCCTAGCACACAATGGGCAGTACAGGGCACACAGACCATCCATTAATGTCGGGGCAGAACTCCTTGCCACCGGAATGCAGTGGGTGCTGGGGGCTGGCACGAGTTCAAAAGGCCAACCAGGGAATTTCATAGCAAAGACAGGCATAGAGGGCTAATACCTACAACATCATCGATCCTAGGTCAGGCAGCCTCAAAGTCACAAATTGCTGGGGACTGGATGAATGCCACGCACAAGTGACATGATCTGCTTGCCAAGTCCTCCTGCTGCATCCGTGCTAGCCATGAAGAGACCGGACACTGAGATAGGTGGACCGCTGCTCTCAGCGAGGAAGGAGGGAGTGGGGCCAGCATTTTCCCAGTCTCTTCTTGTTCCAGACAGGTGTCTTATCCCTTGGGCGTCCTGAGAAGCAGAGTAGCTTTGTAGTCCTGCCAGGGGACTGGTCCTGCCAGCACGAGACAGCGGAGAGCGTGCCCCTGCACACGTGTTCCCGCTGCACCGTGCTGCCAGGTCCCCCGGGGAGGGCAGGGATGCAGCTCCCAGGACCCCGCTGCCTGCTGACAGGAGGATAATGGGGATGTGTAACACTAATGGCTGGCCAGGGCAATTTATCGAAGCTCTTTTGTGGCAGTCCCTGCCCTGTGAAGACCTGCTCTGTGAAGACAAAAGAGAGACTGGAGACATTAGATCACCAAATTTAGGGCCTGACCTGAACTTTGAAATAAAGCTTCATCCAAGAGAGAAAAGCAAGGGAATGACACAACTCTGTGTGCGCACACGCGTGTACGATCCAGGCGACCTCCCTTCCCTTCAAACCACCGGCTCTCACAAAGCTTCTCACCGCCCAGCAGGATGAGGCACATTTGGAGGCTTTGGTTTTCACACAAGCTGTTGGGCTGTTTTATGAAGCAGTCAGCCCAATCCAAGACACATCTCTAGGCTGCCAGCACGATATCCCCCCTCACCCCACTGACACGGGAGCTGGCAGGCTGCACAGAGAGGCCAGGGCTGGAGAAGACCATGGAGAATAGACTCATTCCACTGTGCCAGATAGCTTTCTCTCGAGTCACTACTGAGCACCGCAACATCTGGAAAGAGCCCATGTGATGCATATAAGCTATGCTGGAGACTTATATAGCAGTTTTCTGACCCAGCAGCAGGCACAGTGCCACTGCTTTTCTATATATAGTTTGGTGGTTTTTTTTAAGTTTGGCTACTTAGTTAATTGCCTGTCCCACTTCTGAAGAGGATCTTCTGACTAGTCATTTGGAATAACCCTGAAAGGCAGGAAGCAGCATGTTCCCACACAGGAGACTGACCATGACATCACACCAACAACTGATAGGAAACACTCCTCACAGCTGCCCCAGCAGCTCCACCACCCCACCAGCACACACACACCAGCCCACCCAGCACTCCCTGGGACAGCAAGGAGCCTCCCCACTCACACACTTGTCAAAGCCCGGACCAAAGGGACCTGGCAGTGTCTCACACAGATGTGCATTTCCTACACCACAGACCAAAACAATTTGCAGGCTGGATGGCCCAGGAACATGAGCAGCACGAGCAAAGGCTCCCGCTTCCCCTCCTGCCCCCAAGGGAAAAGGCACACAGGTAGCAAACATCATTTCTGGGATAACTTGTGTTGAAAGACCCTGTGTCCTCCCCAGCAGAGGAGCAGGAGGGGAGTCAGGAGAGAGGTCTACAGGGGTGATGGCAATAGCCTGGAGAGCCTTTCATTGTGAGGTTATTGTTCTGAATCTGGTCCAGCCAACGGACCTTATCAAGCGTTGTTACTACACAGCACCCGTTTCATGGCCATGAGTTGATCATTAGGCTTCTTAGGTAGCAGCTGTTCACGTCATTAAAAATACCACTGGCAACCCTGGCCATCTTAGCAGAGACACTGAGGATTTAATTGGAAAGGACACCATAAATATTCTCCTTTTGTCAGTCTAGATGATCCGCCCCAACCAGGCCTAAGGCATATTAATGGAAAAGCTGCTGCCGCCCAGCTCCGCGTCTAGTGAGTTTAGTCACCAGAGTGGTGAAAACAATGCATCAGTGACTGGTCTCGGGAAAATATTTGTTTAAATGGTAAAGAATCCCCCAAAAACAATTAGCTAACATCTGCTGAACTGCTGGCAGTTTGATTTATCTCGCTATTTAGAAAACTGTATATTTAAGAAAATACATCAAATGAGAGGCTGGTACGTGTAAATATTCAAATTGAGGTCTTCAAGCAGCAAATTCTTGCTACAGAGGAGGACAGCTAGTGCTTTTTTTATAATTTAGCAAGGCAGTTTTTCTGCAGTGACTTCCCGAGCAACACTGGAAGGCTACTCCTCAAGGAGCCTTTCTTTGGTAAGAGTGGGAGTTAATATGTTTTCTCACCAGCAATTCAGGCAAAGTAAGCTTCATAATCACATGTCCCCCACCCAGATTTCTATCAGACATTTCAACTCTGGGTCAAGCCTTCAACGTTGCAAAATGAATTGAAAATAAACAATTGGGGGGTTAGTTCTGTATGTCATTTCCAGGGGTTTTGTCTCCCCTTCTCCTCCCATCTACCAGACAGAAACTATCACATTAATCCCAAAATGGCAAATCACCTCTGAGTCCTGGGAAAGTCCCTGTAGCAAAGAAGTAGCTAGAATTTTACTTCAGAGTATTAATCTATAGATCAATAAAATCTGCATACTTTATAGCATAAGTGAGCCTGGACCTAGTAGGTACTCAATGCTTGTTACTATTTGAGTTCAGCAGTCAGAATGTGACCATAAATATAACAGCTATAACCAGAAGCTCTTTATCTTTCCCCAAAGTTTTAGAAAAATAGCCATCCTGCAGTCCTGTCCTACTTGGCTACATATTCATTACTTGTTTCCACATATAAGCACATTACAATCATATATCTATTATAATGAAGGATATGTACCTAGTCATTTGGAATAACCCCGAAAGGCAGGAACATCCCACATGGATATGTACCTATTATACCATGTATGTATTTACTATCTATATTCACATAGTATACATAAATGTTGGTTTGTTTAGAAATGCAGCATATAAATATACTACATTGCTTTGCTGCTTCAGTCATAAGTGAATGCACTGAACTGCAGCTGTAAAAATAAAAGGAATAAAAGTCCATTTTATGGTGTGTCATCACTTATTTTTTCCTGTTTATCCAGTAACTCACAGTGTCAGAAAGGCTGTAAAGCATCCTCAGCTGTTAGTATGAATTCACAAAGTTCCTGCTGTATCCATAGACTTGCTCTTGCCTTGAATGCTCAGAAATTTAGTGGTCAAGGATCTGAAAAAGAGGGCTGGGATTTTTTCACTCTACAAAAGTAGCCCTTAGTGCTACTGACGCTGACTGAGCCTTAGGAGGATGCCTTAGGGAACCAGTAGAAACGATGCAGGACCAACACATCCTCACCCAGGATGCCCCATCTAACATGGCTTCTCCAGCCACCTTGACCCTCACCCCTGGTCACCCACCTCCTTCGCCAGCATCCATTGCCCCATTTCTGCCCCCTGATCCCTACTCATACTGGGCTACAAAGCACCTCCTGGGGCACCAGCACTACCGAAACCATCCCTGCCCAAGCCCAAGCCCAAGGAGGGGGCAGCCATGCTCCCATCACATGGCATGGGCAAGAGCCACGCTGAGTGTCACGTGCAGACCAGGGCCATGGGGGAAAGCTTCTCCCTCTGGTAAATTTTCATCTGTCACCTAAGGCACAACCTGCATCCCACATGCTTATGGTTGCTCTGCATGGCGACAGCAGAAAAGGATGCTTTTGGATATTGCTTCTGACTTAGACAAATCACTTTAGCTACAGAGGCTGGTTTAGGGCTGCATTTGCACATCATTTGTGTGATGTGCACATGGAAACAAGCTGAACTGAGATATATGCTCTGAATGTGTTCCCGTGCTACAGGGACAAGTCCCAAAGTCACATTTAGAGAGCAGCTGTCTCCAACCCGGCGTTGTGGCTAGTTTTATTAACTCATGGGCCCAGTCTTAGTGGCATGTTCTACTGCAGGGCAATTAATGGGCACGATGCATCCTAAGGCACAAAAACAGCAAAGGAAGGGCTTAGTCTTACTGTAAACTAAGCCAGGGAAGGCCAACACTGTTCCTGTGAGGGAAGAACACATGCCCTTGATATTACCATTGAGATAAGCACTCTTTGGAAAATGACAACTTTGTGCCAATTCCTATTTTTCTGGATTCTTATGTTTTCTTTTCCCTTCAGTCATATCTTGCCTTTCCATATGAAGAAGGACTGAGCTGAGCAGAACCCAGCGGTAATTAACTCACAACATCAAGCTCTGCTTTCAAGAAGAAGCTGAGGAAACGTGCTGGCTGTTATGCAGAGACCACAGAGACAAAGCAAGAGTTATACTAATGAAGACAGGAAGTATGACGAACTCAGACTCAGGAAAGTGAACAAAAGCATCAGGCTGAAATGCAGCAGCAATTTTATTCTAGCAGCTATCTTCTGAAATCGAAATTTGAATTAAAAACATGTTTATAATGAATGAACCCCCCCTCCCCCACATAGCCGAGCAGCATTCATGTGGAGAACAGATAGCAGGATTAGTCATCAGTGAGTTAAGGAGCTGCAATGGGTGGTGGAGCCCAACAGACCCTGCTCAGGGCAAACTCCCTCAAGAAAGGGCAGAGGCATCATGTCACAGGTGGAGAGCTCTCCCTGAGGCTTATCATCCATAAAACCTAAAAAGAATAAAACCAAGGAGAGCAATTGGTGCATTCAGCTATTTGTTCTGGCCAGCAATATCGTAGGGCAGCAAACGGCAACCCCAGCTATAAAAAATGAGCTGACCTGAAAGGGAACTATTTTCCTTTCAGTTTTTTTCTCAGCTGAGCCACCTACACGGAGCAATCGCTTTTTCCCCCCTGCTCTCCCTGCTCCAGCAAGTGATAGAGCTGGCAATTCTTCTGCAGGCATTAAGGTCCTGATCTTGCTCCCAGCAAAGTCAGAGGCAACATTCCCGTTGTATGAAGGATCACAACTAATTTCCTGCAAGCTTGATGAAGTTGTTCGAGCCAGCTTCCCAAAACAAGCCAATGAATTTTTAAAACCACAGCTGGGGGTCTCCTGTATTATAACGTGACCCCTGAGAGAGTAAAAATTGCTGCGAGGTGAGTCCTCCTAGCTATTGTTTTAGGCTGCTGACTCAGGAAGACAGGGCTGCCTTGTTCCACATCTGAAAGGGCTTTTTTATTTATTTCGGGACCACACATGCTAGAAATGGCTTGGGGTTGTTGGTTTGTGGGTGGAAGCAAGGGGTGGGAGGTTTCCTCCGTCGACAGAAATTGTGAGGAAACTCAGGGTTTGTGCGAATCAGCTTCCCGGTGCCCCGGGACGGCGGGAGGCCGGCGGGGCTCTTGCCAGGTCTCCCCACAGGCGCCGATGGTGGAAAACCGCGGTGCCAGGGAGGCAGGTGCGGCTGACAGAGCATCCCTGGGGCAGCCGGGTGGCGGGAGCGACCTTCTGGAGAAGGTGGGAACCAGATCAGAGGGCGCCGCACAGGAAAACGCTGGGGACAGCCAACCTCTAAGAAGAAGCTGGGGCTGCAGTAGGCGTCGTGCGATTCCCATGAGCCACTAATAAACACCGAAGAGGAAGGGAGTTGAGCTGGGATGCTGATCAAGAGCGCCCCTGCTCCATGGAGGGTGGAGGAGGAGGGCCTCTGATCATGCACCCTTGGTCTGCAGAAGTCTCGAAAACTGGCTGCTGCTGAGGTCAAGCTGTGGTGTGCCACTGCCACAGCCCGCTCCACCCTGTCCCCACGTCGCCCCAGCACACGGACCACCAGCATTTCCTATCAAAGCAGAGGCCGGTCGGTCTATTCCAGGCACGACTGCGAATGCCGCAGAGGGGGCTGTTGCCTGAGTCTGTTTGACCCGTCCTGAATTAGTCCCCACTTAAACACATGCAGGAATAAAATGAGCCTATCACTTTCCTATCAGCAATTTATGGAACATTAGAGTCTGAACTGGCAAAAGTCCCACTTTGCTGAGAGCAAGATCAGGCGCTCACGCAGCACTTCACATACAATTATTTTTAATTCGGCTCAGTTACCAGTGAACTATAATATCTGCGAGAATTTTTAAATGGATCATTTTGTCAGTTTTTCTCCTTACACTTGCTCTGCCTTAGACACTTGTCACCAATTTTATTTAATTAGC
The DNA here is from genome assembly GCA_026546715.1 of Gallinago undulata. NCBI lineage: Eukaryota > Metazoa > Chordata > Aves > Charadriiformes > Scolopacidae > Gallinago > Gallinago undulata. The sequence goes on from JAOTQQ010000012.1 coordinate 62,069,466, forward strand.
ACCACAATTGTATTAACACCACATTTTTTTAAATTTAATTATGCTTCTGCTGTACCCCAGCTTGTTTTGTGCAATTAGCGCTCTACTTTGATACAAATTAATCTCCCTGGAGAACAGCATCGAAAATAGAGAAAAAGAAGAGACCTCATTTAATGGAAATAACAACATCAACTGACTATATATGTATATAGCCCTCATATGTTGCCAAACATGCAATTTGAGGTTTGTGCCTCCCATCCACACAAAATGATCAAGCAGTTTTCTCTGGAGCGAGTTCAGTAATTTTATTTTGTTGTGGGCTTTCTGACCTGGATGTAGCACAAAGAGTTAACTCTGTCTTCTGCTTTATCAAGCAATTTAATCTAAAGAGGACAGGAGGAAGACTGGTTCCTGTATCTGGTAAACATTTGCTTTATCAGGGAATGTAAGAGTGCCTCTCACAGCCCTTTCTCACTTAAACCGAAGCCACAGAGAATTTGAGGGGGATTTAAGGTATTTAAAGCCACTGACTTTCAGTCTCTGTAATGCTGTATCCGTGCTGAGGTTTTAGTGTTTTGACTGCTCTCCACAAAAATGACCTGAACCTGAACCACTAACTTATTCTCCCAACTTGCTTATATGGAGAACAGCAAAGCAGAGCTAATTCCTGCAATGGAAGAAGCCACAATGCTGGAGTAACTTTACTTGTGACCCCTCTTTGTGCTGTGGTGTTGGAAGTAAGCAAAATGCAAAGCCCAGGAGGGGGAGTTTCGCCCAGTTATTTGCTTCAAATCTCTTTGTACTGTCTGGTCTACTAATTTGCCACCACCGGCACTTAAGCGCGTGTTTCACCAAGCAGAGGTGTTTGTGGAAAGCCTGTGTGAGAGCAGAGCCCAGGACCCAAGGGGTATGCATGCACCCACGCCATCAGGTAGGGCATATAATTTGTCTGGAGCATCACACCTAAAGGGACACAGCAGAGTACGGGGGGCCAGCAAAGATAATGAAAAGATAGCAAGCGTGATGGCAGGGTGACCAGCTGGTTAGTAGCCATCCTGCAGAAACCAAAAGCTGCTTCCAAGTTTTATGAAAAATCAGAGAAATTGGGCCTGGGGTAGACACTTGACACTGTCGCCAAAATCACCAGTAAAAACAGGACTTGGTGCATTTTTGCATGTTTCCATTAGCTGAGTTTCACAGGAGATGACACTCTTGATACTGCCCTTGGAGACTATGGACCATGGCAACAAACCTCCTCATCCACCCCAAAGAGTCACATTGTCTTCAGGTGTCTCTTAGAGATACTTGCTCCTGGGGCAACTGCAGCTGCCCCGGTCTGTTGCACCATCAACTGAGTGTCCACAGAGCAATACAAGCAGGTTTGGCTAAAAGCTACGTGGTGAAAAAGAGATGGAGGAATTTGTGTCCAAAGCGTGTTCACTCACACTCAATTCAGCCCTAAAGCCAGGGTACTTCTCTGGCAGCCTTCAGAGGGATGCGTTTGAGAAGTCTCATATTGGGTAGCTCTATGAAGCTCCTCCTGCAAAATGTTACCCATGTCACAGAGGAGCTGGAAATAACTGCAGAGAATGTGAGTTTGGGCGGTTCAGATATTATCCCAAACCCTTTTTGTGCTTTGGAATGGCACTGGAAATTTCTCACAAAGACAATCCACAACATTTACTGTTTGAACAAGGGGGAAAAGCCATAACAGTAAGAAGAAGTGTATTTTTACAGTATTTCTGATCAAACTGTGATGGAGAATAGACACATTGAGAAGAAAGGCACAAATGGAAAGCTGGCAAAAAAGTGGGGAAGAGTCAATCAGCTACACAGAACTGAAAACAGATCAAAGACCATATCAATGATTAACAGGAGTACATCAGGGGCTTTTGGCTTTTCAAAGCTTACTCTGAGCCAGCTGAAAGTGAAATGTGATGTGCTACAACCTTCCGGTGTGTTTTAGAGCAAATGAAAGTCCTATTTAACATACATCAGCAAACTACAGGCTTGGTATTTCTCTTCACAAGTAATTTCTTGAAACTTTACCCTTTAGCTGGTCAAACAGGCTGTCCTGAGCATCTGACATCCTCGCCCCAGCCAAGTCAAACTGACTGTCAAGGAAACAAAAGCCCGGGATTTGCCTTGATGTTTTCTGTGTTCTGGGATAGCTGAACATAAAAACAGTGTCAGGGTGACACTTGGCTTTGTCTTGTTGCCACCAGTCTGTATTATGTCGGTTCGGCATCTTTCAGTTTTAGGCGTGTAAGACAGGAGAAAATTTGGCTTCCTCTAGTTTACTTAGTGACTGAGGAGCTTGGTAAGGGAGGGATTCAGGTTGTTGTGGAAAAGCAACCAGAAGTTCAAAAAGAGTTGTCTTACCCCCCATCACTAAATACTGTCTGGAGGACACAGCTTGGAAAGAACAAGCTGCAAGCTGGACCAGCACAGTCCTTGTGTGGGAGATGCCTTTCGGGGGGGGTGGGGGCAGAGGGGCCGTTTGCAACCTGCCCTGGGCAAGCACTTGCATTTCTGAGATGCCCTGGTGGGCTGCAGAAGCAGGACATATCTTCATCCGGGAAACCTGGGAAGCTTATGAGCCACTTTTGGTTTTGCATTCCTCACGGGCTATGCTACAGCTTGACCTCAAATCAGTTCCCAGCCCTTCTGTCTCTGTGATCGACCACAATATCCAACACAGGCAGCTTGTCCCTCTGCTTTTCAGCCCTCTCCCAGCCTGCAGCAGGGTTGCCACCGTGCATTAAAAAGGATTGTGCAGGGTTTTTTCCGCTCCAGGCTGAGGTATAGACCAAGGCCACATTTTCTGTAATCAGTATGAAAAGATTCCCATGTTTTCCTCTACAACAGTGGAAACCTTCTAAACCTTGTTACCTGGTACGTTTGAGTTCATATGAGTGGTCCAGTGAAGGGCAATATGGTAGACTCATGTAGGCTCGAGGCAGCATCCCTAGGACAACCTGGTACCTTCAGAAGTCCCCTTCCATCTTCCTCTGTTTAAATCCTCAAGGCCAGCACTCACAAGGATGGCTGTGGCCAGCATTGCCTTCCCTTGGGGTGCCCAGCACAGGGGAGGTAACCTTTCATGCTTTTTCTCTGCTCACCAAGCCAAGGAGGAGCACGTTATCCCCGCATTCGGGGCAGCTGTGATTCCCAAGCGTTCCCACAAGCACAAAAGGCTGTGGCCAAGTGTCAGGGTTTAGCTGCAATTACTCCCGGGAGACAATCTGCAAGGGCCACGTCTACCCCAGGGCATCTGCCATGGTTGCAGCCAGCAATGATCTCACCAGCGGCGGAGGTCTTCCAGCCCAGACAGACGCAGTCAGGCTAAAACACCCTTCGCACCTCCGTGGTTTATCCAGTGGGGAGAAGAGGCTGGGGGAGAGCTGTGTTTGGCAGCCACCCGGTACTCAGGGTCCCGGGCTCCATGGGTGAAGCCATTAGTGTCGCCAGCATCGGTGCCGGCGTGGGGCAGCCCTCTCTTACCCCCTGGCTGGTGTTTGCTCTGCTGATCGCTCAGATGCAAAGCACTCAGCAGGGGTTCTGGTCAAAAACCCCGGTGACCCAAGGGGAGCTTTTGCCAGCCCCACAGGGCTGGCGTTCCAAGGCTCAGCCGCGCATCTCGGCCATACCTCCAGCTAAGGGGTTTCTCGTTAGCGCATTAGAGCGCTGCCAGCGAAAGAACCCTTGTTAGCGAGTGCTGCACAGAGCAGTTGATCACTTCAGCAGCAGCAGACCAAGTTACTTTGGAGATAAATGACACAGGCGTTCAGCTTTGTCCTTTCTATTTGTTAACTAGTTCATTCTGCAAATAATAAATACAGAGGGGGGAAAAAAAAAAAACAAACCAACAACACCCAACTCTATTCTCCAGAACACCACAGTGAGGAGACAGGATTAGAATGACATCAAGTGGCTTCCAGCACGACTTTGTGCAGTGTCAGGGTAGACATTCATACTGCAATACAATTATTCAGTCAATCCCACTCCCTGTGAAGTCAATGGATACTGTGCCAGGGACTTCAAAGGAAGAAGGATCATGCCCTCCTGTGCATTTTAGGGCTCTAGCAGAGGCTGCTAAAAGCAGTTTTTAAACAAAGTAATCCCATTTATTTTTCAGAGAAGCATGCAAAAACACTAGACTTGCTAGCTGCTAAGGGAATTCCATTTTTTTCCAGTTAATTGTTGTTCCTAAGCAGAACAAGAATGAAAACTAAGATCGTTTTTTTTAATCTTCTGCAAAATGAAAATTCCAAAACCCACAAAGCTCAGTTTGGATCAATGAAAACCTTGTTTTCCAGTAATGTCAAAACATGTTGGTTTTTTTTTCATTTGGGTATCTGCTTCATAAGAGATTATGCTTTGTCACAGAGCATGCAAAATAAGTATTTCAATGATGTTTTAGTTAAATGAGACACCAGAATGGTCCAGTCTGACAAGATCTGTAAAGAATGTCTGGACCACATTGCAAACTTTTCATTCAGTTTGCTTTTGGGTTGGGGTTTTTTTTGTTAACTGAAATCCAGAATGCATTGATTTTTCATTCTCTGATAGAGAAAAAAGGATGGGTTTGAGTTGTTCTAACCCTCATCTACTAACTCACAACTCGCATTAAGGGAACATTTATATAGAATTAATAAAGGACCAACAGATGCTATGGATTTGCTACAGACACAAATGCGATGTATTATAAATGCTCATAAGCATACAAGTGTTACAGAAATTGAGAGAAGCCCATTGACGTCCCTCCTGTCCTCTGTTGTAATCCATTAGCCACATACTAAACCATCTATTTATCCTATATTAACCATGGGTCCAGCTTAGTCTGTTGATAAAGCCTACCCCTCACATAAAGCATGACCATATATGTGAGAGCTACTTTACACCAGCACCTGGGGTGACTTTCCAGACATGGAGACCAGCCTCCACAAAGGCTTTGCCTCCATCCAGGGCAAAGTGCCCCGCATGAGACACCAAGTGCGACCCAGGAGGTGTTTATACCCCCTGCTCGCATGGGGCTGGGCATGGTGCTGGGGGAGATGGCAAGATGCAAAGGGGATGGGAACAGGGAGGAGATTTATGCTCCACCAGGTCACAAGGCTTGTAGTTCTCACACTGTCCAACTTAATGTACTGTTTAAAGGCTACAGCGCTGAAAGCAAATAATCTGTCAAAATAATGGGTTGGTTTTTTTAATCATCTGTAGAGTCCTGAGCAAAATCGTCCCTTGTCTGTGGTCCCCTGAGTTTCTCCATCCCGCACTGGTTCCCATTTTTGGAGCACAGGGGCTTTTCACGCCATCAGGTGATGAAAAGCCGGCACCGTGCGGGGTGGCTTTCAGCAATCCCACCCTCTGCTACGGCAGCCGCTGCTTTAGCTTCATCTGTGAGATGCAGAGCTCTGATGACATCCTGGGATGTAGCAATTTATGTATTTCTAATACAAAAAGCCATCTCCTCTCAATCTCCCTTTCAGATACTCCTCTCGCAAAAATGGAAACAAAAGATGATCACAAAGCCCAGGAGGTCGCTGGGGCTTGGCTGTTCGGAATAGCCATTTCCTACCCAGCGAGAAAAAGAGAGGGAGTGAGACAGAGATAACCCACAGCACAATTCACTGCCTCAAAACAACCTCCTCAACTAAAGGCACAACCGTAATCATTGGTGAGAAAAAGCGCTCTCCCTTAAAGCGTAAGAGTGATTTACAGCGCGGCTCCCTTCCCGGCACAAGGGCTCTGGGCAGTCGGGAACGCCGGGAATGCCAGGCAACTTGGCTCATGGCTGCAGCATGTGGGACCGCGTGTTGGTCAGAGGGGTGTCTGGCAGCAGGAGGGGGGCTTTCTCCTCCCCCAGCCTCCTGATGCTGCGCAGCCACAACCTTTCAAAATGCATCCTGTCAAAACACAAATGCAATTGTGACAATGGCGATGAAGAACGGTGCAGTGAAATAGTTTTAGCATTTGAGATATCCCAGTTAGTGTTTCTGGTTTATGGAAACCTTAAGAAGCTTATTACATTAGCTCTGTTTCCTTGGTTAAGCAAAACCAGCCTTAAATCACTCTTGTCCAAGAGAGGCAAATGGAAAGTATAGGTGGTGTGCACAAGAAGAGCTCAGATATTACCAAAATCAGTTTAAATTAACACTGAAAATTTCACCACAAGTATTTGTTAACTCATTTTAAATGGGGCCTATATCAATTTAAATTGAACTCTTATTGAGGTTTGCTTCAGCTATTACAGAATAAACTCGTTAAATAGACTGCCATCTCTTCTAACGATTGCTAACATTATCATTACTTCTAAACTGAACAAGACACGCCAGGCTCAGGGTTCGATCTGCTGCTGAAGATGAGAGATGTCTAAAGTCATCTTTCAAATTTAAATACCAAAGGCATAAAGGTAGGTGTCTCAAGGAGAGATTACAACACGTGCAAAGCTTAAAAAAGAGTCCAGGAAGAAAGGCCTTTGCTGTGAAGAAACACTCCTACAATTTTAAAGGGTGGTGGATAAATCAATCAGCAGTCTTGTGTGCAAGCCTATATGCTTCAACAGAGTTGTGATAGCTCCTACAATGTCTGAATTTGGACCTGGAAAATGGTGCCACTGCCATCAATTATTATGTAAAATAGTCTCCTCCTCCTCTATCCCACCTTCTACCTATCCCACCTAAGGAGAAGCCACCTTCTGTGTTGCCATGTCCCTGCATGTCTTTTCTTGTCCCTACTGCTATCTCTGGAGGTACGTAGGCAAACCCATAAGTGCTGGGTTTGCAGCAGCTTAGGTGTCTCCTTGGACCCCTCCAGCTGCAGTATAAGGTCTCCAGACAGCAGGTTCCTCAGGACAGTTCCCATATTTCTAAAGCATGAGATAATTCCCAGGAACTAAAAAATTATATCCCCTCACTCAAAGGTCAGGACCATGTGTATTTATACAATACAAATCCAAATGCACCTACTAATCCTGAAATGCCTTTTTTTTGCTTGCAAGGGTTTAAAAGTAGCATGTGCATGGGATAAATAATGACTATATAGGACTTCAATGATGAAACTAATCTTCCTGTGTGCTTCCCACAGTGCAATAACGTATGGCAGTACTATGAACTGTCTTCATTATACTTCACAGGCAGGTATTGCTACTTTTTGCAAAGTCAACATGGCTCAAGTCAGTAAGAATAAAGTCACTACTCATAGCATTGCAAGCTTCATTTAACAGCATCACTAACCCAGTGAGGAAAGACTCACACAGAACAAAACAGGAAATAAAGGGCAAGGTAGAGCCTCATTTCCTAATTCTCAATAGTCCATACATAAATCTCTATACACTGCCCCACAATGGGCTTGTTATATGTCAATTAACCCATACTCTGGCTACCTCTCTAGCACTTCTTTTGCTGCAAAACTATTCCCATTTTATTACAGAAGGGGAAACTGAGGTTCATGAAGACAGAGAAAGGGAAAAAGAGCCGAGCCTTGCCCAATCTCCAAGTTTTCACTACAAAGAACAGATTACATATTTCTACCCCTAGGGGATATACGGTTTATAATAATCATACATAGGAATTATTTCAGAATTTTAACAACCAGCCACTATTGTTGTCATTATTGCAGAAACTATTTCACTGCCCCAAGTAAGTAACAGCAGTGGCCCTGAGACCAACATCAGTAGTCAACAAGAAAAATTTGCTACAAGTATGCAATGAGTAGAGCCACATCTCCATACCAGACCAGAAATTCTGGTACAGTATTTGCCATTCAACTTGTCGCTTTACTCTAGATATTTTCTGCACAAATTAGTCATGTGTCATTCACCCTATAAGTACTTTTCTTCTATCTATCGATTTAGCATTTGTCTTTCTTTAGGCAAATATCAGGTGGTTGGGTGATTTGCAGTTACTTTTAGAAAGAGGTAATCATCCCATCAATAGAGCAGAGGTGGCTCAATAAAAGATGCAGCAAAATGAAATAATTGGGTCCTGAATGAATGAATTAATGGTTTACTAGATCTTAATAAATCATCTCCTGCTTCCTCATGTATGTCATGGGAAAAGCTTCAATGATGCCTAGAGGGCCAGATTCCCTTATCGGTGGAAAAGACCACAAAGAAAACTACTTACAGTTGAAGGTTTTGGAAGCAGAGGAGGAGGAAATGGTAAGGTCAGGTTACTGCCTATGGTCAGCTGTATTCAAAACTCAGGGGAGTTCAGGGAGGCACCTGCAGTGTGGTAGCTCCAGGCTGCTGGGAGGAGGTGAGAGGGGAAGAAGACACCTGTATGGCATTACTGGGTTCCATGAAGATCCTGGCACCCTCCTGCAAAATTGGAAACACGGCAAGAATCAAGGAGCCAAACACCAAAGTGAAAGCACACTGGCTGGAGTTTAATTGTGGCCATCAGAGATGGGTGCTTACATGGACACGCCCATTCAAAATTAACAAGGCAGTTATTAGCTTCTTTAGAGAAGAGGTTGTAGAAAAGGATGGAAGCTCCTAAAAATTAAAAAAAAAAAGGAAACAAATCAAAACATTGTTTGTCTTCTACATGAGATGAGGTGAAGCAGGCAGGAATAGATATCTGCCCAGGAACAAGAAACTTCACTCAATGAAGTAAAAGTCTCAATGGACTCAAGAAAAAAGCACTGACCAGAGCCCACTGACATATAAAATGTGCAACTCAAGATACCTGTATTTTTCTTCTTTTACAGAATGTTTAGTGCTACTTAGGACTAAGAGTAAAGTAGAAAAAAAAAAAAAAAAAAAAAGACAAAGCTCCCCTGCTGTCAGAGCTCCTTAAAAAATGTCCCTTGAATGACATGAACTAACCATGGTGTGCACAGCAGCAGTTGGACATCATTGTAACCACACTGATCTCCAATGTAGCCAGGGTAACCAAGAGTTCTTGGTGCTACTTGGTGAAGGAACAGAACACCTCCTTCCTCCTCACCAGTGAATTAATGCCTGCTGTTGGCAAGGCAATGGGTGACTTACTAGGGGGTGAACTGGTGCTTTTGCGGCATCCCACTGTGCTGCGCAGGAGAGGGATGCTTGTGTGTTTATACAAATGAAAGCTTCACTGCCTTGGACTGCTGCCGAAAATAAGAAAGGTATTTCCATGCAACATTTTAGACCAGCTTTCTTTTTATTCTGTTTGATGACTTAAAACCAGTCTGTCATTTCATGTTCCTGGAGGTACTGTAAAAGTATAAAATAAAAAGACAAGGCCCTATCTCAAGGAATTTACAGTCTAAACACAAGTCAAAAAGAGAACAGATGAACAAGCAAAGTAGAGAGCATGGCTGAGATTAACCAGGGATAAAATAGAGAGGAAGAAGAGATGGGGATGAAAGACTCAGCCGATGAAACCCATACAAAAGTTGGAGGCAGATAAGAAGGTCCTCCAAAGGACGTGCTGAAGGAGATTAAAGAGGTAGGAGGAGAAGCAGGAAATGATAGCACCATGGAAGCCAAAGCAGAAGAAGGTTTCCAGAGGAGCAGCACTGACTTCCCTGATGGGGTCTGCCAAGCCCAGCGTAGCAAAACCAGTTTGACCATGTCCCCACTGCCCCTTTCAACGTTTTTCGCTGAAAGTTCAGGGCTATCTATTGCTGCAAACCATCAGGGGGAAAAGGGGTTGTTGATTTGAGGGTTTGGTTTTGTTTTTCTTTATCAGGGATAGGGCTTGAGAGATTCCCTAGAGCCTACTCTCTTTATAATCCTTTTGGGATTAAATAACTCCAGACACATTTCCCTGAGGGCTGGATCCCCTTTCAGTTTGGCAGGCTGGACAGGCAGCTGCAATCTCTCCCTGCAGAGGGGGAGGATGTTAACTATCTCCCTGCCACAGATTGCATGCCATGCCTGATGTCCTGTAGCCCAGAATCAACCTGACTTTTACCCTCTAGGGCAGCTGCGATACGCAGAGTAGGAGGGGGGTGTGCTGCCATCCTTTGAGAAGGATGAGGCTCCAAAGGACTTCGGCACGTCCAGACACGTGGCAGGGGAACGGATGGCTGAGTGATCCTGGTTTCCAAATGCCAAGCTGAACGCTGCAATTATTGGTTGCACAACAGAAGGTCAAGGAGGGGAGGTGGCACTGGCTAGAAGAGCAAGCAAAACCCTTTGAGTAGGTGAACACTTCCTTCTGTAACATACATATTCATATGTTCAGGGCACCTACTAGACTAAACCACTGGAAAATGAGGCTTGTTTTCCTGGTATGTGGAAGAGAACAGAGGAATCTCTTCTGCCCCGGTAAGACAAAGCATTCATGAGAATGTAAAGCTGTATCATCTCATCAGACATCAGAGTTTACCAATTTACCCCAAATTGGAAGTGTCCTGTTCAGGATGCTCTGCTGCATGGCAGGAGTGCAGTCTGTTCCCATGGTCCTCACAGAGTAACTCGTGATGAGTCAGTCTGTAAGGAGTGACTTGAAACCTGAACTTCCCCTGTTCAGAGATCATCAGATTTATTTCCCGATTAAAAATACCCTACTGCTTGCCTCAGTGAGGAGAAAGCCAGTCTAACCCAAGTAAAAATCTCCTCTATATTACTTTGGTCTTTCTATTAGCAGCTTTTTTTTTTTACCCCTCCTTTCAAGAAGCTCCATGTTACAACATGCCCACTTACTTGGGTATTAGGTCTGTAGCTAACAATGAACCTGCCTGATATCTGCTAGGAGAAGGCGAACGTGACAAACCTGCAGTGGCGATACATTTCATTTTGCAAGGATATGATGGGTAGTGAAGCAAGAAATCACCTACCGAGACAGCAAGGGAGAATTGGAAAAAGGTTCTTGTGCACCTTGAAAGTGAAACCACGAGGGGAGCAGCTGGTGTAACAATTTACACAAATCACTAAATTTTGTGAGTGGAAGATCAAGTAAACATCATCAGAACCTGACCAGCCCCTGCTCTTTGAAGGCTTTGTTTGGGGAGCTCACAGCACTGGAAAACAACTGAGCACAAGGCACGTTTTTCTTATCATCTGAACTGGAATGTCCCCACCGCCCAGGGACACAGGTCTTTCTTCTTGCTTAAGCCAAGGTCCCACGCAGCGCGTGTGGGAACGCAGCTATCGCTGCTTCCCCTTTACCACTGAGGCGAGGAGAAGCCTCTGCAAATTTATAAAAAGATTAAATTAAGGAAATAAACTTTCCAGCAACAGCAGGCATACTGCGTGAGGTGTCACATGCGTGTGGCCCAGCGGTTCAGTCACTCGCCTGGTGTTCCCCTCAGCGTGGAAACTCCCAGCCCTGTGCATCTGCAGCTTCCTCCTGGTTTGGCCGTGCTGGCCAAAAGGGCTACGGCTCCTTCCCAGGGAAAATTTTTTACTATCCCAACTCATTTTATTTGATGTGCATTTCGGGCTTGTGTGATGCTTTCCTGCAACAGGGTCCGCTCCATCCTGCTTTGCGTTGCAGATTCTCTGCAAACAGCACCATCTTTATGTAAATGGCAGGTATATGTGTTTATTCTCTGTGGGCGCAGAGTAAATCTAATTAAATCAGAAGGCTTCCAAAGTGCCATTAAGGCAAATTTGTGAAACATATTAAATTACACTCCCACCATTTTCCTGCGGTTTTTGGCCTCCCTGTCTGAGGGACAGGAGTTTAGAACAGATAAACTGTTGGAAACTTCCTCAGTCTCCGAGGAAAGATGGGAGAACGAGTGGTCTGTTCACATTTTCCCATAAGTATCACAGTAGCAGTCTGTGAGGAAAGGGTTTATTTTAGGAAGAGCTATTTTGAAAGCTAAAGTGTCACATCCTGGCTGGCTCTTTTCATGGTGTTACTATAATCATCCGGTTATGACAAGCTTAATGCAGAAAAAGCAACCTTTTTTTTTTCTTTCTTTTTTTAGGAAAAGAAACAATGTAACTGGCATATTTTTGGACAAAGACCATCATTTTATTTCTTTTTCAGTATTCTTTTTACTTTTCCCTGCCATCTAACCCTATTTATAAAGTGCCAGACATTAGATCTAGGAACTGCTGGTCCTTTTAGATATAGAAGTCCATGCCGGCAGCTCTGCCCAGCCCCGCACGCTTGGGAGGGTTTTCCGAGTCTAGCACAGCAAGCACTTTACTGGCTGGCATGAGCTCTCCTGAGTTCCCCTGCTCCCACCCAGCTGCAGCTGGAGGTAGGAAACCATGGCTGATGAGAGCTCACCATCTCCACTCTCTGGGTTAGCACTCTGCAATGTTAAAGAGATGCATCCAGAGATGAAAATCACCCCGCAGGTACCTGTTGCTACACTGGGAACAAGCCTGCCCTCCCCAGAGCAATGCAACTATGTGGGCAGGTGTCTCGCTGCCAGGTCCAAGCTGGAGGAACCGAGTCTCTAAGCTTAGCAGGCGTGAGAGCTGGAGGGCGACCAGGCTGGATGGTCCTGCTGGTACCACGCACAGCAGTGGTCAGGTCTTACACCTCCCTCCTCCGCTCCCCTCCGCAGGCTGGACTCCAGCTGAAGGCCAGGTTAGCTCGGAGCAGGGCTAAAAGACTGGGTGCTTTCATGAAATAAAATTATTTTTGCAGCTGGAGTTGAAGCACAGTAGCTCATTCTGACCTAAACCGCGTTTTCTGCGGACCAGACAGACAAACAAGACAAACACAGGCTGCATCTTCCCTCGCGCTTAAGTAGCTCCTGCTTTGAATTCAAAGGGCATAAGTGGGAAATTGATACACTTTCTAATTTATTGGAGGGAAGATAAGTCTCGGAAAACCAAGGAGACTGCTCTCAATTTATGGGAAGCGGACGCTTTTAAACAGTGAATGAGCGAATGTTGAAAGAGTCCTGCCTATAGAGCTATATGCATTTAATATTCAGAAGACTCACAGGAGATGCTAAAGTGCCCTCAGCTCAGAAAATTAATAAAATATTATCTCATGAGTGAACTTCAAAAGCTTTGGCAGTTCCATTCATTCCACTTCAGATAAGCAGCCAAAATACTGCAATATCCTGCTAACCTGATGTGAAACATCCAGCTTTCCTTGGCCAGTAACATTAAGCTGGAAATGTGTGAACAATCTTTATTATTAAATATTTAGCCATTTCATCTGCTCTGTTGTGCTTCCCTATGCCTGGATCCAGTGATTCCTGCTTCTAAAGGTGGATCTATGCCCAGATAGTCAGCAGGGCTTTGATGCAACAGCAAGTGTCTGAAGATGCAGGATTTAAAGACTGCTTTTGGCAAAAGCTGGAAGCTCTGTATTTAAGGGATGACCTGTCCAGAGATCTCTTTCTGGGGCAGCAAAGCTCTGTTTGGCTGGTGGGTAAAGTGACCAAGTCTGCAAAAGATGTGGACACCATCTGAGGAGAGGATGTTTTAGAGAGGTCCTAGATTTTGAAGGCTTTTCGCTCACCTCATTTCCCAGCAAAACATCTGCTCCTGGCTGCCTCAGGAGCAGCATGGCCAGCCTTGGATCTGGGCTCTCAATTATTTCTCTCTCCCTTCAAAGTTCTGGTTTTTCCCTTTGTTTTCCTCAGACTCCTCTTGCCATAGCGAATTACTGGTGATGCTAGAATGTAAGCTATTGGTACAGGCTGAACCTTTTAATTTCAAGCCGTGGGGTGGCCCTGACTTTCCTCCGAAGGCAGGAGGAGGAGGAGAGGAGATCTCAGGCCAACATGTAGCATGTGTTCATGCTCCACAGCACAGAGGCCTGGCACTTGCTGAAGATGCAGGCGGAGGGCCTCACACTGGGATCCCAAATTAACCTGATGTCTGTGGGAGTCAACACGTACTAAAGTTTCCCTGTTACACCTTCCCTGCTGCAACAGCAACTCACCCAGCCAGAAATGGGACGGCACATCTCAACAGCATGCCTTTGTGAGACATCACCAGTGAACCATGTTTTGGCACCTCAGTGTTACTCTGGCAGTGTAATCCAGGACTTAGACATCCTGTGCTTCTCACCTCCTCTTCATTGCTTCCCGGGTGCCATTCCTCCAGGAACCCCCAGCAAATGTAAGGGATAGCTACTTCTCTCCAGTTTCTGCCAGAAGAGAAGACAATCTTAAGCAGAGGTGAATAAATTCCGATAGAGTCTCCCTGAGTATAACTGGATGCTGCTGGGAAATAGGACAGAGACCCATTTCTCAGCCACCAGTTCAACCCAAGAGCCAGCATTATCTCTGTTAGCCCAGATACTCACTTCACTCCAGCCCAGCTGACACTCTCATCAGTGTAGTCTACAGACAGAACAAAAATTAAATCCCTGTGGCATCTGATTCTCCTCTCATCCCTGCTGCTGGTCCCTCCACATGAGGAAGGGAGCCCAGGGGAAGCTTTATTAGTCTGTCGATGAACATAAAATGATAGCACTTGCAGGACTGTCAATCCAGCACAAGTAATGAGTTAAATATATATATGTATTTGTATTTCATTTCCAATTCATCAGTAATTCCCAACAGATGGAATCCTTGCATTTTGGGTCAACTTGACATCGCCAGCACTCAAAGGTCCAAGTGAGCATTACTAAATTTAATGAGCTGCAGTAACAATGTCTCCACACTATTGGACTAATTACTAGCTTCTGAAAATAAAAGAAAAAAGGAGGGGAGAAAAAGAAAATCCTCTAAACAAATGAAACTTTAATTAACAGCATTTTGAGACATTACTTATTATGGACCAAATGCCACTTCAAAGTGAAAATAGCCTCTGCCTCTAGGTGGATAATAGATCTAATGAAAGGTACAGTACTCAATTTCGTACTAACTTGCTTTGTATGTGCAGCTTTAAGACTTCAGAATAACCGGACTTCATGGCAACAGCCAGTGCATGCTGCTGTTCATGATGCAAAATCCCTATTTCCAGCCTAGAGCACGGACCCTCCAGAAGGGTTTGGTGGGAGGGCAGCCTGCTCCTGTCTATTGAAGCAAACTACAGTACCTGGGCATTTCAGCTGGTGGCCGATGAAGTGAAGGCCTGGCAACCAAGTGGCTTAAGAGTCAAATTCCCAATGCAAAATTTTTACATTAAAAAAAAAAAAATTCCATTAAAGGTGGTGGCTACAGTCTCAGACTTCCAGGTTGAAAGTACACATTTCATTGAAGCCAGTTGAAATATTGCACATTAAACTTGTGGAACAAATAAAAGAATTTAGCCTCAAATGAATGAAGCAAATGCAAGCCTAATTTCTTCCAATTAACTTCTAGCAACTTCTGGTTCTCTCTCTCTCTCTCTCACACACACTCTCTCTCTCACACACACACACACATTCATTCACTTAACTAAACAGACACAGGAAAAAAAGATTCCTAGCCTTCAAACTAGTCAAAATATTTTTCCTGTGAACTGAGAAGGAAGAAAAGGAAGAGGTTTGTTGCTATTTCTATTTCGAAATACTGAGGGAAGCTCAGATCTGCCACGATGAGGGGCCATGTCAAATCGGCTGGATCAGGTAACAGCAGGCTGCAAAAACCTTTCCTTGTCCTGCGGAGACCTTCATGAATCTATTCATACCTTGCCCACTTCACACACCAGTGTAACCACCTTTATAAACCCCACTGGTGGGAAATGCAACCACATCAGCCTAGAGCAGGCTGGCACCTCCCTGAAATAAATTCTGATGGTCTGGGAAGCGCAAATCACACCGTGCATTTAGTACATTCCCCAGAGTGGGGACCTACAGAGTGAAATCCAGCTCCCGCTGACATCCTGGGCCATCTTAGAATCATAGAATCATCTGGGCTGGAAGGGACCTTCAAAGGTCATCTAGTCCGGCCCCCCTGCAGTCACAGGGACA
>JAOTQQ010000012.1:62085302-62147782 GCA_026546715.1 Gallinago undulata
CGGAAGGGACCTTCAAAGGTCATCTAGTCCGGCCCCCCTGCAGTCACAGGGACACCTCCAACTAGACCAGGTTGCCCGGGGCAGGATTCACCCAGGCAACCACTGCCCCCCAGGCAGGAGGCAGGGGATGATAACACTTGGCATCGTTGGGCTGTGCAGAACACACGCTTGCTGAGAATTGAGCTTCACTATTGCTTGGAGGCCAGAGGGGGCAGGGGGAAACATCAGATTTGTTTGGGCGTAAGGACATACCTCAGATTTCTCCTTGATTTTCTTCCCACTCCTGCCTCAGTCGGCCCATTATTTCCCACTCCAGAATTAGCTCTGTTGCCAGCAGAACTTAAAAGCGACGGCTGAGGAAAGCTCCAGCCTCTGCCCTTGGAGTATTTTCTGCCCTGATGATGGGACCTTAACTGAAGCCATTTGCTTTGGGAACAAAACAGCAAGTGCTCTGCTGCCAGTATAAGGAAACACAGGGGGCTCCGTGAATCCGTATTTCCCAGGAAGCTGCCAAGGCACAGCCTGGCAAAGTGGGGGAGAGCAAGTTCCACATCCCCAGTCCCAGCAGGGACCCTGCTCTGCAGAGCTCTCCTGCTCACCTTCAGTGCTGCCTTAGGTAGCTCTGCTTAGGTCGCCTTAGGTAGCTCTAGCCACACAGCACAGCTTCTGATTTGGGGATTTTTTTACCTCACATAGGCCTCTGCCCTTCCAAAGCAGCATGTGTTATGTCCCAGCAAAGCAGATCAGCAAAATTTCTGCACTTCTGTAAAGACCCAAGACCACACCTACAATTGGACTAGTCAGAATCCAGGGATTTAATGGTCTAATATGGAGAGTTCACTTTATCATCACCTTTCTCACCTCCTAACTCAAACTAAAACATTAAAAAAAAAAAAGAAAAAGAGGTAGCAGCTAGGAGGCTGGTAGCTATGTTTAGCTGGAACAGGATTTAAGATTCCGAGGGAAAACCCCTGGCTGTGAAGCACCTGGCTGATGCAATTTGAGGAAGAAACAGGCTTCTCCCTATCAGAAGAGGGATCCTGACGTCAGCAGATATGTGGCTGTTCAGTTACTGAGAAGGAGAGGATCACAGGATCCACAAACCAGGGTGTATGACAGGAGAATATACTGCAAAGCATGCTTATGGTGCAGGTGGTGCCATGCTGGTGGCTTCCATACTGCTGAGCCACACTCAACTCATAGCCATAGAGTGGCCCTCATAGCCATCTCCCTGCAGGAGCCTCCAAAATAATTCCTGGATAGGTCTTAGTCCACTTAAGCTACGATTTTCCCCATAGTAACAAAAAGATGACAGCCACCCCTGAGTCACATGCTACTGCCTCCTGCTGTCCTCCCAGCTCCAGCCCAAGCCTCTCACCCAAGCCTTTCCAACCCGGGTTTGACATATGAACCCGAGGTTTCCTCAGGCATCTGGCCTGAGGGCTTTTGTGAGGCTTTGTGCCAGAGCTCTTCTGTGTGCAGGAACTGGTTCCTCTTCCAGCCATTGCAGTCCCTTCCAACACCCTCATCTTTACTTTTGCCCATGACTTTTAGGATTCCCTGACCACCCGAGTGGAAGCCTGCAAGGCAGCCTGTGGGCACCAAGCAGCTGGCTGTTTTCCAGGCTTGTGGTTGCCATCTTTTGTTACTGGAAATACCCTAATTAGTTTCTAATGTGCTGCATTAGCCTGACAGCCAGCCACCTTATCCCAGGCTTTTTTTTTTTTTTTTAAAGCTATTGCAGACTGCAAATGCTTTTCCCAATACAATGTTCCTTGCTCTGTTCTCGGCTGCAGATAGTCTGTGAAGACACTGCACAAATGGTTTGGCTGGAGAGCAGGGCATGGGGCTGGTATCTCTGACAGCTGTTCCAACAGTCTACACCTACCTTCCCCTTCCCTAATCAAGAGCCGGTGGGAGGCAGGAGGCCCTGGATGGGGAGAGCTGTGAGGTGTCCTGGAAGTCCCTCAAAACACCTACTAAGGACCTCTGAGGCATCATTTCTGCGAAGTGACGAGGTCAAAACTCAGCTGGGAGGAGCACGTAGCCAAGCAGGGAGATATGTGTCATAGCACAGGCACAACCAAATAACCAGGCAGAGCTCAAGCCCTAGGGTAATGAAGAGTCCTGTACTATAGAAATACCCAAACTTGCAATTTTCTTGTACTTCTGTCTCCACTTGCTACATGCAGACACACACCTCTCACAGCACAGAAGAACAACCTGTGACCAGCCTCTTCTTATTCTCACGTTTGATCCTTAAAAGCAAAGCAATTTGCAAATTAGCCTCCCTCACCAAAGGGTATGAGAGAGAGGGAGAGACTGATCCCCGCTGCAAAGTCTTTCCCCCAACCCTCTAGTACCCCTGGGGGCACAGCCCTGCAGCCTGGGTGTGAGCTTCAGCAGCTGTTGGCAAAATTTCCCCCTGGACCCAGGTTCTCCTTTCAAGCATCGCTCGGGGGCCGTGGGTCTGAGACGTGCTTGGTTCTTGCCTAGTTAGCTCTCACCCCTGCCTTGAGACGAAGGGTGGGGGAAGAGATGGATCAAACAGAGGACATCGACAAAGGAGGTGCCTGCCACTTGATTTACTTTGAGTCTGTGAAAGCCTGTTACTGAATGTAAAAGAGGAAGGAATAAATAAATAGGGAAAAAAAAAACCCAGCCAGTAATAAAAAGCAACTAATGTATCCAATTTTTATGGCCAAAAATAAAGGCACTGGAAGGCAGGCTTTTTAATGGCTATCATTCCTCCTGTGTTATTTGAAGATCCCCTTGTAAACGGGAATCCTGGGTCTGTTTTGCCATCTGTTCCCTCCACTCCTGCCTAGGAATCCTGAAAGGGTATTTATTGTATATGCAGGTTCAGTGAGGCCCACTTACTATAAACAAATACTGCATGAAATATGGTGGGGCCAGCTCTTTCTACAGTGCCTGTATTTATGAGGAAACAGTATAAAAACAAATATGTAATCTGGAAATAAACCTGTTAAATGAATAAAAAGTCCTACAGAGCAAAACATAATGATTAGCAGAGCCATTCAGTGAAAGACCCTGTTAAGGGAACACATCTGCTGTCATCCACTTTGCATCAGTGCTTTTCCCCCCTGACAAAAATCCATCTAAAAGCAGCCATCAAAAAATCATGGGGGAAGGGAGTGGGGAGAAGGAGGAGATGATACAACCTAAGAGCTATGAGGCCAACCATGGCACTTTTGCTGGTTCTTGAAATGCCTCTTGAGTCCTGCACCCTGCTGTCCACCAAATATAATCTATGTTATTTACAGCATATACTAGGTACCGATTACAGTCACTCAGCTGAAGGGGAAAAATAAAAAGGGAGCAAGAAGTAATAAAATAAAATACATAAAAAAAAGAAGGATCAGCAAAGCAATTGAAGGCCAGCATGATGCGCTGAACAAAGGTTCAAATAAAGAACTTGAAGTGCAATGTGTTTGTGTACACATGCATAGAATATCATATTTTGCTTCCGACCACTTGCACAGAGCCTAAACACGGGTTGTATAGAAGAGCAGCGCAAAGATGTATCTTCTCTGGAAATACGACTCAATCCTGATCTCTGATCGCCGGCTCCCCTCGTGTGCAGTGTCACTATTCAGGTGCAGGAAGCGCTATTCTAGCTACCTGTTCCTATCAACTCTATATTTACAGTCCTCCAGTAAAACCACAACCTGCTCTGCTCTCACCCCAGCCCACCCACGCAGGCGGAGGTGGGCAAGTCACCGCACTTGTCACCCTCTCTCACCACGATCTAGTTTTGCTCCAAGATGCTCTGGGTATTTCCTATCTCAGTTTCTTCTTTCCGCTGTGGGTTGCCTGACCTTCCCCATGGAGCCAGTTATTAATACTCCGGTCTCTACCGACGACACAAACAAAGTAAGTACAAGCTGATGCAACTCTGGAAAGTGCTGTACCAAACGCTGATGCAACCCCCCTTCCCCCCCGGGAGCCGTGATTACTCCCCCTCCCGGGGCACGTGGGACGAGGGTGCCCTGCTTGCTCTCAGCTTGATGCTTGCTTTCACCTTTGCCTGCTGGCACACAAAAAAATAAACCTGACAAAACCCACATCTTCCCAGTCTGTGGCTTGGAAAAGCTTACAAATACTTAAAGGGAGGGTGGCAGGAGGATGGGGCCGGTCTTTTTTCAGTGGTGCCCAGTGACAGGACAAGCGGAATTGGGCACAAACTTGAGTATAAGAAGTGCCACCTGAACATGAGGAGGAACTTCTTTCCTGTGAGGGTGGCAGAGCCCTGGAACAGGCTGCCCAGAGTAGTGGTGGAGTCTCCTTCTCTGGAGACATTCAAAACCTGCCTGGACAAGTTCCTGAGCAACCTGCTCTAGGTAGACCTGCTCTGGCAGGGGGGTTGGACCAGATGATCTCCAGAGGTCCCTTCCAACCCCATGTGATTCTATGATTCTATAAAGCTCTGGTTTTACCCTCCTGCTGACTATTCCTGGGTAGAAGCACGACGCAAACAACGTGCTTCTCCTTTGTCACGTGTGTGACTTCATGGTCAAACTGAAGTGCATTGCCTTGGCCGTGTTTTTACCGTTGGGGTCGTTTCCACTTCTTACTGATCAATCAAAGTAAAGCAATAAAACCTTCACCTCCATAGCCAGGGAGAAAACGCCTGAGCAGTGACTGGGCCCTCAGCTCCCCTTTCCCACCCAAAGCATGGAGTAAGGCATCACGGAGCATAAATCAAGTACTGATTGACAAAAGGGGGCATAATAATTTGCTTGAACATGCGCTATGATCCTGGCATACTGTTTGCAAATTATTAACCAGCACAGACTTGCGGCTTTCGGGGTGTGGGGGAAATACGTAAAAAGCTTAATGGATTTATATCACTACAGTTCCTACTACTGCTCACTAACACACTTTAGTATTTTTATTGCTTTTTCATAGCTGACATGATTCTGATGGTATGTAATTAAATATTTTACAAAGATAGGGTCTGATCCAACAACCTTTGTGCACATGAATAATCTCATTATGTTCAATGCCTCTACTCAGGCACCCAAAGCAGGCAAGACTGGGTTCCTACTGCTACAAAAGTAATATTTCCCCCCCTTCTGTATTGCCCTTTTGGGATTTTGATGGAATTAATAATAATAAAAAAAGACCCTTAAAACTCTTTCACATTTATTTTGCGCATTGAAACCTTCACCTAGGATTTAAAGAAACTACAAGAACACCGTTGTGGCAGTTATATTTGGCCAGGGATGGAAAGAAGTAAGAGTTTGTGTTTTGTCACAGACTGAAAGACATATTGCTTTTTTGCCAGCCTATATCTTAGTGCGGTTTCCTGAGACTGATTAAGGGCTTGAAGGGGGGATTTTTTTCAAGAATTCATGACTCACTTCAAAAAGCGGTGTATTTCAGGCATGAGGGGGATTGCCCGAACATGGGGAGTTTTTAATATTACCTGCAAAAAATATGTCACAGTCATATGCTTCCTTCAAACTGACACGCATGCAAAATGCTCAGGTGCCAGCATCTTACAGGCTGTGCACATCCACCCTCTTCCCCCAACACATCCACACGTTCAACGGGGATGTTTTGCTCAGCTCCAGCCTTACCCAAAGCTAGATTGGGAGCTGAAGACCTTTGTTACAAAGCTTACTTTGGGGTTGACCGGTTGTAAAACCAGCTTTTCAAGTTTTGATTGAGATCTGAGCCTACAGGCAGACTTGTCCCAGTGGCTTTGCCATCCTGGCACCTGGTGAAACTCATTGCTATTCACAGAGAATACCCCAAAACAGTTGGGCAAGAGGGGGGAATCACAAGTGGATCTTGGGATCTGAATTTTAGATTTGGATTAATTTCAGAGGGAGATTTTTAAGCCATTGCAGCCATAACCAAAGCACGGGCAAACAGAAAGGGCATCTCGGCCACTGTGAATTGTAAGAAAAACACCAATCCTAAATAAAAACTTTTCACTTTGCAATGCCTCTGCATGCATGAATAAAGGTATTTTTCTGTTTTTTCCCCAGCACAGAATGCAGGAAGGCTCTGAACACAGCCAGGGAGACTTCCCGGTCATTTTATGCACACTCCCTTGTTATTTCACTACCTCTTGGACACCTGAAAAAGCCTCTTTCCCATCTTTGGGCAAAAACAGAACCAAATATGAGCTTCTGGAAACAAACAGGCCTTTTAAATTAAAGCCTACTGAATTATCAGCCTAGTATGAGAACAAAGATATTGCATAGTTGCACCTAATCTGTGCCTGGGAAGCATTAAACCCACTCACAGCACTCACTCAAGCAGGAGGAGGACAGCCTGGCTTTTGGGGAGCTCTGCTGGACGAGTCACTTTGAGTCTTGCTAAATCATAAGCCATGGCATGAGGCAAAGCCTTTTCACCAGACAAAGTGCAGAAGAGCTTTGGTGGCCGGGCAGGGGTACAAAGCCCTCTCCCGGTCCTGTTTACTCAGCAGGGGTCACACCACAGGTTAATCTCATCACCTTTCAGCTGCTGCACCCTTTGGAGTGATTTACTCTTGCATCACAGAGGGGTGCTTTGAAAACAAGTCCGATTTAAACCTTAACTAAGTCCGATTTAAATCTAAACTCTGCTCATGACAACAATCACAAAGTTGTTTTGAGACCCAAACCAGAAGGAAAAGCACAAAAAAGTCACTTGTAAATGATCTGACCCAGCAGTGCCGACCTGCCAGCCGTACAGCAAGGCAGCATCGCCCTGCCCCAACAGCAAAGCCCAGACAGGGGATGCTCCTTTTGAGATCCATCAGTGTAGCCCAGCTGGGCTGTCTTCCTCCATTATCAACTGTTGCTCCAGGATCATCTGTTTAGAAAAGTCCAAGTCGACCTTTACCTTCTAGCTTGCCCATCTTTATATTTTGGTCAACCTGGGCAAACAGGCCAGATCTGCACCTCCTCTCCTCCCCTCCTATGTGGAGTAGACGCTTGGGCTTCAAGCCTGCTTCCCTTGGTCTGACACACTGCTTGCCAACTTGCCATCAGGGATAAAATCAAGAGCACTCAAATGGCAGGAGAAAGCTGATCCCACATGACACATCGGGAAAAGATAACAGGCACCAAGGCCTCTGGAAAAAAAGACTCTCTCCTGCCTTCCCAGCCATGCTCAAGTTCATGAGGTTTGAATGAAATTCAGCTAAAATGTCCAGGCCAAAGACACTTTTTGCTTTTCCAAAATGAACTCAATCGCTGGACTTTTGTCCATTTCAAAGTCACCTGATCATGCTCCACGCTGCTTAGGTTAAGCCCTGTTAGTGTCTGAAATATGTCAAATAACATTAACCCTTCTGTTGGCACCGTAATGCAGGATGAACTTTTCAAAAAACTTTTTAAAAACATGATAAAAACACACAGATCAAGACACTCCAGTGACCCCAGCACATGGATGTGTTACAGCCCTTTGATAAGTCAAGGGCAGCACTTAAGAGAAGCGGAAGCAGGTAGTTAAGTGAAACACAAGGTTTCCTTGCCCATGTGCACCTAGGACCATGAACATATGGATTGCTTTACATCTTGACCCCAGAGAAAGGGCAAAAAAATTGAAAATTGCCACCTGTTTTCCGTGGTTATTTTTCCATTTAGAGATTAAACAACATCTAAACCCCCACGTGCGTATTTTTCTCTTGCAAATAGGCAGCACAGGCAATTGCAGAGCAAGGAGATGGGTGTGAGAAAGAGGATTTCTAGTGACCCAGGGGGGGAAAAAAAATAAAGGGATGAGTCCAGGCCTGCCAAACAGCTGGTTAAACTTCAGAGCTCAGTTAAAAGCTGCTCTAACATTTGTCTACTGACAGCAGAAAAAGCACCTTCTCCTCTGCCTGCCTTTCTCTTTGCACTGCTCCCCCAACACCAACACGCCGGAGCGTGCTCCATCCAGCAAGATCAAGACTTCTCACCTGAGTGAAAAAGCAGCATGTTTTTAAATACTGTTTTCCGAGAGAGGTACAGGGGTTCTGGTTCAGACAAGCGTTCAAATGTTTTTAATGTGTTACCATTCCTTCCTTCAGCTGTTCCTGGCTACTCCCATCCCCTGGGCCCATAGCTAACCTGCGGTGGGGTTGTTGAGCCCATCTCGGCACGTTACCAACCCACCACTGCCTTCGCCTTGGCTAGGGTCCTGAGAAGAGACTGCAATACCTATTAATCATAAGCCCGGTTGATTAAATCCATCTAGCTATTTCGCTCAAGCCACAACCGGCGGCAAAGGCTGTCCTGCAAACATCCCTGTCCTGCGATCCAGCTGTGCACACAAAGCCAAAGGAAAAACTGGGTCTTCATCTATGTTGAATTTGAGGCTGGTCCTGGGTTTTCCACCTGCATACTGCCACGGTCTGACGTTGCCAAGTGTGAGATTTGACAGGAGGAGAGAAGAAGCTGAAAACTTCCACCAAGCCCTGAAGGAGCCTGTTAATTACATCATTGAAGATTTGCAGGGGTGAGTAAAGAAGGATGGACCCCGTTCCCGTGTTGTGGACTCCCTGCTTCACACCCTGGGAAAAGGGTATGCTGGGATCTCGAGCACAAGTCCAGAGCTGTTCAGAAAATGAAAAGCAAAGATCCCTTTCTTTGTTTCTATTCATAACCACAATTTCATTTGCATTGATGTTTCCTGACCAATTCTCTCCTCAAAATAATTGATGGGGAAAAGATCAAGAGATGTAATTAAAAGAGAAACAAACAGAAAACAAAGGGAAGAGGGTAAATGGGCATGTGACTTCGGGTCAGGGAAGGAAGAGGAGCAGGTGGTGGGACTGATGAGGGAGATTTAATGAACTGCGATTGACTTCGAATAACAAAGGAGGAGGAACCTAATCCTGCCGTTGGATCTGTACACATATGGACTTACCATAACAAATGGTAATCAATCCATCAGCTTTAAATTAAAGATAAGGTGGGCAGGAAGGAAGGGACAGAGTTTATTCCCTCCTCCACACCCCTCCACCATCAAACTAAATCTGTTTGCATGTCTCCATGCCTCTGTTGTCAGAAGTAGCGTCTGCCATCTTTCCCTTCTCAACCTAAGAGGCCATCTTCCCACCCTTCACTATGCCACCACGGGCAGGTCTCTTCGCAGGCTGCTCCACAAATTTGGGGTCCCGGTTGCCCCGATTCTGCAGCGTGTTTCACTTGACAACCATCAAGGCTCAGCAGCCTCAGAAATACGCTTGTAGGACTCTGCGTGTAAACGCTCGCTGAGCTTTAATCAAATGCACATCACAGATCGTCCTGCGTGACAGAAAGCAGAGCCGCCAACCCGCAGACCTGCCAAGAATAGCCTCATCTGCTATACAAGCCTTTTTCCTCTTTTGTATCATTTTGGCCCTGGCTTTCTCATTCTAAGGCACGCTGCAGAAATATTCTGGGTTTTATATGTTATGTCCTTCTTTCAAGCTGAAGGTGAGTTTGCTAGATTTTCTAAATATATATCCAGGTTTTATGAATCCTCATTAAGTTTTCTAGGATAAAGTTTCTATTTTAAGGCCTGGATCCTCTGAAGAGAGCTGCACGCTTGGGCACCCCTTTCCTATCCTGGCCGAGCATGGCTGTGTATGTGGTTTTCTTTGCAGGACTTTCTCTTGGCAGGCAGTTTCTCCCAAAGAAAACGTTTCTAACCTGGTGTCTCCAGGGCCAGTAACTAATACTTATTTCTGCTTGACCAGTAGGCAGAAAATGCATGAGCAATTCATGAAGATCACTATTGACATACATTTAAAAGAGTGAAAGCTTTTGACTTACAGGGTAGTATCAGGAGCTAGGAAATATATTTTTCTGTTTCTGCCATAACCTTCCTATGTGATTTCCCGGCATGATCCGTATTTCAGTATATTCCAGAAGAATACAGAGAGCCAGGCTGGGATGCTGCAGGGAGGGAGCTATATGGGGCTGTGGTTTGGGACAGGATCTGGGTGCCCTGGGGAAGGCTGGGTCTGGCAGAGGGACACAAGGAAGGCTTCCCTTCCAAAGGTATTTCCACCACAGCTACTATGTGAACAAAGCATTTGCCAGTAAAAATAATTCAACCAGATCTCCTATATCCTGAGGAGAGGGCAGGGTAGGCACAGATGGACAAGGACACGATGTAGAGCCCTGCCACATCAAATCAGGAAAGGGGGCAGAGCAGGCAAAACAGAGCTTTGTGAAATAGTCACCAAAGTTAAATTCTTCTCCCTATGCGTATAACTCCACAAGAGGAGCAGGAGGGACACAACCCAAGCACCAGCTTAAACATTATGTTTCCCATTTCCCTGCTTGCTCAGGCCCTCTTAACCTGTGCATCGACATCCAGGTGTTGCAGGTCCACAGCAACTGAGGACTCCCCACCAGAAGCACCGCTGGGGTTGCCAGAGCAGAGAGGAGCATCCCTTGTCCCAGGCATGGGGCACAGGACCTCCCAGCCTGGGCAGGTCCCTCATGCTGACCCATTCCTACCTGGCAATCAGGAGAGGGACTAGGCATGTTGGATGGGAGTTGTGGGAATTTGGGATACTGTAGGCACACACCAAGAAAGTACAGTCAAGCAGCCATGGTACCTGGTCTCTGACTTTGCTTCTCCCAACTTCCACGTCATAAAATACATCACAACCTGAGCAGGTATTTGCACCATGTGGGTGTTTTCACTGCTTTTTGGGTACTTCTTGGGCTGAGCGAGAGCTGAGGTGGCACGTCCCATCACCCCCTTTAGCAGGGCGCGGCCAAGGGCTGCCTGCCCTCCCACCAGCCTAGCAGGGGGGACCAGGTCCAGCCCCACAGCCTGTTGCGCCCAGATCTCGTTACGCCTCCGCCAAAGAGGGCAATTCCCCCTGGCCCACTGAAACGTGACCACATACCATCCTGAGAGGTGTCACTTATCACCACCAGCTCTGGAGAAGACGGACGTTTTCCAGCCAGAGCTCGGGGCAGTGTCACTCACCTGCTCCCGCAGAAGCAAAAGGCCAGGGTTTCTGGAGGAAAGCTTTCACCACTCGCACGTGTTAGTAAGTCACCACCTCACGGCCCTCCGCTTCCTTCTGTTGGCAACTTCAATCTTACTCAAACTCCTTCGCTAAAGGGCTTCTTCTCTTGCTCACTGGTCAACGGGGGCCTGAGGCAAAGCGCGGCAACGGCGAAGGGGGAGGGAGAAGGTCAAGGCAGAGCTCTGCAGCCCACCGTTCCCCTCTCAACCTTGCGGTTTTGGGACCTCTCCCGTCTTCTTTTCACCTACGAAAACCTGGCTGCTTGCCACAGAATAATATAGCAACGGGGGAAAGAGCGGAAGAAGGCTTAACTTTTATTTATTTTAGTGCAATCATTAGGATTATGTCAGGGGGAAAAAGCATTAATACATAATCTTTTCCCTGTGCTATACAACACTGGCTGCTTTTAATTTAGAATTAAATTGAAACACTCACTCAGAGCGGCTTTGAACAGCAGCCAAGGCCTTCTCTTGCATTGTGTGAGCAGCTGGGTAGCCTTTCCACTCTCCTCTTCTGGTCCACGGTGCCCCTTTTCAGACCGGCACTTGAGGGTCAGTCACTGAAGGTACTTGTCACCCTTCCACAAGTGCTGAGGGTCCCCTTGGCTTGGAGCTGGCACAGGGACCACAGGTGAAGGGCGAAGCCCTCCCACCGAAGTTCATGAGCGCAGCCCCCCAACAGACCAAACCTCAGCAAATAGAGCTCCACAGCTACAGGTATTTCACAAATTAAAGAGAGAAGGGACATATTAAAAAGCACATCAAATTGAACGTGTTTTTTTTTTTTTTAAATGCTAAATAGCGTTGCTTTATCTTTTTCTCAATGGCGCACGTTATTTTTTTATGCTTTGTCGCACATGATGAGGCAAGTTCACACAAGGAGAACATGGTTTGGAGGTGTAAACAGGACAGACAAGACTGGGTGGGGTAGAGCCAAATTTAGTTAAATGAACTGGCCATCCTGTTTTGTTCGCCCAACAAGCCTGCCCCAGACGGTTCTCACCAAGCCCATGAGAAATGTACCTCGGTCTCCCTGTTCATTTTAATCTATATAAAATACTAGGTTTTGTCAGGCTAGAGAATCCACTGCAGACTCCAGCCTTTTCCTTAATTATTGGTATTCACAGAAAGAAAGGGTAAGTTTAAAGAGGGGGGAAAAAAAGAAAAAAAAAAAAAAAAGATTTCCACCCTTTCAGTGCTGCTGTGAAGGGAGCTCTGCTTATCACAACAGGTGCAAAGGCCACTCACAAAAACAGACGCAGTTCAATACTGAAAGGCTAAGAAATTACTTATTCTCTTTGTCAGCTGCTCACACAAGCAGGGTAAAGGCTACACGGAAGGAAAGAGAGAGGGTAAAAAGAAGGGTTAAAGTTTGTTAAAGAAAGAAAGGAAGGAAAAGAAGGAAAGGAAAGGAAGGAAGGCAAGGCACACACAAGCCCGCAGGTTCACATGAGGGGCTGGGAGATATGTTGACTTTAAAAAAAAAAAAAAAAATTTTAAAAAAGGGAGAGAAATAAGAAAGGAGAAACAAAACTCCATCCCCACATAGAGCAGGAATGAGCAGCACCAGCAGGCTGGGGACTGGGGGAAATTTTAACAGTCTGCCACCACTCCAGCTGAATGGGGAGGGGAACAATGCCAGCTGAAAGCGCAGCATTCCTGCCCCTTCGCCCACAGAAAGGAGCTGTGCAGGTCTTTCTGATGGCTCCCTCTAATTATGGTTTCTTCTGTATGGCAATTCACAACCAGCTCAGAGAATGTTCCCCGTCGCAGGGGTGATTTGTATACCACACCTACAGAGTCAACATATTGGGGAAAAAGTTATTAAAAAAAGAAAAAAAAAAAGAAAGAAAACTCCTCTGATGAGGAGCCTGCAATTACAGGGTTCTGTTTTCCCTTGGGTTCTTAACTGGGTTTTTTTCCTCCACCCTTTCCCTTTCAAGATAAGGCATGAGAAGTAACTGAAACTAGAATTTCATTTTATAACACCGCTCCGATAATCCCTAGATCTCTCTCAAGTGCTGCATAAATTTCATCCTCTCTTCACAGAGCTGGAGGTTATTTTACATCTGTTGCATCTTATTTTCTAAGGACGATGGTGCTGTTTATTTTAACCAGGCCTGGAATGATGTGCAAACCAGCCATTCCTCTTAGATGCTGATTGTTCCCAGAACCAGATGGTCAAACCTTCCTCTTTCAAGACAGCTGACTCAAAGCCATAAAACAAAACACAAAAAATTAAAAAAATAATCAAAAAAAAAATAAAAAAACACCCTCTGGTGGTAAAAAAAAAAAAAAAAAAAAAAAAAACATTTAAATGTTGGCACTGTGAGAGAGAAAAAAACTTGGAGAAAAGAGATCGTTTGGTTTCTAGGCCCCGGAGATCCATCATGCAAAGGGGGGAATTCACTCATTGGGAAGTTTCCACCAGTGGCAATCTAACAGGAGGAATTCCCTAGCTTAAATATGACAGATGTTCATACCTCTGCTGCCCAGAAGCAGTAAAAACCACCTGTGATTATTCTGACTGCCCTGCTAAATGAATGGCGAGTTAGAGTACTAATAAAACATAGCGATGTGAGTCAATGCTGCCCACACCTGGAGGTTCTCTGATACCCACCACTGGCTTCCGTCCTGGTGATTCCCATTGTTCCCAGGCCTTTTCTATTCGAAACTGGCCCCATTTTAATTGAGCTGTCTTGCTTTAGGTCAGTGAAAGCCACTGAGAGGGCGCTGCTAGGCACAGTGCAAGGAGAATCACCACACCTTTTACAAAACCCATCTTGCCCATGGCTTAATGCAGCACAGGGTCTCTGTTCTTAAAGCTACTCCAGCCTCACTAAGCCATCTTGGTCCAACATCGGACTGCATGCAGTCCTGCATACCTACAGCCAGTTGGCTTGTTCAGGTTTAACAGAACCAGTTCCTCCCCACCTTGACCAAAAATCTACTTGCATTTTAACACCACTGTAACTAAAACAAAAAGTAATATTTGAAAAAACATGGTTGGGTTATGGACAGAAACAAACAAAATATCACAAAGCAGCTTGTGAATTTTCCACACAAAGGTGTGAACTTAGAGCACATTGACTGCTCTGCAGTAGTGGCTGGCTCTCACCTTGAAGACATAAGGTGCCTTTTCCTTCTTCCACCAACTTTCACCTCTCCAGGAGAAAACAGACACACAGGCTGCCTGAGGATTGTAAAAAAAACCAATAACTTTCTCATTAACCATCATAAGAAATAGAGAGCCGTGCAAAAATAAGAGATGCCTGGATGCCTTTCATCAACTATTTTTTCTTAACTTTTCCTAATATGCTGTAAGAATTTCACGCAATGCCAGCATGAAAAGACTATGTGAACATTGCAAGAAAGACAGAAAGCCTATTTCAAACATTGCAAGGGGAAGAAGGGCTTTAGACATTTTTAGAATTTCTAATTCAATTTTCTATGGTGCTTAAAAATGGCAAAGTCCAAGTTAAAGGACACATGCTCTATGGCTGGACCACTGTAAACTTAAGCTAAAGATAAGACTAGACTTAACAGAAAAGGTGAGCTACAAGGCTGTTTACACTTGTTGAGCTGAAATCAGATTTTGAACTAAATTAAACAGCAAGGATTAGACACACAGGCAAGGCCTCGGTGCAAGGATT
Organism: Gallinago undulata; assembly: GCA_026546715.1. Classification (NCBI taxonomy): domain Eukaryota; kingdom Metazoa; phylum Chordata; class Aves; order Charadriiformes; family Scolopacidae; genus Gallinago; species Gallinago undulata. The sequence continues at coordinate 62,099,933 of JAOTQQ010000012.1, forward strand.
TCATTGGAACCCTAAGGTACTAGGTTGTCAGAGTCTTTCTATTCAGATTAAAGTCTTTTGAGGAAGGCTGTTAAGACACAGCTGTTAAAGGCACAACAGGTAGGAAACCTGAGTTCAGCACCTCCTTCTGCATATAAGCAGATAACAGATAATAGCAGAAATAATTGCATACTCTCGTGAAGTATGTCCAAGTATATTGTCATTTAAAAACAACCCCCTAGTACATGTCAAGTAAATAACAACACCACAAAAAATCAAGTAGATAATGCTGTTGAAGATATTGCTGTTGTATGAACAACTGAAGATACCATGTAATGCCTGGTCTGGTCTGGGGATGTTCTCTGCATTTGCAAAGTCCCTGAACAACAGGACTCTAAGCTTCTTGCCACCTCTAGACACTGGCACAACATAGATGTTTAATAACAAGGACCACATGCCCAGGGGCACACGGCGCTCCCTCATCAATGTCCCGTGTGCTGAGAAATATTTTCTGTGCTAATTGGCAAGGATGGCTGTTAATCCACCATAGAATAGCTCCCTTACAAACTCCAGCAAAATCCACTTAGCTTTGAGTCAGACATACTTCAAAAAGCATTTGTCCTTTTTGCATTGGGATTGAGAGACAGAGAGAGAGAAGAGGTGAGAGAGAAGTACTGGAAGCATAGTAGACTTCAGAAATCCCATAAGAAAGAAGCCACCAGCCCTGCACTAAAGGAGAGCGACTGGTAATTAAAACCTTGATACAGCAAGTCATTTGAGTTTATTTAAAAACGTACTTAAAGATAAACGCAAAGCATTTTGCTCAAACATTTTGAGGAATATGATCCTTAAGCAAGATTAACAAGTCTTTAATAACACTTGTGTTATGAAATGTCATTATAATCAAGCAGTAAATCAATAGTACAGTAGCACATGCTGCAGATGGCAAGGGCTGTATTTTGAGGAACAAAAAGAAAGGGCAACCTCCTCATGTTTTATGACAGTGATCCATGTTCTGTATACCTACACCTTTCACACAATGACATTTTTGGTACCTCTAGTCACCCATGAGGCCATCTGTCTACATGGTAAGGGGTATATGGAAAGGGATAGCAATTTCTTTCTTTGATTTACACAACTTTGAAAGCAGGTTAAAGGCAGGACCCATCATTGTTGAATGGCTGCCTACACCAGGGCGCTGATTCATTTTACAGCTCCCCTGACCTCTTCCCCTTGCAGCAGCAGCGGTCACATCTGGTGTGAGGCTGCTGGGAGTGTTCAGAGGCTGCTGGAGAGTGGGGCAGATGGGCCATTGTAAAACCCACTGATGCTCCACTAGCTTAGAGCTGTGAGGGGCCAGCTGTGCCTGTGCCACAGTGCCAGGGGCCAGGGTGATGCCCAGCCAGGACCAGTGGATGAAGACCTTACAGTAGCCTTCCAGTACCTAAAGGAGGCCTACAGAAGAGGCAGAGAGGGACTCCTTTTCAGGGAGTCTAGTGACAGGACAAGGGGTAACGAACAAGGGCAGATTTAGATTAGGTATTAGGAAGAAATTCTTCACAGTGAGGGTGGTGAGACACTGGGACAGGTTGCCCAGGGAAGTTGTGGATGCCCCAGCCCTGGAGGTGTTCAAGGCCAGGCTGGATGGGGCTTTGAGCAACCTGGTCTGGTGGGAGGTGTCCCTGCCCATGGCAGGGGGGTTGGAACTAGATGATCTTTAAAGTCCCTTCCAACTCAAACCATTCTATGATTCTATCATTCTGTGGGGGTGAGGGCAGAAATAAAGGAGCAGAGATTTAGCCTAAACTGAATCTGTCAGAGCTACGCCCTGGTGAGTGAGATAATACATGCATCCCCTTGCCTGGCCCAGGCTGAATTAGCACATCTGGAGCCCACATTTACCACCGCTTTGGAGCACCTTTGCCAGTAACACTAAAAACACATCCTGGAGGACATCAGGACTTGAGATGAAGGAGGTGAGAGGGGAAATAAGACACCTTGCCTCCCCCTTCACCTTGTTCCTCCCTCCTCCCACACGGTTCTGAAACACTTTGCAACTTGAATGCTGTCAATCTCCTTATGGGAGAAATAGATTTATAGAAATCCCATCTCTGTGGCTGAACACATTTATGGTAGCAGATGTCGGAGGACATGAAGTCAATAAAATAAAGCAGAGCCCAAGAAATGGGTCAAAATTATCTGCTGCCAGCAGTGAAAATTACAGCTTCTATAACTCCTGTGCAGCAGTGCCAATTTACCCCAGTGAGAACTGGGGCGGGCAAGCAGGTACAGATGTAAATAATTAGGCTAAGTGTGCTCTTCAGACAAGAAGATATCTGTCCTTCGCAGGAGAGATTTTGCTAGAAAGGGTTAATGCCTTCTCCTTTGAAATACAGTGTGGCAGCTGCAGATGACATCAGATTTTTCTGCCATACTGTTTTATTTCAATGCACACGAAGCATCCAGGGAAGACCAAGCACTGCTTGAGACTGTAATGAGAGCAGTGGTCAGGGGTATCACAATAAATGACATCATTTAGAGATTTCTCAATCATATGGTTGTGTTTAAAAACAGGGATATCTTTAGCTTGTTAGGAGAGTAACACAAAGATGTATCTCAATAGAGCAAAAGTGCCAAGGGCTCAGGCACCTCTTTTTTTGGTAATCAACCCAAAAGAAACAAATGGATCTCAGGTACACATGTGAAACTCACCTTTTTCTGACTAAAGCCAGCAAGCCAGGAAGAAGCAGCCAGGGTCCATAACTGAAGGATCCATATCTCTGTATTTTGGCACTATGTAGCAAAGCCGAGGAAAAGCAGGAAAGTAGGTTAATTAAAATTCATATGTCATTTCCATTTCCTCTGCATGTCTACAAGACTGTTTATTCTCACCATCTGAAAGAGATTCTCACCATCTGAAAGAGATATTAATTGCTGCTCTTGGTTGGTGAGAATAAACACTACAAGAGATCAAGTTCCCCAGTGAAGCCTTCTCAGTTTTGCTTTTAAAACCCAATGGAACAGCTTGAAAGGGCTGGTTTTGTCTGCACAGCAATAGGCTTCAGATGCAAGCCTAGAGTTAAGTCCATTACCACTGGTCCACCAAAATTTTACTGGCAAACACTAGAGCAGTGTTTGTTGCCTATTATTTCCTTCAGCCACAGATCAACACCGTAAGATTTCAGCCATAGATTAGGTGTAGGTGATTTGCTTCAAATAATCCCCTTTCTTCATCACTGGTGCCAGCGTTGTGCCTGCTGAGGTGATCAGGAGTGGGTAGGATACCAAAACGGGATCTTTCACACAGCCTGGAGAGCCACTGTATGGAAATAACCCATACGTTTGTTCATCAGTATCTCACCATTGACAGAGTAGTGATGCTGAGATGAGGTCTAACCAAGATGCACTGCTCATGGTGCATCTCAGAGATTGCTTATCTCCTGCAAGCATCACACCTCGTAGTAATACAGAGTGCACAGTTTGATGACAGCTTCTTCCCCCGTATCAGAGATCACAGTGAGATGTGTGGACAGTGCAGCCAGTGCCACTCAGAGCTGCATGGTACCCATGACTGATTTGGCTTCAGAACCGCGTCCGTTGTGGTTGTAGGTGTGCTTTTAATTCCTAGGTGCTTAGACTTGTAGAGCTTGACAGTGACTGCGACGTGAATGCTTCCCTGTTGCCAGCATCAGCATGCTCCAGGCCTTCAGAGCAGCTACAGCTAAAAACCAGTAACACACGTTTCAGCCAGATCAGCAAGGTAGGCTCCTTCACCTCCAGAAACACGAGGCCAACAAAACTGGACAGAATTTATACCAAAGTGCTGTCTGCCCACCTTCAGACCCCAACCCACCTTGCAGCGATGCTGCTCCATGTGCCGTTCATCAAGAACAAGGTGGAAAAGCTACAGGTGGGGTGTGGAATAATACACCTGCAGATTTCACCGATTCCTGGCAGAGGGCTGCTCCACAGCCTCATGACCCACCTCAGCAAAAAATTATGATAGGAAAAATTAACACCCGTGGCAAAGTGAGACGCTGTAGAGTGAAATACACTTCTGTGAGGCCCAGGGATGTAATACATGTGTGCTACTGAACCATCCAGTAGACAACAGGAGAGAGGCTACAGGCCAAAAAACTTAAGCACCCGCTGCGTATACTGCTGCCATTTCCCAGCTGAAAACAGTTCACATGCACCTTTTTAGAAGGGTACAACATTCATAGAACATTGTATTTCACAGGGATTTGAAAATGAACATCAGTATTACTAAACACCTGCCAACATGTGAAGAAAGAGACTGGCCAGCCCTTTGGCAACAGAAGAAACATTAGCGAGACAAAAGAAATGGAGCTATGCTACTCACACAGTAGGGTAAGGAAGCTCCAGCCGGCGTACATCTTCAGCAGGTCCTTCAGCTCCTGGAAGAGCCACATAATACTAAGGGCTTTGCCAGGGCTGCAGGTTAGGCTCATAATATTTTCAAAAGTGAAACATACACAGGCTGGAATAAGAGCATTAAAAACAAACAAAATCTATTTTGAAAATTTGGCTGACACTTGTCTATGAAGATAAAAATTCAGAAGTTGGTTGTGCAGTATTTGTTAGCCACTTGAGTTACACATGGTGTGGATTAAATTTATTTCAAATAAACATAAAGAAAAGGAATTACTGTGGTGTAGTTTCAGCCAAATATTCTAGAAAAGGCCCAGAGATTGTAACTAATGAATTTCTAAGAAGAGACAGTCTGAGAATACTTCTCAGTTAACAGTATTTCCTTTGTCTCTCAACTAGTTATTTACCTGAACGCTTTAGTTCTCAAGAGATCTGCAGTGATGCAAAAACCCTACCTCTCTTGCAGCATCTGTTTACAAAAGCTGTACCTGCTGCAGAACCATCACAACAAACCAAATTTGGCTTCAGTGCTAATTTGCTCACCGTAAGTGTCACTTGAGACAAAACATAGACCTGGAGTAATAGACAGCAATCTCCATAAACATATCCAAACCAAATACTTTAGTAACATCAAGGCTGAGAAAACTGATGAAAAAACCATATAGAAGTTAAAATGGGATCTTTCACACAGCCTGGAGAGACAGTGGTATCATCTTTTGGGCGTTTCCAGGCAAGTTGAGGTGTATACATGGCCTTTCTTGTACCGATTCTTTAGGGCACCCACAGTACATTCGTTTTGTGTACAGCCCAAATGCTAGACTGGTGCTTTACAACTCACCCCTATTTTATTGCACATAACGCCTTTCTACTACTGCAAAAATATTAGGCTGGCTTGAGGGGGTAGGGAAAGAATATTTTGTACCTGCTTCTGACTCAGAAGAAGTCAACAGGATTTTTGCCACTGACTTAAAGACAGCAGGAGCACAGTCTTGCTAAGAAATAAAGAGAGGCTGTTTGTTGTATTTGAATGCATGTGCCTCTGTCACACTGCTGTTGTAATGTGCTGCAACTCCCTTGGGTCTATTTCTAATACAAACACACAAGCCAGCTCTATGAAATGCAAATAATGACAACTTTTAAAAAAAAAAATAATAAATCCTTAGGCTTTTGAATTAAGGAGAGCACATCAGTGACTTGCTGATCTATACGTGGACTCCTTTCTGAAGTGCTAGGGTCTCTGTGGAAACATGCCACCTACACTTGAATTTTCCCCAGAAAGTTTTGGCTATGAAACGATGCATTGAGAACATAGAATATATTTATCCCTACATCTTGACAACAGTGCAACTGCCTTTATTGACAGTGCAGGAATCAGACCCTAATTCTTATCCACCACTTTGAAAATGTCACTCTTTAACACGAGCCCAACAGCTCCAATGCACAGCCTCCCCTGGAGATACTCTAGCCCTTGTAAAACAGATACTTTGAACAACCACTTCTAAAACTTCCTCTTCACCCCAAGGGCAAGCTTGCGCTTATTTATTGTCATCTATGGAGCATCACAGGTATTCATGTTTTGGGTTTTTTAAGCGTAACACCTTTGTCTGCCAGAAACAATCACGCTCAGAGCTATCCCAATCCACAGAGAACCTAGCAATCACCTGGAGGCCAAAATTGAAGAGGCATTTCCAGAGTCCCTTCCCAATAAAGTTCCTGATTGATGAGCACAGTTACTTACACGACTGCAAGGCATGCTACAATAAAACATATTTTCCCCCTTGACCAGTGAAACATCTGAGGTTGCCCCCAGGTGTTTGTAGACACCAGTCCTACACCCATCAGGCCAATATTGGATGCATGACAAAACTCCAACAAAGAGCACCAGGAGCAAGGTTAAATACCAGTCAGGGAGATGCAACACCAAATAAAAGGTGAGATCCATGGGGAGGAGAAAGATTACAGCAGTGCAGGATCCTGGGGTGCTCCTGTTACACAGAGCATCCTGAGAGCTCCTCTGTGCTTTTAGTTTTAATTAGCATGTGTTAACATATGGAGATATTTACCCAGAAGGAAGGTTGGTGGAAAGGTTACCAGAAACAGTCTTTCTCCCTTTCCCCCAGCCCCTTCCCACTGGGGCACAAGGGCCAGCTCTCCAGCTGGTATAAATCTGCAGTGCTCCACTGATTTACACCAGCTGAGCATCTGGCTTCAAGACATTTCCGATCATTTATAAAAAGCACAGCATCGTGGTGTGCTGCTTATAAATCTCCCTCCTGAGCCAAGGCTGCTGTCCTCACCTATACCCAGCTTGGACGTGTTGCGCCATGCCATGCCATGCCATCTCCCATGGCATCAGATGGACACAGCCATGTCCCACTGCTAAGGGAGTTAGGTGCAGCATCCTGCTTCCCATCTCCTCTTACAAAATGGAGGTGGGGGAGAGGAGGGGCAATCCCTGCCCCCTCCCTGCAGGGAGGATTAATTAGCCAGTGTTTATAAATGGCTCTAAAGGGGTCAAGTGGGGGAGTGACTGGTGTCAGCTCCTCAGCACCATGTTTAACAGCTGACGGAGGGTTGCTTTTAATTTCTCTTAATAACAGAGCAAAATAACACCCGCTGCCCAGCCTTTGGCTTGCAAGGGCAAAGCTTGGCCCTGTGCCGCTGTCCCCTAGGGCACAGGAGACATCGCCTGCTCCTCGCACAGCTCTTAGGAAGAGGCAGCACAGCCCTGGCCACCCTCCCCGCAGCTCCTGGTGGGGACCACCCGCTTCCAGCCCAGCCCTGCTGCCCCCCACCCAGGCACCCACCTTCCTTGGCTTCCTGGCCGCTTGTCCTAGTGTGGAGGGACGCCTTTTCTCCAGAGGCTGGTGGGATGGGTGTGAGCAAGCAGAAGGAGCGGTTGGCCTTGCTCTGGCAGGTCCTCACCACCTCCCGTGCCTCACACCTTGCACCCGACGCAGTTGTTTGGGTTCAACTCTTGTGCACGGTTCCTGTCCGCATTTCCCCACCAGCGAGGGGCAGGAAGGTGGCCCATCCCCTCTGCTGTCCTGCAGACCACATTTGTGCCTTTGCTCCAACATTTTTCCCCCCTGATCTTTGCCTCATTTTTCTGAAGAAAAGCTGAGGCATTTATAGCAGTAAAGGATCTTTCTTCAAAATTGCCTGACGCTCGAGTCTTCGGGCTTTTAAACTGACTTGAATTCCTTTTCCTGCCTGTCCTTTATAAGGAAAGCCCCAAATTCATATGTGTATATTTCAGTTATATTTAAAGCTGCGTTAGTTTCAAAGATAGTTTCAGTGAGAATGCAATTAATAAAATTTGGTGGGGTGTGGAATAATACACCTGCAGATTTCACCGATTCCTGGCAGAGGGCTGCTCCACAGCCTCATGACCCACCTCAGCAAAAAATTATGATAGGAAAAATTAACACCCGTGGCAAAGTGAGACGCTGTAGAGTGAAATACACTTCTGTGAGGCCCAGGGATGTAATACATGTGTGCTACTGAACCATCCAGTAGACAACAGGAGAGAGGCTACAGGCCAAAAAACTTAAGCACCCGCTGCGTATACTGCTGCCATTTCCCAGCTGAAAACAGTTCACATGCACCTTTTTAGAAGGGTACAACATTCATAGAACATTGTATTTCACAGGGATTTGAAAATGAACATCAGTATTACTAAACACCTGCCAACATGTGAAGAAAGAGACTGGCCAGCCCTTTGGCAACAGAAGAAACATTAGCGAGACAAAAGAAATGGAGCTATGCTACTCACACAGTAGGGTAAGGAAGCTCCAGCCGGCGTACATCTTCAGCAGGTCCTTCAGCTCCTGGAAGAGCCACATAATACTAAGGGCTTTGCCAGGGCTGCAGGTTAGGCTCATAATATTTTCAAAAGTGAAACATACACAGGCTGGAATAAGAGCATTAAAAACAAACAAAATCTATTTTGAAAATTTGGCTGACACTTGTCTATGAAGATAAAAATTCAGAAGTTGGTTGTGCAGTATTTGTTAGCCACTTGAGTTACACATGGTGTGGATTAAATTTATTTCAAATAAACATAAAGAAAAGGAATTACTGTGGTGTAGTTTCAGCCAAATATTCTAGAAAAGGCCCAGAGATTGTAACTAATGAATTTCTAAGAAGAGACAGTCTGAGAATACTTCTCAGTTAACAGTATTTCCTTTGTCTCTCAACTAGTTATTTACCTGAACGCTTTAGTTCTCAAGAGATCTGCAGTGATGCAAAAACCCTACCTCTCTTGCAGCATCTGTTTACAAAAGCTGTACCTGCTGCAGAACCATCACAACAAACCAAATTTGGCTTCAGTGCTAATTTGCTCACCGTAAGTGTCACTTGAGACAAAACATAGACCTGGAGTAATAGACAGCAATCTCCATAAACATATCCAAACCAAATACTTTAGTAACATCAAGGCTGAGAAAACTGATGAAAAAACCATATAGAAGTTAAAATGGGATCTTTCACACAGCCTGGAGAGACAGTGGTATCATCTTTTGGGCGTTTCCAGGCAAGTTGAGGTGTATACATGGCCTTTCTTGTACCGATTCTTTAGGGCACCCACAGTACATTCGTTTTGTGTACAGCCCAAATGCTAGACTGGTGCTTTACAACTCACCCCTATTTTATTGCACATAACGCCTTTCTACTACTGCAAAAATATTAGGCTGGCTTGAGGGGGTAGGGAAAGAATATTTTGTACCTGCTTCTGACTCAGAAGAAGTCAACAGGATTTTTGCCACTGACTTAAAGACAGCAGGAGCACAGTCTTGCTAAGAAATAAAGAGAGGCTGTTTGTTGTATTTGAATGCATGTGCCTCTGTCACACTGCTGTTGTAATGTGCTGCAACTCCCTTGGGTCTATTTCTAATACAAACACACAAGCCAGCTCTATGAAATGCAAATAATGACAACTTTTAAAAAAAAAAATAATAAATCCTTAGGCTTTTGAATTAAGGAGAGCACATCAGTGACTTGCTGATCTATACGTGGACTCCTTTCTGAAGTGCTAGGGTCTCTGTGGAAACATGCCACCTACACTTGAATTTTCCCCAGAAAGTTTTGGCTATGAAACGATGCATTGAGAACATAGAATATATTTATCCCTACATCTTGACAACAGTGCAACTGCCTTTATTGACAGTGCAGGAATCAGACCCTAATTCTTATCCACCACTTTGAAAATGTCACTCTTTAACACGAGCCCAACAGCTCCAATGCACAGCCTCCCCTGGAGATACTCTAGCCCTTGTAAAACAGATACTTTGAACAACCACTTCTAAAACTTCCTCTTCACCCCAAGGGCAAGCTTGCGCTTATTTATTGTCATCTATGGAGCATCACAGGTATTCATGTTTTGGGTTTTTTAAGCGTAACACCTTTGTCTGCCAGAAACAATCACGCTCAGAGCTATCCCAATCCACAGAGAACCTAGCAATCACCTGGAGGCCAAAATTGAAGAGGCATTTCCAGAGTCCCTTCCCAATAAAGTTCCTGATTGATGAGCACAGTTACTTACACGACTGCAAGGCATGCTACAATAAAACATATTTTCCCCCTTGACCAGTGAAACATCTGAGGTTGCCCCCAGGTGTTTGTAGACACCAGTCCTACACCCATCAGGCCAATATTGGATGCATGACAAAACTCCAACAAAGAGCACCAGGAGCAAGGTTAAATACCAGTCAGGGAGATGCAACACCAAATAAAAGGTGAGATCCATGGGGAGGAGAAAGATTACAGCAGTGCAGGATCCTGGGGTGCTCCTGTTACACAGAGCATCCTGAGAGCTCCTCTGTGCTTTTAGTTTTAATTAGCATGTGTTAACATATGGAGATATTTACCCAGAAGGAAGGTTGGTGGAAAGGTTACCAGAAACAGTCTTTCTCCCTTTCCCCCAGCCCCTTCCCACTGGGGCACAAGGGCCAGCTCTCCAGCTGGTATAAATCTGCAGTGCTCCACTGATTTACACCAGCTGAGCATCTGGCTTCAAGACATTTCCGATCATTTATAAAAAGCACAGCATCGTGGTGTGCTGCTTATAAATCTCCCTCCTGAGCCAAGGCTGCTGTCCTCACCTATACCCAGCTTGGACGTGTTGCGCCATGCCATGCCATGCCATCTCCCATGGCATCAGATGGACACAGCCATGTCCCACTGCTAAGGGAGTTAGGTGCAGCATCCTGCTTCCCATCTCCTCTTACAAAATGGAGGTGGGGGAGAGGAGGGGCAATCCCTGCCCCCTCCCTGCAGGGAGGATTAATTAGCCAGTGTTTATAAATGGCTCTAAAGGGGTCAAGTGGGGGAGTGACTGGTGTCAGCTCCTCAGCACCATGTTTAACAGCTGACGGAGGGTTGCTTTTAATTTCTCTTAATAACAGAGCAAAATAACACCCGCTGCCCAGCCTTTGGCTTGCAAGGGCAAAGCTTGGCCCTGTGCCGCTGTCCCCTAGGGCACAGGAGACATCGCCTGCTCCTCGCACAGCTCTTAGGAAGAGGCAGCACAGCCCTGGCCACCCTCCCCGCAGCTCCTGGTGGGGACCACCCGCTTCCAGCCCAGCCCTGCTGCCCCCCACCCAGGCACCCACCTTCCTTGGCTTCCTGGCCGCTTGTCCTAGTGTGGAGGGACGCCTTTTCTCCAGAGGCTGGTGGGATGGGTGTGAGCAAGCAGAAGGAGCGGTTGGCCTTGCTCTGGCAGGTCCTCACCACCTCCCGTGCCTCACACCTTGCACCCGACGCAGTTGTTTGGGTTCAACTCTTGTGCACGGTTCCTGTCCGCATTTCCCCACCAGCGAGGGGCAGGAAGGTGGCCCATCCCCTCTGCTGTCCTGCAGACCACATTTGTGCCTTTGCTCCAACATTTTTCCCCCCTGATCTTTGCCTCATTTTTCTGAAGAAAAGCTGAGGCATTTATAGCAGTAAAGGATCTTTCTTCAAAATTGCCTGACGCTCGAGTCTTCGGGCTTTTAAACTGACTTGAATTCCTTTTCCTGCCTGTCCTTTATAAGGAAAGCCCCAAATTCATATGTGTATATTTCAGTTATATTTAAAGCTGCGTTAGTTTCAAAGATAGTTTCAGTGAGAATGCAATTAATAAAATTTGGTATAATAGGAACCTTTTTGTGTTGTGGACACTGTTTTTTGCTGATCCTTCTGCATTCCTCTGTCAAAGGTGGCTAATCCGCTCACCCATACGGCAGCACCCACCACCTCTGGAAGAGGGAGGCACAGAAGAAGAGGAGGAATCATCCTCAGTGAGAGCAACACAAGAACAATTTGCTTGGTGATGGAGGAAACGGCCACTCTGGAGGATGCCACAGCCAGCAGCAGGGCAGGAGATGACCCCTGTCACGGTGGGTGGCAGACCTTGCCATGGGTGAAGCTGGGAAAGAGAATGAGAACCTGAACTGGTGGCTGCACACCTCCTCCAAGGCCACCAGAGCAACTTAGTGCAGGTCTCCTGTAGCCAGAAAGCCAAGGCATCACCCTTCCTCCAGATACCACAAGTCGGGGGCGGCTGCGCACCGCCACGGGTGGGATCACAGCCCTCACCACATGGCAGTATCCATCCTGTTTCCTCGCAGAGGTAAGGAGATAATTGGCTTTAAAGCAGGCAAGGGTGCAGCCTCAGTCCTACGCCTCCTGAGGTCCCTGGGAGTTTTGCCACTGGCTTTACCAGCCGGGCAGCCGGGGTCACTGCGTGGGGCGTAAGCGGCCCCCTCTGGAATCACACCCCTCGACTGCAATTAGTGCTGATTTATTCTGGGTGACTACAGTTCAACACAGACCAGTACCAGTCTGGCTGCCACGAATGATCCTTGAGATTTGCCAGTAAAGGCAGCAATTCTTTTGATCTTCCTAATAGAGAAAATTAGAGAGCATACAATTAGCTTTTTTTTTCCTTTCTTTTTTTTTTTTTTCTCTTTTTCCCCCCTGCCATTTGGGTATGACTGCAAGTAGTCTGTCTGAGGGGGAGCTCTGCTTGGAGCAGAATGCTCCTCCATTCCTCCTGGCCTGGTAACGTCACAGGATTTAAACACTCACAGCTCTGCTCCCAAACATGTCAAACACGTGTAGGGGGAAAGAGCTTGAAATAAGAGTGAGGGCACTGCCCGGGGCAGCAAGGACGGAGTGATAAAGGAGCCCCTGCTGTCATTTGACCATAAAGCAACTACGTAAAGCTTTACATAGCTCAAGTGGCTTGGCCTAGCAGGGACCAAGGTGCAGCCCAAATCACTGGCCATGACCAAGTTTACAACAGGGTGAGAGAAGAGCCCAAATGTGTCCTTCCAGCCCCTTTGACTAGGAGCTGCTGCTCCACTGCTCCTACGATGCGGCTCAGAGGAGGGCCATGGCTAAGCTATGCTACCCCAGCTCTGGACAAACAGAGCAGCAAGTCAACAGCAGGATATAAAGAAGCAAAAAAGAAGATTTCTTTGGCTACAGGAAATTAGAGATATCCAGGTCGTATAGCCTCCTGTACAAAGGATCTTCCGAGGTGATGGTCATTTGCTCACTCGCTCCACATTGCCCTCACCCTTGAAGATGTTTCCTGCGTCTTGTTCAGCGTCGGCTCAATCTGCAGACAAGATGTGATTCCCTGTGAAAGCTGCTGTAATGACAGTTCTTCTGGGCTGAAAGGAGGGAACGATCACGAGCCTTTTCTGAAGGGGGGACAGATGGAAACAGAAGTCACCACACCAAGCGGTGGGTTAGGCAGCTTGGGGCTTGAACAGAAGCTAAGCCACGGGAGCTGGGTGGGGGGCAAGGCTCCTCCTGAAAACTCCTGGCAAATTAGTGCTGTCCTCCCGCCCCCCAATATGGTCGTGATTATTTAAAAGCAGGGGAATACCAACCATTACATCTGTACAAACACGCCACAGGAAACCAAATTGTAAAGACATCAGCAATCAAGACCACACTCTTGGTTTGTTTGTTGGGATATCCACTAAAGACAGCCCTGATCAGGGCTGTAATTGGCACGGCAGTAAGTATTCCCGAGGCGATGTGGAAGGTGAATAGGGCAAGGTGGGCAGAGAGCAAAGCTGCTCTCTCTGGGATCCCCTACTGTTGCAAGAACAACTTGTGAACTATTGTGAAGCAGGGCATAACTAAATTAGTCTGGGGAAGAGAAGGGTCACACAAATGTGTCCCAGTCAGTGTCATTCACTCTGGCATTTCGCTTGACATTCATCCTGAAGTTCAAGTGAGGAAGCTGCCAGAGAAACCATTCAGCTACAAGCTCTTCTCTCTCCTCCTGAAAACATCAAATAACCAGAATATTACTTGCAACCAGAAGCATGCCTGCTGTTCCTTGTGAGTCTTCTAAAGTGCAAGGCATACTTTTCCCACCAACAATGATAAAAGGTTTGTTTGTTTGTCTGTTTGCTTTAATGATTAAACATTTATCCTATGGGGGGATTTCTTTCTGGAGGTTAAAATAATGAAAGAGATCAGAATTTTTTGAACAATTCACCTAATGTGGCCCAAATGTTCACATAACATCTCCGATCTTGGATCTTGGGCATGGGTTAAACATCATACATACTATAAGACACCTAGTTATAATGCAAGCATTAACATTTAGCACACATTTACTCAGAAGAAACAAGCCCATGCAAACTATTAATATCTCAACTTCAAAAAAAAATTCAGGAGAGTCTCTTTTAAAAACCTCCAGGAGAAGACTTCCTTTAATGCTCTGAGTGCCTTCAAGTCATTCACAAATTAACAAGCACAGGGTATGAATAAACTGAGTAGCTTAAGATGTGCATGTGGTCTTATCCTTATGGGTGGGGGGGGCAGAACCATGCCTTTCTGCATTATAAGCCCATACAAAAAAAAAACCTCAAAACCATTAGGCTGCAGAAAATTCAGCAGCACACCTACCTCCAGTGGTCTTCTGCTGTCTTCCTCCCCCCTAAAGATAAGGGGGAAATTCTGTTTTGTCTTTTGTCATCTGTGTAGAAGAAAATCCATCTCTTCTGCATGCTGTATGTCTCTATAAGCACAAACAGACATGAAACATAGTGATAAGATTAACAATACGTATTTGTTGCTGCAAATGTATTCTTTTACAGCAAGACCTCAAGTAAGCTAATCGCTTCAGTAAATATTTAAGAACATGCTGAAGCGAATGGGTCTTAGGTATTTTCCCTCACTGAGCCCTTGATACGTAAATGAGTGTCTATTCGATCAGCTCCCAAAATCAAGAAAATAGTAAGTGAATGCAGAACTCACCAGATTTTGCCAGATCCTGCAACACTAGAAACAGGGACACTGCTTGAAACTAGTAGCAGTTTAAAACAGATAAGAAAAAACACTCTATTTACACAGCAGGTAATGAATTTCTGGAATCTGTCCCCTACCTTGTCTTCCTTCCTGCCCCTCATGGGATGGAAGCAATGCTGCTTACCCCTTGATCTTTCCCAAACCTCAGCTATTATCATTCCCCAAACTGGGGAAACTCACGCAACAAAGGGGAAATCTACATTATTAGAGAGAATTGTGAAAAGTTGAGTCACTTTAAGAACTAGGAAAGATACCAAAAAGTAGATATAATAATATTTCTCTCCTGTTTGGGGTGGAAGGGGGAACCTAAAAATAACAACCAACAAACCCTAAAACCAGTTTGCTCTAGTTATGATAATCCAGGCATAACATTTATATGAGAACATAAAATACAACACACAGCTGTAAGTAAAACAATATGTGTGTTCCTGAATAATGGGAAAATAGCTTGCCAATAAGGATATATTTTGAGCAAATGAAAGATGACCTGGAATTGACTCTGGACTAACAACTTGATTACTTATAAAAATAGGAGGTAGAGGAAAAAGAAAAAGAGAGAGGAAGCAGTGGTTGGGAAGAGCTTATGTTATGTGGTATTTGATGTATTTACTTTGAAAAGTTTCCTTTTGATGAATAATAAAAACAATGCCATAACAGCCACCTTCATGCCAAAAAATAAGATCGGCTGGGGATTTTACAACTAATGCAGCTCTATTCACCCCGATTCTCCATATCAGAAGGCCACATTTAAGCTTAGACGGTGAAACCAGAGCGAAAGAGGTTGAATAAAGGCATGACTCTGAAGGCAAAGGGAGGGAAGAGCATGTGGCACAGCTCCTTGAGAGCGCTTACCAGCTCTCCTGCCTGCAAATTGCTTCCATGATGGCGTGCAGAGCAACACACTGATGTGCCTTGGAAGAGACCCAACACGCTTACCAGCTAACTTATTTCTTTCTTTTAATATCCAAGGTGAGCTCAGCGTTCATAAAAGTACAAGATTGCCAGGCTTGCGGGCTGAAGCAATCCACCACCACGGGCGAGACATTTCCCCCCTGGGCTCTAGGTCCTCCACAAATAAGGCAGAGCTGCCATGTATGCAGCAGAGGGAAGAGGGGGGACAACACAACCTCACGCCAAGTTTTTGCTGGGAAAGCTCGTTCTGTAAGCTTGCGTAATATCTGGGAGGATATTACATGTGATGCAGGGTCCTGGAAAAAGCCATGGGTGAATGCTAGCACATTCCCCTGTACCTACCCAAGCAATTAATTCCCAAACTACCCTTACCCTTCTTGAGCCACCCCAGCCCTCCTCCCTCAGAGACATCAGCACTAAGGATATCTCTGCATCTCCCTGGATTCTCATCATTCTGTTGCTGGCACACGCAACGGTATTTTCTGAACCAGAACTGGTATAAAACAAGAAAAAGAGGGAGAATCAACTAATGTTTCAGCAGTTTCAAACTTCTCCACTATTAAAAAAAAAATTAAAAGTGGGTTTCTTTTAATCTTACTCTGATTTCACCCTTGTGAAATAAGCATCACTCTCATCCTTGTCCCTCTTCTCCTTTCCCATATGTGTAATGGACCTTTTCCCTTTGATGGTTCTCTCCACTTTGGGATCTTTGCCCATCTCTCTCTCTCTCCCCTTCTGAGGCAGTTCCATATTTTTAAATATCAAGCTAAAAGTCTTTCTCTCTAACCTCTGTAGAATGCAGTAACACAATCAACTGCAATGCATTTCTGCCTCACTCAAAAGCTGACGGGCTTCCTTGAAACACACCCCAGACAACTGCTTTTTCAGTGATGAGGGAGCAAAGTTCAGGCCTCGTCCTGATTTCCAGCTAATCTGAGCTTACATGAAAGCTCCCCATGATACACAAAAAAATATTTACCATATGAATTTAAGAAACGCTTCCTGCTTTGCAAAAACAAAGTCAGTGTTTGAGCTAGGTTTTCTATCCAGTGGGTTTCTGATATACAGTGCTTGTTATGGCATCCTGACAGATTTCTTCTTCACTTTCTCAGCTGGACCTGTTCAGAGAAAATAGGAGGACCAAGATTTATGAACTTAAAGCAGTATTTTGTTGCTTTACATGACTAATTCAACAAAGGTCAAGCAGTGAGAAGCAAAGAATAGAAGAGCAAGTACAGAGGTAACACAGAGAAGTGAACCCGATTAATTTTTCCCTTGGAAATACTAGAGAGAGGATTGCTTTCCTTGGAGAACATGAGTTTGTAACAGAGATGTTGCTATCATTACTGGGATGACTAAGATGTGGAGTGTAACTACCTCATCTTTTGTGCAGTTCTGTGTCCACACACAGAGGGGTAAAGCCTTTAGAAAGCAATAAGCCAACAGAACGTCACAGTTGTTAATCTGGGGTATTTTATCTCTTTTCTCTGAGTACATCTATTAGCTGCACATGTGACGCTTTAAACAAAAGCCTTTCCTATGTCCTCTTCTTATGTCCCCCTCCTTTGTTCTTTTATTGGTTTAAGCTGTAACTTACCAGGTCAAGAAAAATCATTCCCATTTTTATTACAAGTCTCTATAAATAATAAGTCATGCATATGTTAGGAATAAGAACTAGAAGTAATTATTTGCCAAGGTCTGCCTTTCCTAGCAAAGAAAAAGCAGCCATCATTTGTGTCAGTATTTTCAATAAAGTGGGTATCGACACGTGCACTGAGCAGAGAAAGGCTTCATCAGAAAGAAAACAAATAGGAAGGAACCTGTTGGCACCTTGGCTTCAGTGAAGCCATATTTCAGAGGGCTTTTCACCAGCCATTGCTGGGGTGCGGGGAGAAGGGCTGCAAGTCACACTCATTCTCAAGTCACTGATGATGCCTTATCACTTGCCTTGACGTTAGGCTTTTTAATTCTGTTTTATAGGAGGATATGGGATTTCATTATAATTCATTCCAGAAGCCTACCCGCACTCTCCTTGTAAGGGGTTAGATGATGAGAAAAATACCTCTTCTCTCAACTACACCAAAACTTCAGGATCTGCAGCCCTAAAAGGGCAACCCAACTCAAATTAAAACCTGGATTTCCTTTCCTTGTCCCTGCGTACACCACTGCCCCTCATGGGGAAGATCTAGGTACCAACAAGCATTCAGGTGATGACTGCCCCCAGAGGAAACATCCATCAGTCAGTGCAGGTTCTCCCCAGTGGAGCCCGCCCTCTTCATTGGTACCCCCTTTGCTTTTTGCCCCCCAACAACATTAAAAAGGAACCCCCCAGTTTCATCTTCGAGGTCTCAACCAGCACTCTTCCTTTCCTGAGTAAGCACCTGTTTAAACAAAATACTTTAATGATGTTCGCCATTTAGGCTGTGAGCCTTTCTCTTTATTCTGCCCATCAGCCACCTTGGGGGGATGAGGACCAACGGTAACTGCAAAGTTATGTCAAGTTAGATCTTTGTCTTTCCAAGAGTTAAGTTTCTTTGCTCTCCGATATGTTGCTATAAACCATAAATCCCATTTTCTAAGTTTCCGAGGGCTGCACAGGTAAGCAGGTTTCCATACAGAAACACCCAGCATGTTTCTTCAGCATTGCTCCATTGCCTTTTTAGTTTTGACTTTTTGTTAAATACACCATTTTACGACACATACGTTGCTGCTACATTGTGACACGCTTTTAACTAGTAAGGAAGAAGGTTTTACAATTCTGCTTCTGAAAAGGCTCCAATTTATTTCTCATAAAGATACTTGGGATAAAAAGCAGATTAATGTTCAGAAGTAAGTTAAATGAAAAATTGAGGCTGCTCAGAGGGAGATGTTAAAGGCTGACTAGCACAAAAGGGTACTTTCTGGCAAACTTCTCGAAGCACTAAAAGAAAAGGGTCAAGAGTCATCTGCTTAAGTAATGATCTCCAAGGCAAAAAATATTGGCTGGCCAAGCCCATAACTACAATGGACTATTATGTCTATGTTCTATAGGCTGAATGCATCAATTATACTCATCATGTGGCTTCTTGAACATGCTTAACTTGCTATTTCCTTTTATTCAATGTGATAGCACATAAATTAATGCAAAGGCATACATAAGAGTATTTTATACCTTCTCTCCTCTGTTTTAAATTTTGAGGATCAGTGGTTTCACTATGAATAATTTAAAGGCAAAAACTTTCAGAACAGAGGGGAGTGGTAAGGCACGTCTGTGTCTATGAGAGAAGTTCTGTCCACTAACCACCCTTATGCAGGATGGGAAACAGCTTTACCAATCAATAGAGCATCATAATTCCTCTCCTAACAGGAAATGAGGACTCGGTGCAATACTGCAGTTTTAATTTTAATGCAATTTAAAAGAAAAAAACACCCAACACCAGATGCTCATCAGAATACCATTAAATGTTATTACTATATGCTATTTCCCTTAGGAACTCTCATGGTTAAAAAGCAACATTAAGAAGCAGCCCATACCCTTTTATACTGAATATCTTCAGCTGCAGTTCAATTAAGAGGTCTGACAGGTCACAAGACTCATCACAAGTTTGATTATTTCTCAATAGGCAAGCTGAGATGAGGATAATTGCTATGTTTTTACAGACCTTCTCACCGCAGAGCCCCTCACGCTCTCCCTTCCTTCAGCCTGGTGAAGCATGGCTCAAACACAGCTGTCCTTTTTTTCCATTTTTCCACTGTCCTTTCCTAGATGCATATGCTGTTTCACTTCTCACAAGGGCCCGAGCACTGGTGTGTTCACATGCACGTGGCTTCCCACAGGAAAGCGACAGCCCCCACAGCTGGGGGTTGGGTTGGGTGGATGCACCTCCAAGCAAGGCTTCTGCACCAGCAGCCCTGCTCGATTGCCACCACTCTCCTTCTTCCCCATTTGACCACAGCAGAAGGAGCTCTCCTTTCCAGCACAGACCACTTTGCTCTCCCAGTATGGAGTCAGTGTCGGAAAATTGGTTGTGGCAATGTTCCAAGATTTAATACAGCAATATCCTCTTAGAGTTTTATGCACTGGTAGTTTGATAGCTCTCTGGGAGAAGGAACCAAGGAACCCTTATGAAGAAAGGCTGAGAGAGCTGGGACTCTTTAGTCTGGAGAAGAGAAGGCTAAGGGGAGACCTTATTAATGCCTATAAGTATCTAAAGGGTGGTTTGAAGGAGAAGGGAGCTAGACTCTTTTCAGTGGTTGCCAGTGAGAGGACAAGGAGTAATGTGCACAAGTTGGAACATAGGAGGTTCCACTCCAATATGAGGAAAAACTTCTTCACAGTGAGGGTGACAGAGCCCTGGAACAGGCTGCCCAGGGAGGTCATGGAGTCCCCTTCTCTGGATGCAGTCCTGAGCAACATGCTCTAGCTCTAGGCAATCCTGTTTCAGCAGCGGAGTTGGACTAGATGATCTCTATGGTCCCTTCCAACTCTAATTCAGTGAAATTCAGAGATCATTTGGGCTGCAGAGCTGCTGGCAAACTGAAGCCAAGGGAAAACTCATTGCTGGTTTCTTAGAGGATTAAGTCAATGGGTTACCAAAACATGAGGAACTCCAGAAGTGAGGAAGGATGGTCAGAACACCCAGCAGTCAGATACTCTGAAGGCTCAGGTGACTTCCTGCTCTGCTACGGTCTCTTAGGACTTGTCACTCAACAGCAGCACTCGTAGGGACTAACAATGTTATATGAAATAGGGATGTTAGTACCTCTCCACATCGAAGGGATGTGAGGATGGATACACTAAAGACTCTGGGGTGTTCAAAACATAGTGATTCCAGAATGGCCTTATATTGACATGAAAATTATTAGGGCTTTTTGTAGCTCCTCATATTCCAAAAAGAGCAGTCGAGAATACCATCACCTAAACTGTGAATTTGAAGAGACTCTTGATTCACAAATACCGATCTTGCCTAGCCTCTATAAGGTTTGGGGGGCTTAAGCAGCAATCATGCTTCATCTATTCACATTTCTTTTCCTCAGCCTTCAAATAAACATGAAATGTACTTACCCAAGAGTCAGCGGTAGTTTTCCTCCCATAATCCCTGGGAAACAGAAGGGTAGTGTACTGCAGGAAAAAGGAATGCTGAAACCTCTCCATACTCAGCAAAGAAAGAGCCAGGACTTTTAACACCCCTCATAAGCACAAAATCACAGAGGAAGGGACAAAGACTCCCTTCTTAGGAACTGGCAAGAACACGGTACATCCAACTCACAAATTAGATAGAAAAAAAGTGGTTTGCAGTGTCAAAGAAGCATCTGATGCTGCTTTCTGTGAGGAGGCCGGTGTTCAAATAGCACCAGCTTCATTTTTACAGCAGACATCTTTAAGCAGTCATCTAAGTAACCCCAATGCTGCAGTAAGAGTGCTGAGAATCTTCTAGGAAATTAAGCCAAAGAGCTACAGCCCCTCATCACTAAGGAGTAATTGAACACTTTGATATGATAATTGATTATTGTCCATTGATTAAAGCTGGCAAGAGAGCATACACTCTCCAGATGACTTTCAAATTACAAAGCCACAAACTTCAAAGCTTATTTGGATTCACACAACAAAATTCATTTTGTTATTTACAATGTAAAAGAAAAGTATCCTCATAAATGAGGCAAGAATTTTAAAACAGCGAATGGTGAAATGGCATGACTTGAAATAAGGAACTAATCAATCCTATCAAAACGGCTTCAATCTGTCATGAGGACTCTAATCATTTCCAGATGATAACATGGGACTGATTGGATGTCTCTGGCAGCAATTCTTATCAAGGCCTGATTATAACAACTACAATAGAAAGAAGAAAAATTGGTTGGTAGAGGATGGTTAAGAAGGCCTGAAGAAACGTGCAAACAGTTGCTCAGTTCGGTGTAAATCTGCCTGATCTGGTGGTTGCAGGCAAAGGCAGCAACTACTGTTGGTCATTTCCAGCCACACTGAGATGCTTTTCATAAATTCAACCAAACACTGGAGAATAGTTTTACTTCACGGTAAAAGCAAACCAATTTGCAACCACGTGCAATTTTACAAACTAGCAAAATCATCAGCAAAGCATCTTGACTTGCTTTCTGGTTTTAAAAGCCTTTTCAAGCTGTCCTAAATTACACGTTATTTTAATCGCATTGATTCTACCTCTAGACCTGTAAAGGAATCACGTGGTTGTTACTGTTTATTTGTATTATTACTCCAGATAGGAATCGAAACCGTGTTTTCCTTGCTATCATGAAAAACTTTACAAAGGTATGCCCCAGCTCAAAGTGCTTTATCTAAGTCTGCGTGACCAGAGGCAACAGATGGGCAAGAAGAGAACAACGGCAGCAGAAAGCATTTAGAGAGCTCAAAGGAAAGCAGTGGGCTCGGTACAAAGTTAGGTCTTCGGTCCCATCGCTGCTGCAGCACCACATTTCTGGCCCGCAACCTGATACCGGAGCATGCAGCTCACGTCTTTCAAAATTTGGAGATTACCCAGCTTTTTTGAAGTTTCTTTAAGGTTAGGCAGATTTCCTGAGGCAGGTCCTGCCTTGCTCAGTCGTTCCGTGTTGTGTCAGGAGCATTCCCTGCAGTACGGCTTCGATGCCACCAGGTGAAATCAGGTGTCTAGAGCGAGGCCTGGATGGGTCTATATCAGAACATCACAACAAAGCCCAAGATACACAAAGCCATTCAAAGCAAGTACAACTCAGAACGTGGAGTTATGCCAGTTCCAAAACCGCATCAAAAAGTTGCTTCCAGCACCAACCAGACCAGTCACAAACCACGTAACACTTGCTGCGAAGGGGCAGAATAACCTCATGAGAAGCACAGGGGACTGACCAGACACAACTCACCAAACTGTTCTATGGGAATGCAAGCACTGCTCTTTCCTTTGAGGAGAAAGCACAGATAGTTTAGAATACATTTACATCAACTACACGGGCTTCAATTTCTTCACCACGAGATATGCTGCTTCTAAGCTAGGAAATAGGTTAAAAGCTTGTTTTGGGACGAGACGCGAGACAAGAAGAGGAAAAAAGTATTTCAGAAGGGAATGAACATCCCACTCATCCCACTGATAACAACCATTATCTTGTCTAATAGGAGCTTACTACTGCTGGTCTATCGTGTCCCCAGATGTCTTTGTTTCAGAGGTTTGGTCTGTGGGGCGCCACTCCACAGACTGCTATCTGAAGTTCAACTCACCTGTGCAAGAAAAACACCAGAACTTCATTTAAATTCACATTTCTGGCTTGAGGGTTACATTTGCTGGAACTTTTATAAAATTACCTCGTGCAGATGTCATTGCAGAGAGAGACACGGAGTCAGTACCACCACTGTATCAGTATGGAGCAGTCCTGATGGCTGAAACAGCACGACATTAAAGAGCCATGGGATAACAGAAGCATCAGGTGGTATTCACCACCAGGAACCAGTTACCCACTGGTGTGTAGTAATATGAAGGTAAACCCGTGCTGTAACAACTCACCCTTTTCAACCACAGAACGAACACCACTTGTGATGATGACCTACCTTTAATTAATCCTTTCTTCCTTCATCCTTGTTTCAATCATACCTTGTGCAACCCAGACCAAAATATTAAGTCAGCCAAAATCTGCACACCAACAAAATATCTGTGAGGCAGTGAGTCTGATCATCAGTCACCACCATTCTCCACTCTCAGGGAAAGCATTGGTCCCTTCTCTGATATGAGCACAAATATTTACTTTTCACAATTATTGGCAGATTTTGAATCAAAAGCTTCAGGTTTATTGCAGCAATTAAATGACTGAGTCATGTATTCACTCATTTGCAAAGGCTCCTACTTTGTCTTATTGCTTACCAAGACTGTAAAAGGCACATTGCAAGGAGGAAACCTGTCCCAGGCACCGTGGGATGGGTTTGTAACCCAGACTGGTTACAAATACACCTGAATTCCTCCTGTGGCACCACCTGGGATCATACCCCTCTCCTCCTACTCCTCATCTAAAGCAACTGCCAGTTTCCACAGAAGACGCTGCTGCTGTGCATCCTCCTCCCTGGGAGTCCTAGCAGGACCGCGCAGGAGGCTGCTTGCCTCACCCACCCTGCATTTTACAAACCCATCCTGCTGTGGGAGGACCTACAGGGCAATAAATGCATGGCCTGCCCACCCCACAAGGCCTGGAGAGCTGGTTGTGCCGTTGAGAAGGGAGGCAGAACTGCCTCTCCCCTGTCTTGTGCCTCCCCTGTGCTGAAAACCCATTTCGGTTGCAAGGTTGTAAGTGTGTACTGGTATGCAGGCTGGAAAGAAATTAATGGAGCTGGACTTGGGTGGACAAGAAAACTGGTGTTCTACTATGATTGATGGTCATTGATCTGATGCTAATTAGTAAAAAACCCAACTTTTTAAATACTGGAATTACATATAGTCACTCAATTATTCGTTCTAGCTTAGGACTGGTTCCTTGATGCATTTGACTCCAACTTCTAGCAAATATTTCTTATGAACAATACTAAGTATATTTATAACACAGTGAAAGCTAAGCAACTGAAGAAAATTGCTACCTCTGTCTCCTATCTTTGCTCACCTTAGCACTGCACTTTGCATGAGGAGATGCTTTGCATGAGCTTTGGGATTTGGATCCGTAATGTCATCTCATCTAATGCAAACATCTAAAAAACCCTAATCTTTTCCTTAATAAGGCTTCTTACAGACCTCTCAGAGCTGATTGTGCCTTGTGAAAGTGAGTCAGCTTCTTGTGTGAAACAAAATTTTCTTTAACAGATCACAGTGCCCTGTTTTCTATTCTCTGAAACTTTCTGATGTTGGTTTCTGTATGAATGGGTCTTGTTAACCTGGCCTGTGGTGTCCTTTCATATGGCTCTTGTCTGTTTCTTACCCGTTACCTTTGTAACGAGCCCCGACCTTTACAATTCTTGATTGAAATGGACAGCACATGGAAATGATACACCCCAGGACAGCGTGCGCAGTGGTAGTCACAACCCTCTCACAAGGGCAACACTTATAGCTGCACGTAATGGCTGTCTCAGACAAATACCCAGACCTGGATGATCATGCTGTTCCTGTTGCCACAAAACCACTTTTTCCCCCTGCTCCCCCCCATCTCTCAGTTGCCTGCCCTCAAAACCTCAGAACTTCAAAATGCAAGAACAGGACAGGAAAAGGGGTGAAACCAGCATCAAGGAGGCCCAAATAATGGGACTTGCCCCCCTTTTCCACACTTAACTCAGCTAAAAGAGGCTCTACAAGCTCTGCACCGTGGGTTTGATCCAGCTAACAAGAATGTGTGGAAGATGTTGAGCCCCTGCAGAAGAGAAGCTCATACAATGGGCATCAACTGATTAGGTAGAGAGGTGGCAACGGTCAAAGCACCATAGCTGCAAGAACCAGCTGAAACAGACAAGAAGGGTCGAGAAAATGAAATCCTTGAAAGTGGTATGTTTTAAATAGAATAAATTTCTCACAGGGTGTAGAGTGGCATATGGTTGGAAAGGGTAGTTCTGCAAAGCTGTAAATTCCATAAATATATGAAAGACAAAAACCAAACCAAAATCCCCAAAACCTTTCCTTCGAGCCGGAATTGAACCAGCGACCTAAGGATTACTTTCTACAGAAAGCCTACAGTCCTCCGCTCTACCAGCTGAGCTATCGAAGGAAGATGAAGAAGAAGTGCCAAGAATGAGTCAAGACTGTATCAACAATAGCCTTAGGCTCTAATGGGCCTCCATATGTATTGCTTTTCACAACAGCAAAACACTATCCAAAAAAAACAAAAAGGCACAAAGCTAACTTCCCTGCAAAATTGGATTTTGGTTACAAAACTGCCAGTTTTCTGCCAAATAGTTCACAGCTCTTGTAAGACTGTTGGTGGTGGTAGCGTTAAGGTTGGAGTTCCTGTGATGACCCATATGAAATCTGTCTACGGCTTGACGAAGAAATTTGCCCACTCTTTGATGACCTTGCCACATTTCCTAAGCTGAGCTAGGAGAAGAAGGAGAACTCCCCTCCACACAATTCCCCACAAGTTTTCCAGCCAAATCCAATAACAGAACAGCAAACTAGTTCAGTTAACATGCTCTCCAACAGCTTCCATAGTGAACGCAGAGGAAAAGGACATAAAGGAATAACCATGGAGGGCTTCATTCAAATCCCACCAACTCCCACAGTGCATGTAAGACCCCTCATACACAGATGAGGTTGCAAGGTCTGGCATTGAAACTGGTAGCCTCCCCAGCCCCTGGGCCTGGGAGGCTGAGCTCTTTGTGAATCATCTGTGCGAGTGCCTCAGCTCACAGCTGTGGCAATTGAAAGCCAACTATACTTTTTTTGAATTACAGTGATTCATGAGCATCTTGTCTGTCTGAGCAGCAGGGTGGGGCAGAAAGCTATGAGAAGACACCCTGTTTGCCGAAACCAATCCATCCTACTTGCAATGGGAGTGCATGTAACAGTATTACCTCAGTGCCCTACAGCATATCCATCCTTTACCCATGCTTACCTCCACCTCCTCCTTGTGACTCAACCTCAAACACCAGGCTGTTTCAGCAAGCATGTAGACAGCAGGTTGAGGGAAGTGATTATTTCTCCATATTCAGCACTTAGGAGCTTGAATTGGGAATGCTGTGTCCTGCCTTGGCTCCCTGGTACCAGGCAGATGAGGACAATCTGGAGTGAGTCTAGTGGGGGGCCACCAAGATGGTCAGGGGCTGGAACAAATGGTGTAGGAGGGGAGGCAGAGAGAGCTGGGCTTGTTCAGCCTTAAGAACAAATAAAGGGGGATCATAGTGCAATCTGCAACTACCAAACAGGAGAATATGGGAATGGCAGAGCCAGGCTCTGCTTGGAGGTGCACAGTGAGAGGATGGAAGGCAACCAGCAGAAGCTGCCACCAGAGAAATTTTGATGAGACAAAGGGAGAAAGATACCATGAGTGAAAATTTTCACCACTCCAAAGGTTGCTCAGAGAGTGAACTCTCCTCTTGAGATACTCAGAGCTTGTTAGAACACAGCCCTGAGCAACCTGACCTAACTTTCAGGTCAACCATGTCTGGAGCAAGAGGTTGGACCAGATGATCTACAGCAAACATATACAAAAGTGACTCCCATGTCAGGAAGGTGATTTCACAGAGCAAATGAACTCACAGCAAAACTATCACCATGTACTTCTCTGTTTGAAAAATACAGCTCTTCATTTCACAATCAAACTCCCCCTCCCCCCCCCCATATTTTATTTATTTTCATATTAACAGACATCTTAAGCCTCCTCTACTGCTAAAAGCAGCACAGATCTTGATAGAAACTCCATAAGACGTCTCCCTGGTTTTGTTCATGTGAAAATAGGAAGGTCAGGAAATATTTGACTAACCTACAAGGTACCGTTGCAGGTCCTCAGAGGGCTAATCCTGGGACCTGTGATGTGTCATGACAATTCATGTACCTACCAGTGGCTATCAAGTCAGCTGATGATGTAAACTAAAACATATGATGGAAAGTAACAGAATTGCTATATGCCTGTCATGGCAACATCTGCACTCTCTGGGGTCAGATGGTCTTGGTGGGAGGAGGTCTCTGAGATACCCATATGCGAGAATGTGAGGTTAATCTTGTGCTGGAGAAAGAATCGCACAACAGATAAGATGGACCCAAACTCCCAAAACAGAGCAGATAGCACAGCCCCAGGGCTCTAATCTTTTCTAGTTTGCAGACCCCACAGCATTTTCCAGGGGCACTTCAGGCTACTTTCAAGGCAACTTAAGCCTATTGTCATGAGCCTGCCTTATCTGAGCTACCTTTCACAGACCCCTTAAAAATAATTTACTAGTCCCACAAATGCATTCAAGGATCCCAAAACTGAAAATCACTGCTCTATCCAGTTTCATTTGTTGGCACTGTCATCTAATCCAGTGCTGAGGTACAAAATACAGTCTTTAGAGGAAGTATCACCATCTCTTTGCTGTCAAAAGTTGTTACTGGTGAAGATAACCGTACACAGCTTGTACTTTCCTGTAAGAAATCAGTAGCAGTTAAGTCAAGATAAAAATTCAAATGGAATCAGATAAAAAGTGGATGTTGTTACTATCTATGCATGAACAAATGGGATGCAGAAACCACAGTGTTGCCTTGACAATAAAAAGCATTGGAGTTCTCTTTTTGTGGAACTTGCTAGCAGTGATGTATGGGTGATTTGTGAGAGATATTCTCCTAAACTACAAATGTACCCCCCAGGGCAGCTTTTCAAAGTAGATATTCCTAGGAAAAATTAATTAATTTTTTTCTTGATTTTTTGAACTTAGTAAGCTTTGAATGTTTAACAGAATTAAAATTTGGCATGGAGTTCATGAAAGATCTCTGATTATTTTGATTCTTTTAACTGATTAAATGAAGATACCAAGCTTTGAGAGCCATGTGACTGGAGCCCTGAGCTATATAAAGGGAACAGCTCACCTGTTTCATGTGGTGTAGAATAAGATGAAAGGAAAGGATGTAGCTTGAAAGCAGGATGGAGAACAGCCGGAGGTAAAGCTACTAATAGCTGGACTGTATAATTACACTTGGTAATGCTATGTGTTTTGTTAAGCTCATATTAGCGTATGATGGTCTCCAGTGTTTTGTGTACTTACAGGCTGACTTTCTAACATGGCTTTAAATGGTTTAAAGGGGTTTTTCCAGTGAAAACTTTAGAAAATCTGTTTTATTCTGAGGGACTTGGGTGGATTGTTTTCTTTTCTTTTGAGGTGGAAATACGCACATACTTTGAATACGAGCATCAGATTGGACCCGCAGTGAATTTGTGAAATCTTTGTGTTCACTTTAATTCTACCTGGTGTGCGTTACACACCACCCGAGGGCTCCTGTGGCTCCTGACCACCCGCTGCTAATGAACTTGGGATATCTCAGTTTGGCAGTCTTGTGCCATACCCCTGCAAGAGAGGAGGAGGTTTTCCTAAGGACTGCTACTCACAGCAACTTGAATGAAGAGTCTGAAGCACTAGGAAACAATCATCTCCCTCTGTCTACCTGTTAAAATTCAAGATAGAAATCTCTTTGGGCCAGACTATCTTTGTACTTAAAGGCTGAATAGCAGCTGGCACAACAGACCCCCAGCCCTGTCTGATGCTCTCAGGCTCTGTTGTGATGTAAATAATACGTACTGCTCCTTGGGCCAGCTTCAGAGACAACTTTAATAACATGTCAGCGTGAATGAATGCCAAGGGGCGGGAAGGTGGGAATGCAGAAGGAAAGGAACTGGGAGAGTACGTGAAGGTTTCATATAAAGGAAGTTTGATTACATCGCCTCAGCGTGGGCTGCGTTTCAGGAAACACTGAGTTTAGAGGCCATTACTTACAGCTATCAGTTTTTGAGGTGCTCAGAGAACCCGTATAATACTGCTGATGTGGCACCATTATCATTGATAGACATCCAGAGGAAAGTATCCTCTGGGTATTCAAAACCTAAACCACAGATATGCCTAGCTTAATTTTGCTACATGCTAACCTTATAGATCTGGGGTGGTCTTTAATACAAAAATATTTTCTTTACCGCCAAATTATTTTAATTCAGTTTTCTTCCTATGTATAGCCAGTGCCATAAGCAATTAAAGCCTGAAAAACTGAAGATTTCTGGCAGTGCCCAGACATCAGATTCACATTGCACACCCCTCTTCAAACAAACAGTTGAGCACCAGCAGCCAGTAGTGAGTATACAAATGCCTGAGAGCTCACCCAGCAGCGGGCATGGAAAGAAGCAGCCCCCATATAATTGTTAAACTCTTCTTCATCAAGTTAAATGTTCAGCCATGTTAAGTCAAGCTACGAAATGCAGTGAGTAGCACTCCCATCTTGCCTCCCACAAAGGCTTCCACAACTTGCCCTTCTCCTGTTGAAAGGCAAGGCTAATAAAGCGTGAACTCTTCTGAGATGATGATCAGCCCAGGAAGTTTTGGTAATTGAGTGGCAATTAACCACAGTTGGGACACAACATTATTCAGGAACAATGGACTAGCTCCTAGCTACTGTAAATCCTAAATCATCGGGAAGCCTGATCCCTATCTAGTTTAGCTTAGTTTGCATCCAACAAGTACCACATTAGACTTACTTTGTTTTAGCAAAAGCTCAGCTAAACATCCATAGGCTCTCCATGCCCTGGCCTCATCCCAAGGACAAGGCAAAGGAAGGTATTTCTGATTGATACCTTCCACTTCCCAGCCCTGTTTCTTCCCCCTGCGTGTACACACGGCTTTGCAACAGCAGTTTTAAAGGATGTGGTCTTGCTGGAGGCTTCGATGTCAGCTCAACCCTGCATCACCTGTGGAAGGGCAATGGTGCAGATGACAAAAGCATCACTATTTGGGACATGGGAGAGCCTGCCATTTCCTGCAGCCGCTTCCCTTCGGGAGGCAGCCTTTCCACCCAGCCACTTCCCTCTCCCTTGCTTATCAGGCTTCTCAAACTATGAAAGCCCTAATGAAAATGAAACATGTATGTCATATATAACGAGGAGATGCTCAACTGCTGGGGGAAAAAAAAAGTGTGAAATTACAGTATCAGTGTGAGAGGGAGAGATATGAGCCCTCATTCCCCAGGAGAGAATTTGAAAGTGCATAATTTTTTCCATTTAAGGGGCAGCTTTTGGAGGCTGAGAGGAAGAACTAGAAGAAAAACAGCACTTACAAGCAGAGCAAAGATTTCCATCCTAAATATTTGGGACCCTTTTTTGATACACCAGCTTGATTTGGCATGGCTTGATATGCATGCACAGCTCTGATGAAGAGGTGTGGTTCCTAAGGTTCTGCCCACAGGTAATAAAAGCAGGGTACAACTTTTTGGCTGGTTTTCCTCTTCACAGAATTTAGCAGTCCTGGGTAAGGAGGAGACTTGCCTGTATTGGGTCTGACTGTGGTAGGGGATACTACTCCCTCACACTCACAAGAATCTAATTTATTTTTAAAGAGCACTTGAATATAGCATAACAATATTACCACACATCTTGCTCAAGCAAAGAATTTTTCCAATGTGTATTCAGTGCCAGATAGAGTGACTATAAAATGAGTTACTGTACCTTAAGTTTCTGCCTTGGCTAGAGTGACAGGAAGCTAATTAGACAAACTCTGACCGTGTCTTCTGGACCCAAATCCACAATACTCGGACACATAAGAATTACCAGCTGCATGAGAGCTTGTGCTTCTGGAGGGAGTTGGGCTTACAGGATGAAATAACAGGTAAAAGAGTGGAGAATGTTGGTCACTGTGGGGCCCAAAACACTAAAGAAGCAGTGTTTAAACTCTTTTCCAGCTATACTTTTAACACCTCACAATGTGGCCAAAATGTGTTAGAAGCATGTCTGAGGCATGAACGCTGGGCTCAGACCACATGTACAGCTAAGCTCTGAACATAGTTTGACTTTTTCAGGTTATTCTTAAATTCCAAAGACCAGCATATCGGAGCAAACTGCACACACGAATCCTGATGGAGCAAACGATATGTTTCACAGCCCACAAAGCCCTCGACTCTGGCAAGTTTTGCTGGGTCATGAGAGATCTGGACCTACCAGACCTCAGCAAGCAACAACGGTTTCAAGTCTGGGCTTAACTTCAGCCATAAGAAGCAAAAACCTTTGGTCAGGCAGGGGTGTCTTCTGATGCCTCTTTTGCAAGCGTCTGTGTTTCTGGGAAATGGAGTTCAAGAACTCCTGTCTTCTTAAGAAATAAAACCATCTGTCCTGTTCACACTTCCTTATCAGAAGTTGGGCTGCAAACTATGCTGAGATGTTACGTGGTCCTCTTTTCTGGTATGCCTTCCTCTATATAATCAGATCCAAATATTTCCAATACCACCAGGTATCAAACAGGGAGAAAGGAGGAGGCTAATGTCAAACTTAGTCACACCTTGAAACATCCTTTCTGAAAGGGATGAGCAAACTTCAAAGGTAAGAAGAAACACAAAATAACGGCTGCACCTCTACAAGCTGCACAGTCCTTTTTTCTTAGCTTAGGCTCAGCCGAAAAAAAAGGGGTGCAGCACTTGGGAAGGAGCTGGGCTAAGGGGCCTTATTGCAACCATTTTGTGTGTATTATCTGTATTGCCATGGCACTCAGGGACCTCAAACAGGCACTAGCACTCCACTCAACTAAACATTGCAAAACCAAACACCCCAAAGGCAGTTCCCTGCCCCTGAGAGCAAATCTTTGGCCACTGCTCTGCAGCATCTGGCTAGAGCAGGGCATAAGGAAGTGCATTGCACAAACTCCATGTAATCTTATTTCTATAACCCTTTCTCTTCTTTAACCTACTGCCCCACTTCTGTTTGTAAGCCTAACTCATCCTCTCAGTCTAAATAAATTTGTGAGCTACTTCGACAAAAGTCTTTGGGACTTTTGTTTCATTTTTTCAATTTGCATGGTTTTGAGCCACAAAAAATAATATACATTATTGAAAATCTAAACCAAAGTAACTTCCTTCTCTCTCCAAGAAAAATTCTATATGATATTTTTTAAATGTCCATCTTGAAATGTTATGATTTTGATTATGTATTTCCATAGCACCTAATGTAAACCTGTGGGTCAATGAGCAATGCAACTGGTATGACAATATAGAGCAGTCTGGTCAACTTTGGTACATAAGCACCAATTGCTTCTCCAGATGACACACAGGCATAATTCCTACCAGTTAAATATGAAACTAAGTACTGGCATACTGCATTGTGTTTGGTAAATTGGATTTGCAGGTCCCCATAAAGATAAAGGAACGTGACAAAGTCAGGGCAATACAGTCTCAGCATCTCCAGGACCTGGACCAAAACATAGGCATTCTCCCATCTCCAAAGTTCCTCCTTCTGGGCCAGCCTCATGCCTGCAGCATCCTCTTCCCCTGCCTGCAGCCACAGCAGCTTCAGTTCTATCAAAGGACCATTTTTTGGCAAAGGAGGATATCGAAGCATTGGCAGTTTTTATCTTTCCTAAGGAAAAATGACTACCTGGACAGAATAATCTGTAAGCCAAGGTTTAGAGTAGTGCAGTAGGGTCCAACTGTTCTACCACCATCAATTCATCCATCCCAAATTTTATGTAACCCATTTGCGGTGTGGGGCGGGGGGGGGGGGATGGGGGGGAAAGGAGGTATTTGAGGTATTTGTTCAAGAGGCTGTACTGAAGAACTATAATACGGGATGTTAGGTTACACAGGGTAGCAAGATACAGGCAGTGTAATGGTACAACTCACTTCTTTTTCCCCCTTCCGGCCACGCAAACCTCAACCTCATGGCCAGAACAGCAGAATGCGTGACAAAGAGGGTCTCCAAAGAAAAGAAGGGCTCCCTCAAATATTGCTCTACTCCTTTATCACAAGCGGCAGCGAGAGGAGAGGTGCCAAAGCTTTTGAGGGGGTCCCTGCAGTGGGGCGAGAGCGTAGGCGTTGTGAGCACGCTGCCTTCCCCTTCCACACAGGGGGCGCGGGGCAGGGGGAGCCCCTTCACAGCTCGGCTCTGTCAAGGCTGAGAGCTATTTGGATTAGATGAGGAATTTCAAGTGGAAACCATCTGAAAACAAATGGCATCTTATAGAACCTCTCCACAAGGTCCAGTTCTAAAGGGGGCATAAGTAAGCCTCATTTTTCCTGCTGTTGCGACCTTAAATGGGACTGGAACTGTGCGTGTGTGTTTCTGCAAAGAATCAGGAAAAAAATATGGCAGCAACAGTATGAATAAATTGGCCAGAGACGCTGAAATAGCTTTGATGCTAAACAAAAAATAAAACAACAACAAAACAAAAAAATCACATTGCAGCCATTTTAAGATTTCAGCTTCCTTCTTCAGCCCTGCCACTAAGCAGGCTTCCTCAACATGTGACAAGAAGAATTCAGAGGGATGCTTGCCAAGTGTTTTCTGACCCAAATCCTAGAGGTATCCTCCATCTGCAGCAACAGACAGCTCACTGTGGTCTATTACCTTCTGTTTGTTTTTCAACACCAGTTCCCCTAGTTAAGGAAAGAAGATGCAACCACCGAAGACAATGGACAGACAAGCATCAGCAGCACTTCTGCAAAGCTTTGAGGACTTCTCTAATCTTGAATAGGCCAGAATACAGAACAATAATGACCAAGGCATGCATATACAAGGGCATTGCTTTAGCAGACTGGGTAAAACTGTAGATAGACTCAGCTATTAGGAAAACAGGCTGTATAAAGCCTGGTGGAGAGGATTTAAGGACAAATGATGAAGGGCAGAGCTAACTGTTCAGTTTCTGTCACAGCACCACACCTACCTACTCGGCCTCTATCCGTAGGCAATAAATTTCATAGCCTGAATGAGCCAGGCAGTCAGAAATGTTTTGGTTTTTTTTTCTTTTCTTATAGGACTGAGACCCAGCTCCACATCCACAATGTTCTTTTATGTAAATGTTTGCATGCGGCCCTTCACATCTAAGTCTTGCAGCAATGCATGGTATTTAGCCAAATGCCATTCCCCTAAAGGGAAGCATATTTTTATTCTTATAATATTGCATGGAAATTGAAATGGACCTATTTTAATATGGGAAAAGTAAACATGTTTCCCCTCAGCTAGGCACTGCTGCATGACTGTGCTGGGGGTGACGGTGGCCTGAGATTTTTCTCTACACATTCCTGACCAAGATTCAGAAACCAAGAAAGAAAACTTCCCAACAGAAAAGTAACCCCCTCAATTTGACCCAGGCGTTAGGCTAAGGATTAGATCTATTTAGCCAGACATTATAGGCAAGTGCTGGCCACATCGGCAAAGCTGTCTCATTTTGTTCTTCATCAAGCCTCCCTATTTGATGTAACAAACTCCCATCTACCTACCACGTAAACATGCTGTACTTAAACTGCTTGCCTTTGATGAACCATTCTCCCTTTTGAGGCTCCATTAGGCCCAACATGAATCGAGCCTAAAAAGCTACTTAAAGCTTTTGGAGAATTCTTTGGATTTTCAGCTTCACATTTCAGCTACTGCAATGTTTGCATTAAGATGCTTGTCTGAGTTCTGCCCTGCAGGATTCAGAAAAAGAAAAATGTTCCTTTTGTACTGAACACAACCAGTAGGTATTTAGCTATTTTTTGTGTATTATGACAGTACCATCTGGCATTCATCTGCTGGGTACCTCAGGAGAATGTCCTCTTCCTACTTGCCTGTATGATGCCGGCCAAAATGATAGAGTACACCAAAGGTTAACTTCCTGTAATATGGTCTCTTGGCTTATCTTGAATGAGACAATGGTTCCTTTATATTCTTAACTTTGTGTTTCACATGTTCTCCTGCCTGCCTGGAAAAAAGGGTCATAAGAGATTCTTATGGGTCAGACACCTCCTAATGCGAAGCCAGGGATAATGCTAGCAAACTTAGTAACAATAATCTATAAGGTCGGTTGACAATGAACGTACAGAAGGAAATATGAAATAGAAATGGGAATTTGCACAGTTAGATTTGTTCTGTTCCACTGAAACGTTTTGTACAGTGGAAGAATAAACAAACCACTGCTCTTAGAAGTCATGGTTCACCTGCTGACTCAAAAACTCATGTCTGTTAACCAGCGTGAGAGAGGCCAAGGGGACTGTCTGTTTGGGTTTCTCTTTTGGTCTCAGCCTAATTTATCTTGTCAGTTCCAAGATCTCCATTCCTTTCTTGAAAGGACGATAAAGGAAGTTTGGCTTAGCCGTGCCCTCCAATTATTTTATTATTTTTTAAGCAAACAAACAAGAACTTAGAGTGGACCAGTTCAGATTGACTAGTTCAGCTGCTGAATAACAGCTTAAAGCTATTTTCATCCTAACCCCTTCCTCAAACGGCAGTTTCTTTATCCCTTTCAAGATATAGACTTTAATACTCCCAACCTGCTTCTTGCAAACAGCCTTTTCAAGAGAAACAAACCAGTCTTGAGCAATTAAGACCTATAGATCTCCCTTCACTTCCTTCAAAGCCATTGTGGAGGTGCAGCTGAAACCCATTAAATTCAATTGAGCCCAAATGGCCCATAAGTCATATGGAAACTTCCTCTGGGCTTTTAACAAAGAGCCTTGCTTTAAATTCCAAATTACAAACAAATTCAGTCTGTTCAGCTTTCACATAAAACATCAAAATTAAAGAAAACATACAGAGGAAAAGTTGCATCAAATCACAGGGAGCATTATAAGAAAGTACAACCAGCTACTCTTGTTCTGAAGTTACAGACATTTCAGTTAGAAACGTCATATTAAGCCACGGCAATATTTTCTTTAGGCAGGACTGGAAGCATGCTTTATTCAGTGTATCACAAAGTAAAACCAGTGGCATTTTCTACTCCATTCTCTACTCCAACTTTTCCCCACATTGGCTAAAGTTACTATACATTTACATATATACACATAATATGATGTATATGTATAATGTGTACATATATATAATTATATTATATCACATATAGCTACCAGACTAATCTCACATCCATATTTAATAAGTAGATAATAAAAATTTATATGCTTTACATATTTAAGTATGTATACAGTATGAATACACATTTAAGCATTGCTTTATTGTGGGACAGTTTTTTATCAACATGACAAATTTATTAGTGCGGCTTTATGTTGGAACTTTCAATCTGTCTAAGATCAGGGATCAATATACGTACTGCAAGATCGTAAGTCAGATAAACACTGAAAAGATCCAGGCAGATACTGAACTTGAAAATTATACAGTAAAATTGTTCAATAATACATCTTTATTCAGACCCCCCCCCCGGGACTGGCATGCTGTAAAAGCCTTAGAAAAGCCTCTACTTGAGGGTTAATTTCACCCTAAGGGCTCTGAGAATAACTGAAGCCCCAGATCTTTATGACTTTCTATCAATTAATGTTTTTTACCTTCTTTTTAATAAGAACTTGATGAAAAATATCCTGCTCTACCTATCCTATTTGGCACCCAAGTAACAAGCCATTAGAAGTAGCTGAATTGGTTTTCAAAGTACTGTGGAGCAGTATTTTCCTAAAGATAATGGCTCTGAGACATAGACAGACACACACACACACACACACTTTCCTGAGGTACGTGAAATTGAAACAAAAAGTAGGAGGCGTCCTTCGTGGCTAATCAGCCGAGCAGTGCTCCAAGACGTACCCAGGATGTCCATCCTTGGCAGTTGCTTCCTCGTGGTGGGACAACATCCCTGTGACGCAGAGGGAGGCAGGGTACCACTATCTGCTGACGGACTCTGCCCCACCGCTGTAGGTCTGCCAGGCCACTGGGCTATCCAACCACCGTGACCGAGGCACCGACTTTGCTTCCTTCTCATGCCCCCCCTGGCAAACGCAGCAAATCCTTGCAGCTGACTTCGTACAAACCCAGTGGCGAGGGCACAGTTCAGGTTATTGCAATGAAACAAGCAGCTCTGTTCTCCCATCCCATCTCCTCCTCCTCTTCTTCCCTCAGCCACCTCTCCTAACCCTGTGCTCTTGCTGCTCCCTCTGCACCAGCCCAGAGCTGCTCCAACCCACCAAATAGGCAGAAGCAAACGCTTTAATAGAGCCTCATACAACAAGCAAGGAGGATGGCAATGCAAAGGAGGTAGGACTATGAAGCCAAGAGCAGAAAGAGGAGGAACAGGAGTGAATCGTGGCGACAAGGAACAATCTGCCTCACAGAGCTACACCCTGGAAGACACCAAGTTCGTTAAACTAGCAAAAAGAAAAGACACCAGAAATTTGTTAGCTTGCATCTAAGAAAAAAAAAAAAAAAAAGAGTCAATATAGTATATTAACCACTTGACTTTCACCCCACTCCTTTCTCAACATCTCCAGAAATTCATTGGTATTTAGACCTCACTCCCGGGACAGTGATAACAGAAGCTACAGAACTTCTAAGACTGTGACAGAGGTCTGGGAATATTAAACAGAATACTAATTTCACAATGAATGAAGTAACACCTATTGGGAAAGTTTGAGGCAGGGTGGACAATGAACCCAACTGAAAACCTAGAGAGAAAGAGATGCTGAAATCCCTGTTTGGAAGAAGTACGTTCTCTGGTTTGTATGTTTGTTTTTTGAATTGTCCTGAATTGCAGCCACCACAAAACACTAAATCTGAAGAAGTATAGAGGGGCTATGTTCAGTTTCGAGTAAAAAGGAGAAGGAGAGGGGAATTGCACTCTGTCTGCTGATTCCCCACTACCAGGCAATAGTGAATTAAGACTGAGAAACCAAGCATGCTAAAAGCACCCCTTCTGGTGGATAAAATTTATCTAAGGACAAATTCATCCCCAGAGCTACAATATGGTTACCCTATGTTTCACAACCCTGAAAATGGCAAGAATTAAAGTAATAATAAAAGCCCTCTAAAAACACAAGCCAGTATTCTAGCCGTGTGGAAGGAAATACTCCAGTATAATTCACTTGATGTTGCTTTAGGGGAGCGATGAGGAACCTTGGGGTGGGTGTGCAGCATTGAGCACACACCAACGGCCCCAAACACAGCAACTCCTGTGGAGCCATCACATCCCCATCTCAAGCCTGCCTCTGACCCTATTTATCTTGATCCGATGCAAGTATAGAAAAGCACTGGCTCCAGTCACTTTCAGGATATTTTCATTTACAAGTTAATTCATGAGAGCTTTTCAAACCACTATTTTTTTTTTTTTTCTGAGCAGAGGGTGTAGCTTCTAATTTGAAAGGGGATTTAAAAATGGTTCTGATTCATGAGAATTTATGGACATTTCCAAGGGAGTTTCAAAAGACTGGATTTTCTTCCCACAACTCCCAGGAAATGCAGTAAAAAGTCTCCCACAGGTGGTTACTTTAGCACTTTCGGACCAATGGTGCAGGACAGTCACCTGTCAGTCTCCACCCACCTCTAGGGATGTTATGTAAGGCTGCACCCAAACCTTGTGTGAAAACCGTTCCCCACCGTAGGCACAACCAGTGTTAACTAGGACAACAGTTACTCATTATTTCAATTTCTGTATGTTGTTAATTTATAGAGAAACAGCATAGGATTGGAGGCCAATGGAACAAAGTGGGGGGCTGGAGGGGATGCTCCCCCTCAAGGAAATGAGCATCAGGAAATTCCTTAAGCCAAAAGTACTCTGAGGACACCATTATATTTAACCTAAGAACGATTTTGCATTAATCCTGATTTAGCCACTGAGATATTCAGCTCTGACTGGTTGCAGCAAGTAACTCACCAAAAAGCCCTGGATGAGGCTTTCTCCCTCACACTTCCAAGAGCTCTTTAAATGTCAGTCCTTGAGCAATAGGTTTAATACAGAAGAGCCGGATGCTTTGCAGAATTTGAAGGGAGACCTTCCACACTTTGCTTTCCAGCTGCTTTTACTGGAAGCTGTCCTAGTCACTCTGAACATTGCCTTCAGTGATAAAGCTAAAAAACCCCACCCTTGCTCGTTATCCTGACAATATTTAATTCTGACAGCGCATTCAGTACACTTCATGAAATATGGAACCCTGTAACTAATGAGGTATTTGCACATAAGGGCCATATACAGTAAATTGCAGGGCAATAAAAGTAAAGGAAAACCATGAACTGATCAGCCAGCTGTTAAAATGATGCAAAGTGCGTCTTATTAAATGCTCTGTGTTATACCCAGATGCTGACTAGAGCTCAGCCCTGGCTCCCTCAGTAAAGCTTCGCCTTAAGAAAAAAAAAAAAAGCCATAGGTCTCCCTTTCTGTTATTACATGTTGGCTCCCTACTTTTCAAACA
This sequence comes from Gallinago undulata, assembly GCA_026546715.1. Taxonomy (NCBI): domain Eukaryota; kingdom Metazoa; phylum Chordata; class Aves; order Charadriiformes; family Scolopacidae; genus Gallinago; species Gallinago undulata. Next base: position 62,139,226 of record JAOTQQ010000012.1, read on the forward strand.
CTGATGAAAAGTTCATCTCTCTACTGCCTCCCTGCTTTCCACTCATCACGTCAGGGGAGCACTATTTTGATTTTATGTGTGTGATTGCGTCCGCTCCAGCGCTAAGCATCCCATCAGCATATGACCAAATAGCAAAGCTGACATTTTTGCCATGATTATCCACGAAATGTGTTTCCTACCTCTGATTTACAAGAGCCCTATTCATGAGAAATGATTAATAGCTCACTAGCGCTGCCAAAAAGCACATAAATCTAGACATCCTCTATGCTCCTGACATGCTGCTCCTCTCGCAGAGATGTTCAGATCTCTCTCTCTCTCCCTCTCTCCCGCTTATCTGTGTCTGATCCCCAACGGGCACACGCTTGTGCTGATTAGGCAATACGGTTGCTGACTGGGACAATCTTAGGCTTATATTACTGATGGCACCCAATTAGAGGCTGCAGAAAGCAGTGTCCTTCCTGGCTTGTACTAGACAAGCATGATTAAGTGTTAAATGCCTTCTAAATTAACAGGCAGCATCACCCATGTGTCTGTTACAACTTATCAGGGTAAGAAACCAGCTCCATTGCCAAGTTTCCTCTGTTCACAGTTTAGTCTCCCAGGCTGTAGACTAATAGGGCTGAGAAGAGGGCAAGCTGCATACAAGCATACACCTGACTCAGCTGATGCTTAACTTATTCAACAAGGTACTATATACTTGGCATTAAACACACCTTTAAGTGCCCCACTCAGATGTGATAGATTTAAACAAGCAGCATCTGAACTGGGGCCCATGATATCACTCTCCATTCCCTCACCACCCCCCTACCCTGGTCTAATAAAAGCTATTTCACAGTTCTTGAGCATCCTTCTTCTCAAGATCCTAGAGTGTTTTGCAATTATTAAAGAACAGATCATACCATGCCTACCCATTTTATTCCATAATTTCAATGGGTCTGCTAGCACAGCAAGACACACGCATACACACACAAAAAGGTAGCTCATTGTGCCTAGTACGTGAAGAGAATTTCAAGGTTGCAGTGCTTTCCCTAATGTGTATCCACTATGGCACAAGCCTTTAATTGTACGATCACATTCTACTTTACAAATAATACAGGGTACAACATGCCTTTTCCTTGCTGACTTTGATGCAGACAGGTTACAGCTTGCAACCATTTTTCATTCCTGTATTCACAATGTTCACTGTTGTTACAATAGGATGCATTTTTCATGTAAGGTACTACCATCAAACCTCAGAATCACACACAACTCCCACTGACTTCTCTGGAAACCCCAGGTATTACCCCAGCTGTAATAAAAGTAAATAAATATAATTAAAAATAAAATATTATAAAAGAGCACTGTTTTCTCTAGGTGTGTTTTGATAATATTCTTGGCACTCGTGTTCTGCTCAGGTTTTTTACTGCTTAACTTCCTCATGATTAATTACGGGTCCAAGCTTACAAACTGCTACCAACTATTGAGTGCAGCCACACAGAATTTTGCCAGATTGTGCATTTTCAACAGATCCTGTTTGCAGACGAGCAATAAATAAAGCCTTTAAATAAAGGCTTTATGACTGCAAAAACTACTTCTCAGGTAAACCTGGAAAGAATTGCACCAATGTGAAGCGATATCTTGCCTAGTTGGACAGTCTTCAGAAGTGCAAATGCCTCTCCGTTCTCCACATACCTTAACTTACCTGTCGGGTATTGGTATTAAGTAACAGACAGACTTTCTTTAAAGCAGGGCTCAACTGTTTCTTTAGCGAGTGAAGAGTGGCCTATATAATCCTCATTTCTTTGCCAGGGATAAGAGAGTTATTAGCATTGCCACTCTGGCCATTGTATCACAAGTTCCTTCAGCAGCCGAATATTTAATTGCTGTTTCTTGCCAGGACCTGATGTCCAGACACGTATCCCGCGCAGCTGTATGTGCAGCCCTCGCCACGGGCTGCATCCCTGAGGAAGAAGCAGCTGATGACAGGAACCACAACGTTCACTGCGGTTGCATTTTGTGCAACGCCGGTTGCAGAGCACTTCCCCTCACACAAAGCCAGAATCAAACAGCAACAGCCACCCTCACCGTTCAGCTTGCCCAAACCTCCCCGGCCACTGAGTCATAAGCCCCAGAGGGCCCTGACTCTCCGCTTGCTCCTAAGCCACGCTTGCAGCTTCTTACCTGACTTACTTCTACTGAGGCATTTGGAACTATTTGGAAGCATTTTGGCGTAGCCAAATCCTGCTCAGGCTCCTCTTTGCTAGAATACTGCCTGCCTACGAGCACCTTCCTGCATGTTCTTAACACATTTAAATATTCCTAACCAGTTAGCCCGAAGGAAAGCTGTTTAGCACATTTAACATCTTTACCCAGATCTGACATTTTCTACAGATGTAAGAACCAACTGAAGGCAGTCACTAACACCTTCCTGTATTAAAAAAAAAAAAAAATTCCAAAAGAACAGCTACATGCAAAGTAAACAGGGAATTCTTCCATATAACAACACAACTTGCTGCCCCAAGTGCAAAAGGAGATTTTTTTAAAAAAAACAGAAAGTTACAAATAATGAATGTTATTTTTTCACTCTGATTTCTGTGATGGGTGCAAAGCAGAGCAGTTAGGACAAGGTCTTAATTTTATCATTTTCCAAATGGCAGAATCAAGGCCAACGGAAACTGTGATGAAACCCCTATCTTCTGGGTATCTACCCACCCCTCAGCTTTCCAGACAATACAAAACCTTTGTTTTCCCTCAAGACTGTGCTGAATAACCTAGAATTGGATAGATCACACACAAAAAGACCCACCCCGAAAAATTGTCCATGTACTTTAACCAGTCCTTATATTTTCTTGGCCACTTCACTGCGAACACAACACACCAACTTCTCTGACGTAACACCCCTTAGTAGCTCACATCGGAAACATTATCTGTCGGGGTCGGCTGCACTATCTAATTGAGATCTCCCAACAGCTCATCTTCACTAAGTTTCATAATTACGTGACTCTGAGTGTCAGCGATCCTCACTCAGCAGTTCCATGGGAGCTTTCTCGGTAGACACCATTTATCATATTTCTTTTACTTTCGTTCTTATTTCACCATCTGCAGTACTCAGAACAGTTTTCAGATACCCTTTCTTTCCACAAGAGATGGTGCTTGTTGCTTTGGAGACTCATATTGAAACAAGAGCAGAGAGGAATAAATGACATTTGGGGTATTTCATTGCAGCTATAACCTCAAAGGTAGGAGTAAAAGAGAGGGGAGTTTAAAATAACTTTCATCCCTCTTGTCCATGAAAACGTACTGTCAAATTACATACTTGTGTTCTGGCAGTAGATGATATATTTACCAGGGTTCTTCTGCCTATCTCCTTTTGTATAACAAAATGCTTTTACTCAAGGTTTGGGCTATTTGAAGGATTGTTCAACACTGGCTTATTCTACGGCTAACAAATGCATGATTTAAGCAGGGAATGCCCAGAAGTGAGTGTAGGAATCAGCACTCGACTATATCTTCTTTGGACAGGTATTTTCACAGACACAAATATGGCTAGATAAACTCTCAGGGAAAGTAAAGAAGAAAAAAAAAGGGGAAATTATTTTCATCGATCATCTGCCTTAACTTTCCAAACTTGGTTCCTATTTATTTATGAAAGTAAGTACAAACAGCGTTTGAATTCAAATTACTGACATAAAGAACCATGATACTCTGATGTTTCATATGTTAGCGTGCATGTTCTGGGTGCTATTTCAATCACTCTTAAATCAAAAGAACAATCTGTCCACCTGAAGTTCATTATGCCATATTGTCAGTAAAGAAATTAATGGATACCGGTACCCACCAAGATTTGAAATGTAGGAAGCAACTTTTTCTACCACTAATGATTTTTCAAGAGCATGTGTTTAAGCCTCAAACACTTAATGGCAGCAGCGTATACTTCTATCTGCTAGGCATATCTAAATGATATCAAATCAATTGTGACATGCTTTGGGAGAATTTTATCATTAAATATTTTGCACACATCATCTTGACCCTGACACAGTTTGACTAAAAAAATAATCTGAGTAACTGAAAAGCTTTTTCCTAAGATGAGAGCCTTATGTGACCTAAACTCTATTTTCTTTGCTTAAACAAAACAAACAAACAAGCAAGCTGAAAACCCAAACTTTGAGCTTTCTGAATAAATTAATCATAATTAAGTAAGGAAAGTAAAAGTTGGGTGGTTCTGGCACAAGCAGAATCAAAGCACCTTCCATTATTTAGCTAATACAAGCAATTTTGTTAAACAAACTATACCTTTGTTCTGTAAATTTTGGAAGCTAGGCTTTGGACAGATGTTCCCTGCTGGATGCAGACATGCCGGGGGAAGGTTGTAGCCCCAGCTGTTGATCATCATTTCTTTACAGAGGTTACTACTCCCTCACATTTGTTGCCAGAGCTCGCTTACCCAAACACGCCTGAAGCCACTTGAAGTTAAAGTGAGGGGCATTACTATTTAAACAGTTTAAAGTAACTAGGCACAGCTGCTGGAAGAGTTCCTGCCTGTCTGTACCTTTAAACTTCCACTGTTCACAGGACTGCAAGTTTTCACAACTTCTTGTCGAGGCAGAAGCTTTTCTCACCTTTTTGTGTAGCACCAGCGATCAAATCCCAAATGCCACGCTTGAATATTTAGCCTTAAATGCCTCCTAATTAAACACTGACAATTGTGCTAAATGTGCTAGCAAACTACAGTCCTGTTTCAGCTCTAACTTTCTGCTTTGTCTAACTTTCAAATCGCTTTCCATCAAGTTCCATGGTCCTAGAAACAACAATTAAAATCTGTGTTATCTCACTGTGCAATGGTGGCGTGCAGACCTGTGTGACACATTTAAGGGTACAACATGCCCAAAATGCAGCCCTGCTGCAGTGACACTGGAAGGCACCAGGCCATGGGCAGAATACAGGACACGCTTGATGTTCTAGACAAGTTCCTCACCTTTCTCTGCTATTTTCCCACCTACAAAACAGTGAAGCTTTTGCAGAGTTCTTTGAAATCTGTGTGAAAAGTGCTATGTGTTTGTGTATGACAATTGTTATTAAGAATATGTATCCACTATTCCTTGGCAAGTTAAAGAAAAAAAAAAGCATCATACAAATATTCCATCAACAGACAATTAGTATCGATACAGGAATGGTTATGACTTTAGAATAATGCAAGGTTTATTTTCTCACCTTTTTTATATGAAATATATACGTAAGACCATATTCCAACATAACTCTAATTAAGGGATGCATTGAGTTTACAACTTTTTCAGGGATTTTTTCTGTCTAAAATGTCGTTCACAGCAGGCTATTTGTGTGGTGACGTTTCTATCCAAATGAAATTGCTATGTCTAACACCTTTTTTCCTCTCCAAGGAAAAATACTATTTTGCAGACAAAACAGGAAGTTATCCAAGTGTTTAAGAAAAGAATTTGCTGGGTTTTCTCCTTCAGCATAGAATTACTTCACTTTCATGCATTTGTCTACCTCCTCTACTGTTTGAGCTACAGATAATACCAAGTAGCAAATAATATGCAAAAAATAATATGAAAAGAACATTACAGATACAAAGCCAATCTTTCAAGACTTGCAACCTCCCAAGATTTGCCAGACAGTTGCATTTCAGGCCCCTTGGGGTACACATTGCATGCAGGACCATGGATGACATGACTGTTTTTTCCTAAAGCCATTTCCTTGTTCAGTGGACAGACTAGGTGCTAATTATTACACGCATGAATGTTCAACATATTTTTTTTATTCTTACTGCTCTCCACAAGGCACCAGATCTTGTTTACTGACCTGTACTCAAGACATGCTTTGAAGACAGGATTATGAATGTCTGTTGACTTTTCTCTCATGCCATCCTTGTACTACTCAAGAGCTTTGCAAGCAAGAAATTACCTATGTGATTTTGTGAATGGGATGAGCTTCCCCTCATTTCCACAGGTGAAAAGATCATATGATGATAACCTGGAAATTCATAGCTATTAAGTAGCTTCACTTAAATCTCCACAATTAATTTACTTTCCACCACATCCCTGCTATGTTTTGTCAGTTCTTGAGTTCTTCTTGCATATCCGCTAGGACATTTGTAAAGCCTGGACTCTGGCAACATTGGGACACATTGCTTCTACCTCCCGATTATTGAATTATTTCTCCAAATTGTTGGAGTTCCTCAACAAAATGGATAGACACATTTTTTTTGTCAGGTGAAAAAGAAACATATTTCTCTTAAACTCGTTCTCAGGAGAAAGAAACAAAAAAAAAGCAGCCATTTTTTCTGAAGCTTTTGATATTCAGCCAGATGCAGTTTCCCGGTTTGTACAGTGTTAGTCCAAATAATATACATTCGACAAATTTATAAGCAGCTGAAAACAGGGTCTTGTGATGAAAAGTGTCAAGCAAGCTTAACTATAGGTGGCATTCACAGCTTCACCTATAATTAATATCTCCTATGAGAAGTCTGCTAGTAATTCAGACGAAGCAGGCAGCACAAGGAATCTCTGCATACCTACACAAAAGAGCAAGGCTGCGTTAAAAGGCCTCATTCATCCCTCTGATGATCTGAGACAAACAGGCATCAAATAATTTATACCATGTAATCAGCGTTCCCAACCTCAGCAGAGAACCTGAATACAGCACAGAAGCAAAAATGAGCATCTAACCCCCCTCCTTGGCATTCCTACATATAAACCAGTAAGTCAGTGGATTATTACTGAATAAGGAAGTCAGAAAGGAAAACTTCACTTGCAAACAAACCACTTCTAGCTAGCTTGGAAGAAATACGTGATTTTGACCTAGCCAGTTTTTACCCTGGTGAGTCACGGCTAGAGCTGTCCTGATACGGCCAACAGTAATTATCATCCACGTCTTCACATGGTTGACACTATTCCATAAAGGAAAAGACAAGAAAGGAAAATGCCTTGTCCCTAATAAGCTTGGCTCTGTGTCATTGGAAAGAGACCTTAAAATCTGACTGACATCTGCATTCCTCTTTGTCTTACTCTGCTAATGTTTCTAAAGCCAGCTTTCCTCCAGTGTGGTTCTTACGTGTGTCTATGGACTACGGGAGTAAATTATTGCTCTATCACAGCTCATTGACCCCACATACTACAAAGTATTGTGGTCCCATAAAGAGCTAAGAAATCCTTGATGATTTGAGACTCCGTAGCATACTACTGCGCTTAGCAGAATCACTAAATAATAGTAAAATATAATCTGTCGTTAACTGAATAATCATTTTATTTCCCACCATGGAAGTGGAAGGAAACATATAAACACTTCATGTCTTTTTATGGAAATGAAGACCAACACATTCAACTAGCTACAGTGTGGTTTCCCTCCTTTTTAAATCAGAAAAATATTTTTAAGCACTTATTTATGTTTTCAAGATTGTCTTGACATCTGCTCTTAAAAAGCACAATGAAAGGCATACTTTTAACTACAAACACTGATAAAATATGGTAACGCTCTGTTTTTCCCTGCTGCAAAACTGCCAAGTAATAAGGATTTGCATGACTAAGCTTCTATTACGCTGACATATGCAAAACTGAGGAACGATCATTCTTTCTCGTTTGACAACACTTCGAAGGGAAAACACTCCTTTTAAATCCTCCAGGACATGCCGGGCCCCAGACAAGATGAACAGTATCATTCAACCAAATCAATTTTTAAATGCAGGTTTAAATGCTGAGTACTCTTAAGCAGAGACACTTGGATAGTGACCTTATTATGGGAGGTAAAGGTCAGTAGGGATTTGACTAACACTTGCAAACACACTGTATTTTATTCGATGTGTCTCTACACAGAATCCGCCACACCATTTGGAATCCACTTCTTTGAACCTAGGTATGTGTAGTAAATGTTTAAATAAGCTTCTTGAAGCACCTTCACAAAGTTCCGGAATCTGCGATCAATATATTGGATTAAAACAAGAGTCAGCTAAAGGATAAACATTTTAATAAACATTTTCAAACTTGGGTGCTTAAGGTTATTTTCATACCAGTAACTACCATCGGCCAGCTTTCCTCTGGGAGCAGCGTCTGCTGGTCCAGTTGACTTCAAGTGACTGGCAGGTGCTTGGCTGCCCAGAATAATATTATTTATCAGCCTAATCTTAGGCACAAATTTTAAGTTGTTGCCCTCTTTCAGAATGAAGTTTCTCTTTATTTACTCGGCATCTTCCATGGTACTACACAGTATATTACAACTTAGATTTCAATATAGATCACAACAAAATGTCCCTCTTGACTTGGGGGGCCCGGAACTGGATGCAGTATTCCATTTGTGGCCTCACCAGTGCAGTAGATGGAGAGAATGACTTCCCTCGACCTACTGGCCACACTCTTCCCTCTGCAGCCCAGGATTCCTTTGGCCTTCCTGGCCACAAGAGCACACTGCTTGCTCATTGTCATTTTGCTGTCTACCAGGACCCCAGATCTTTCTCTTCAGAACTTGTTTCCAGCAGGTCCATGCCTAAGCTGTATTGGTGTCTGACATTCTTCTTCCCCAGGTGCAGGACCCTACACTTTTCCCTGTTGAACCTCATGAGGTTCTT
>JAOTQQ010000012.1:62147882-62178372 GCA_026546715.1 Gallinago undulata
CAGTCCACCTCACTGTCCCCTCATCCAGCCCACACCTCCTTAGTTTCCCAATGAGGATGTTATGGGAGACAGTGTCAGAAGCCTTGCTGAAGTCAAGGTAGATGACATCTGCTGCCCTCTCCTCATCCAACCAACCAGTTACATCCAACCTGTAATTTATGGCATACATCTGCTTGAATGGCCATAAACTCAGAAGTGTGAATCCCTGATATATCTAGAGCATCTAGACACCACACACAAAATAAGACATATCAAAAAAGTTGGTATATTTTTAAAGATAAAACCATCAGTTGCAAAATATTTGGAAACTGGCTACCAGAGTACAACTATTATGTCATCTCCTATTACAACCCCGTGTAATCTCCCAGATTGGGTGAACAGCCTGAGGAAAGAAGCATTTCCAGGGAAAGCATATGATGCCCACATTTGTAAAGATGCAGGAAGAGGGCTGGGTTTCAACATACATCAATCTCTGCCTCTTGCGAGGAAGTAAATAGACTTTGGATGGTGAAGCCAGCTCGGTCGCGATTACAATTGTTTACAAGATCCTGAAAGTTACTGGAACTGTAATTAAAGCAGGGGTGCGGGGGCACAGGCCACTGCACCAGAGCCCAAACTCATCGCTGGTGTTGTCACACCTTTGCCACCGCATTGCTGCATCCTGGATAAGCTTTCCTTAATGGTAATCACTGGTGGCAGCCATTTTCAGTTCAGTTTTGTACGTAATGAGGCATAAATGATTGTGCTATCTGCCTCTTTCCATCTGTTTACCTCTTGCCACTCCCTCCCTCTCCCCCAGCCTCCCTCCCAGAAAACTTTCAGAGCTGTTGGCCAACCCAAATTAGCAATCGCTCTGACGGAAAAGCAAGCAGAGCTCAGCTGCTCCAGTTGGCAGCGACCAATTGCCCAGCCAGTACTGGGCATGATGCAGGGTGCTGGGCGAGACAACGTGCAGGCTGCTCTTTACAGAACGGCACGCCGTCGGACAAATGGAGAGAGGTCAATGTCATCTTCCACTGTGAAGGAGAAAGGGACAAAGGGCACCAAGCCAGCAGAAACCACGTTTTATTAGCCTCACTGCTCACAGACTGGCTTCTTTCCGTGGTGGTTCTCCACTATACGGTCTGTTTGCATTTGGTAGGGACCCGGCGATGGCACCGGTGCTGTCAGAGGGGCACAGGGGAAAATGCACTGGCGAAAAGACAGATTTCCTTTCCCAGTAGCCAATGATCGGTGGTCACCTGGAACAACCAAAAGATGGAAATGAGATGAGAAACAGAAAAAAATTTTAGTAATTCTAGAATAAGGAAGTAAGCCTCAGTGCAAATCTTTCCCAAGTAACTATGCACTCACATACAAAATTAGCATCGTTTTCTGCTTACTGTCTTTTCAGTTTTTCAGCAACTCACCAAGTGTTGTCTTAATGCTGAGAATAATCATTTCCCTTAAAACTTATCAGTAGCTAGCAAGTGTCCTGGAGAAGAGACACATTTCCTTCCTCCCTCTTTGTTCCTCTCCAGGACCGCTCTCCTTACACAGGGAGTCTTTCGTTTGAGGATTTAGGCTGAGAAACCCACACTCAAAGTCATAAGAAAATCAGATAAATAAGGATGGAATTAAACCATGAATTAATTATTTGGTAATACTGTCTTCCAGATTAATGTCTCCTTTGGATTATCTGATGAATGCTGCAGTTAACTAACTTTCTTTTGATCCTCCTACTGGGAAATATAGAAAGGATGAGATGGTGGGGGTGGAAAGATAATTATGCTCAAGAAGATGGCAGTATATTATCCATAGTAGGAAGGTTAAACTCACATAGTTCCTTCTCAAGACTCCTACTACCAAGTAGAGATGCCGGTGTGAAGCTGTTTAGCGAGTTTCAAATTGGTACACGTTCTCAAGCTCTTGCGACACCTGGCATAAACTGAATACATTGAGACTTGTAAAAAAACAGTGATTCATTGTTACTCGTTAAGAAAAGAGCCAGAGATTCATGGTAACCCTGTTTTTCTGGAAAAGTACATCTACACCCCAATTTTTACCTGTTTTATGAGACAAACTACAGGTGAGGTTGAGAACAGAATCTGGAACCTGATCAGTTCTACAAAATTTTAGGGACTGTCACTTATATCCACAGACTCTGTGCAGTATTATGCACGGTGAGCTGTGGAGATGCAAGGAGTGACCCCACAGCCAGGAAGATCTGGCATGAACAGTGTGCGCTTTTCAATGGTGGGCTCAGCCTCTCACAAGTAGCTTCATCCGAGGGTTGAAGTGGATCTCTTCTCTTCTGCACTGCAATGGCTGAATTCTGATCTCCTACTTTGACACAATTATTTTTCACTAAACAATCGCATTTCATGTGCACCTATTCCAGAAAACTATTGATTTGCATTTGCATAAGGAACATTTTAAGTAACATTTTTTTATCAAAAATTTGACATTTCATTCTCCCATCTGTGATTGCCATAGTTAAATCTCAGGGTCTGAACTCCACTTTGTTATCTCCTACAGGCCATTATACCATTAAAAAAAAAAAAAAAAGGCATGTTAACTACTTCTCTTGTTTAAAATAGCTTCAGTGCTGCTCCAAGCTTAGCAGGAGAGATGTTCATATTTAGCAGGCTCTGCCGCTTACTTTCTTCTTGTCTCATCAACTCTGCTTAGCACCAGGCATGAGGAAATCAAGAAGACAAGCTAGCCAAAGTGAGGCTGAAGTTGTAGAAGCGGAGCTCATAAAAGACACAGAAGGGGTAGGCACAGCATGTAAAGGATAGGTGGACTGAGGAGGGGGTTCAGCAGGTCTTACATGAGTTGGGGGATGGTTTAGAGGGAGTACGGGGAGAAGACATAGGAAGTGAAAGCGTGCAGAGCTGTGTAAGGGGAGGCTAAAGTGAAAGCATGAGCCAAAATGTCAGTTCTTGGAGCACTGAAGTCCCTGTGCAAACCTTTGAGTGACACAGACTGGCCCTTCAAGCCTGTGGCTCTCCTTGAGCATAGCCTTTCTGTACCGAGTTATCAGTGCATCAAACCAAAGGCAACGGAGCAGCTGCCATGCTGCCCTTGGGAGCAAATGCAATAGCACCAGGGACTCTCTTCACAAGGCACTAGGCTCTGCGTTGGGAAAAAACAAACTCCCAAGAGACTAGATGTCCATATACAACAGGTACAAAATGCAGAGCTAAGCATTATAAAGTCTTGGATCAAGCTGGGTAAGCCCTCATGAATTCTGGCAAGCTGTGGGACTGGAAACCATACTTCACTGGGCCCAGACGCAGTTCTGCCGTAAATCAGAAGTGACAAAAACATCACCAACAGATAAACAACATCATAAATCCTGTTGCTTGGCTCCTCTTCTCATTGCAGCGCATTGCATTGCATGTGGTATCCAAGACACTAGATAAAAATGCACCAAAAAAAAAATTAATAATCTTTAAAATCATACTCCTCCTTCCAGTTCATCAATTACATTAATAACACCATCAATATGCCAGAAGACAGACCTTTCTCTAAGTAAATGAGATCTAAGCTTCTTTTCAACAAATTAAAACATGCCAATAAATTAACTTATCATATATGGGCCAGGTATAAACTTCATCCAGGATAGCAAAAGTGCTAGTAACCCTGACCAAATTCCATCTTTACGTGCAGAGTACTGCCTCTTTTTTTTTTATTTTCTTAGCAATGCAAAATATTGAGGTTATTGTTTAAACATATCTTCCAAAGAATACAGGAACAGTTGGGAAATGGAGAGACAGATGACGTGATGGGGAAGAAGTTTACATTGAGATCAGTTAGTCACACTGCACCTCCTGGTTCTCTGGAAAATGTAAAAAGCAGGCAAGAGAGTTACATGGGGCAAGACAGCAAGGAGCACATAAGGCTGGATTTGTTCAAAAGTGCTTCCACAAAAGAAACAGCCATAGAGCTATCCAATTCAACCTCACATCTGCTTCCAATTTTATAGTCTTCTGCGTCTTTGATGAAAATCCAATTTTTCCCAAAAGGAATTGCAGCACAGTTGAGTAAAGAAAGGTCTATTGATAAATCTAATGCATCTTTTACAGAGTGTGATGCTTCAGGGGTTTGGGAGTGGGGGGAGAAGGGGTTTGTCTCATAATGTTGTGCTGCATCTCTAAAGCTCCCTTTACATGTCACCACTTTCTAACCTAAGAGGTCTATTTAGAGCAAGACTGAACTGGAGTGGAGGCTCCAAGCTAGCTCCATTTTTATATTTTTTTTTACTTTTGTCAGAGTCCCTAGGCATCTTGGACACTCGCCTGCACCTAACCAGACGCAGTGTGAGATTTTTTTTTTTAGTGCACGTTTTTAAGCAACATGAGGTAGCACACGTCCAAATCCACTTGACACCGGTGTGTCCTTTTGACACCCTCCCCAAAGAAAGCCGCAAACAAAGAATAACACTTCAACAAAAAACAGTGCTTATTTTATTATATTTCTTTCATAGACATGAAGAAAATGAGCACTGTCCCAATAGTTCTTATGGTAATGCTACCCCTACCTATGGGCTAGTTCTCATCCCAGCTGCTTATATTAAACTCTTGGCCCTTTCAAAATTAACAGAAATCAACAGGGACAAGACACTCTGCTCCTATTTCAAGGCACACAAAAACTTTGGGGTCTTGTCTGTCATCAGCCCACTATTTTCTGCTCTGCAGCCTTGTCAGAAACAGTCCCCAGGCTACATAGGACACAGAGCTTTTCAGGGGGACATGAAAGGTACTATAAATTGCCATCCGACACAATTGAGGCAGAAATTTGACTGGTATAAGAATGCAAAATTCCACTGAAGTCAGGGGGCCTGTGCTCATTACTGTCAAGGCTTCGTTTCACCCATTAAAAAGTGAACTGTCAGCTAAGCTATGCTCTATGAACTCTTGTGGGATTTCCTGCCTTCTTAAGTTACGCATTTCCAGTTTACCTACAAGCCCAGTCTAAATGCATGAATTTAAAATAAAATGCATTTCTAGAGACACAAGATAGACTCTCTACACTACACACTGCTCCCACTGTCAAAAAACCAACAACCTAGATATGTCTTAATCACACCTATCCTCCTAACCAACCTGGGTGGAGGAAAGGCTGAATACTCTTTGGTGAGACAGGAAGGTCTGGTCAACTATAGGACAAAGGCCTTAGTGCTGATCTTGCCTTTTTTGCAATGTAAATCTACAGGGATTGTACAAGTTAACCTGCTGCTTAAGAGGGACCCCAAAAAAAAAAATAATACCCAAACAGCCCAATAACTTTTCCCTCTTCTTCAGCCAAGACAAAGCCATGAACGATGCGATATTGGTGCTAATTTACTTAACATAATTTCTTATTTGAGCACATGTCTGGGGGTCTGTGGAAGCATTGGGACTGGATAATCCACTGAATGATCTTTAATCAGACAGTAATATTAGGTGCTAATAGCTCCGATAAAGGGGCTGTTTAACCCAACTGTTAACACAAAGGCGTGCCTTTCATTTCAACAATGCATTTGCCAGTCATATTAATTAAAACTAATTCCTTGAAGGCCACAGAAAGCACAGAGTAAACCCACATGGAAAATTCTAGGTTCTACCATCACAAATCACATTAAAGAAAAAAAAATTATCCTAAGGCAACGAAATTTGTCTCAGAAAATATACTCTCTTGGAAATTCTCAAATTGTAAATTCACAACAAACCTAAAAAGGGCTTTAATAGAGTCTTCTGAATGCGTAACTATCTATCTGTGGCTCTGTACTGCAACTTCATAGCAGTCATTAAAAGCTTCTAATAAGTCAAAGCACTGAGCCTTGCTAAAGGTCCTGAGGTGACAGTTATTTACGTGTCATTTAGATGACTGTCCACGACTAGAGTGGTTTAAGTGAAGCCGCACAGTTAAGTCTCCTAGATAGGTTAGCAGGATTCTCAATTTTATCTTTTTCTCTTTCTATCTCTAGAGAGTTTAAACAAATTTTATATACACATTCGTCAGGCTATAAAGGGGTAAATTCTTAACCCCTGCACACAGATTTAAGGCATAAAACTTACAACTAGTTCTGCTGGAAAGTCTTTGTTAAGATTATATGCACAAGTGATGGTTTATTCTTTTAGAAGGTTTTCAGAAAAGTGTTTGACTCTCCAAAGGTCCTAATATACTAAGAGGAATACAGGAAAAAGATGCAATTTAAGCACTTCAGTACTAGAATGAATCCCCAAGAATCTTTTGGTTAAGAGTTAAAATGCAGCCAGGTTAACTCCCCACTTCATTTCCTTCTGGAGTCTGTGAACGGAGAAGGAGTCAGCTAGCAAAAGGTGAAATTATTAACCATGTGAATGTAAAGCTGTACTGAGATGTGAAAGCACAGACCATTCTGCCAAGACCTACAAGATCCAGAACCTCAGAGGACAAAAGAGCATTATGAAAAAGCATACTCCAGAAATCTGTGCAAGAATCA
This sequence comes from Gallinago undulata, assembly GCA_026546715.1. Classification (NCBI taxonomy): domain Eukaryota; kingdom Metazoa; phylum Chordata; class Aves; order Charadriiformes; family Scolopacidae; genus Gallinago; species Gallinago undulata. The sequence continues at coordinate 62,154,334 of JAOTQQ010000012.1, forward strand.
AACACTCTTCCGGTAAACTGGAGTAGTGGACATAAGCATCAAAGATTGATATGTTAAAGTTTTCTTGCCAGAAGGTCAGTGCCAGTTATGCATATCTGTCTCCAGGTAAACAAGATTAAAAGCCATCTGGACATAGTCCAGGAGAACCTGCTCTAGGTGACCCTGCTTGAACAAGTGGTTTAGAGAAGACAACTATTAGAGACCACTTCCAACCTCAATCTTCCAGTTGTGAAAAGAAAAAAAAAAACACCTACAAGGTGATGTTTCAACTATTAATACCTACTCACCTACCCCACTGAGAAGTTAAGACAGGAAGTATAACTTTTGAAGATGATGCAGCAATGTTCCTGTAGCTCCATTTACTTTCACCAAGTTAAATCTGACTCCAAGTAGTTAGTTAGGAATGTAAGAAATCTTTCCTATAAAGGAGTTTTGCAAAGGAGTTTTCCTATAAAGGAGTTTCACAAACTTTTAGCATTATCTTAATGCAGTTTTGTTAACTGAATTATATTCTCATTGATCAGCATAGGGAACTCCCACCAAAACAGGCAATTGGACATTTGAGTTCAAATCAATAGCAAGCATTGAAAGTGATATTCTTCTTCTGATTCACATAGGAAACCCCCCTTAAACAATAATGGGAAGCATACAATAAATTACCTTGCTAAAAATCCTGCAAAATAAAGACAACTTTTTACTATACCTGTTTTGGTACTGGTTTGGGGTTTTGTTTTTAACCTGATTTACATCACACATTACTGAAAGTTAGCATGAACTCTGGTTTAAGCTTTCTTGCAGGATATAATCCATCCTCTGACTGGCATTACCAAGTTCATCATACAGCCTTCTACAGTTTCTCTGAAAATGCATTTATTCTGAAATCACTACTCCATAAACCAGAGCAACTGTTACAGGACTTGAACATAACCTTTATTCACAAATAAAGCATCTGTACAGGAGACTATTTGGTAAAGTACTTTGTCCCACAATTGCTGTGTCAGTTTCCCCACTTAGCTATGTCCTAAGCTTAGCTGGGCAGAATTTTAAACTCATTAGCAGAAATCCAGGCTTTCTTATTTTGTTAATGTTTACAAACCAATCACTTCCTGGTTCTTAGTAAATTTACAGCCCAACATTCAAGGGACTGTAAAATACTATATAGAATTATGTTAGCCAGGACCTGGATTGACACATTTTATTGTTTGGGAAGCAAATTCATTTCATCCTGGAGTTGATTTTTTTTCCAAGGAAAATGTATTGAAGCCACTAGCACTGAGAATTAACAGAATCCTTGTGTTTGTCAATAAGGTCATGCAAGTGTTGATGCCTTCTGGAAGTAAACTTCTGTTAGAAATGCTGTTGTCATTCATTAAAAAGAAATAGTATCTTAGAAACTTAAAAAAGCATCCCAATTTGCGAGAGTGCTTTCATTCAAGAGTAATCAAATCATCTTGCACTTTTTCTTGATGCCAACACAATGCAGGTAAATTGTGACTATAATCATGTGACCACAAAAAAATATGTATCATTAATTTGGACAGAAACATTTCAAATAGCAAAGAACAGAGAACTGCTAATCACCATGGCAGAAGGTCTAAGACATCGGGCATTTCATTGGCAATTATTTGAACTATGGCATTTAAACTGCTGGCCATTTTCTTTGTTGCTTTATCCTCAGAATTGGTCAACATTCTAGATCCTGCCTGCATTCTGTATGGAGCCTAACAATAGCTAGATGGAAGATGTTAAATGAATATCAACTTAAATTAATGTGACAAGAGTGGCTTTGTGCTTAGGCTTTGCATTCAGTAATTTATTTACTCCCCGTGTCTTTAGAACAAGAATCTCTTCTTCTCTGCCTATCTCTCTGGTATCTTCTAATTTTCCAAAATGTTTGTTATTGCATGTACTGCCATCCTCACATAGGCATTGCCATCAGGACATTTGATCACAGGTGAACTTTTTCCAGAAATATATCTCTTCCTCTACCCCTCTCAAAAAAGGGGCACAACATTGTCCAGACCAATGAAGATGCAGGCACAAAAAAAAACCCAGAACTTGGCTTAAGAGCATACTCTTGGGATCCTTCACTTTAGACTGCCACAACCCAGAACCCCATTTTTCCTTCCTCTGTGGCACAGACCGGTCTGCTGTCTTAAGACCATATGGAGAATTTCATTGAACTTTGGCCACTGAAGAAACCTAGTCACGCCCCAACCTTCTTTATTGCCTTCCTGTATCACATTATACCAATGTTATGTACTATTGATCCTAAGCCTTCGAAAGGGTTCTCAAAAATGTCTTTTACCCGCTATAGAGGAAGTCTCACAGGGCAGATTTTCTCTGTGTCCTTCTGGAATTTTTATGGCAAATAACCACATGCAGAACCTAAACTGAAAGTCTTTGCTCTTTTCAATCTCACCTATCTCTGTTAGGATGAATATTTTCTGGGGATATCAACCACATCTCTGTTTTAATGTCATGTTTCAACATTGTGGTGGAGATGGAAGAACGCCTCTTTGGCAACTGGAAGTTACTTTGTTTAGAGAGAATCATATTTGCTTTTGTATTACAAAGACAAGACAGTGTTTCATGGCATTGAGTCCTGATTTTAATCTAATGGATGCTCTTTTTCAGGGATTATTGACCTGTTAGAAATTTCTAGATGCATTGACAGGAAAGGAGGCGGAGACCATAATGTGGGAAGACGGGAACACACTGGAGAATTCCTGTAGTCAGTTTGCATTGGGTAGCAAAAAGGTCTGCTATCACTGCTCAGCAAAAAGGAGATGCTTTGTAACATGAGCCTCTGCACCCTTCCCTGAACCACAACTTTTAGATTACAAACATAGGAAGCTATTAAGGAAAAAAAAAAAAAAAAAAAAAAAAGCTTCTTTTTAAGTCTGATCAAAAGTGATGGGAATTTATTTTACTAATTTCTACCATTCTCTATATGCTTGTGCATACTATAATATGGAATTACACCCCAGAAATCAATTAGAAGCTGGGGAAAAGTGTAGATATAGTTCCTCAGAAGCAGGTATATTAATGAAAAGAAGGAGAAGAAAAGCCTTCCGGAATATACTTTGATGTTATCTTATCTATTAAAAGAAAAATAGTTTGTTTAGAACTGCTGGATGACACATCTGCTTTCCATCCAATTCTCAACTTCTGCTCCTCAAAATGTAACGTACAAAGAGGTCCAGCACACTAGCCAATCTTATCCTGCAAAGCAATCTTGACTGGTCGGTCCACAGTCCTGTTTCTGGATCCTGTAACTAGAAGCACTTGTAGAAATTTTCTAACAGAAAGATTTCCTATCAAAAGACTAACCAGAGACTAAGGACACCAGGCTTCCTGGTTCGTCTGGCTCCACATCGTCTCACCAGGTGCGCAATTGGAGGCTGTGTTTCATTTATTAAAATGATGAGGCATACCAGGTGTGGAAATCATTCTGTATTTAGCAGGTGCGATGTTACAGAATATACAACAGACAAAGATATTCCAGTGTATGCTTTTCCTCAACTCAAAATGAAAACCTTTCCCAAAGTCAAGCTTTTCCTTTTTGTCCCTCAGTTACAACACACACCAATGCACAGCCTTCTTAAACGAAAAGCTTGTTTGAGTGCAACAATTGAAAATTACACAAATAACATTTTAAATTACACCCTACACAAAGGCCTCACTTTGTAAAATCCTTTGATGGCTAAACAGTATTGATGAACTTCCTCATATACCCAGAGCATACTCCTGAACCTTGTCCCTTCATGTCGTGAAAGGGAACATTTCCAGTTCTGACAAATTCAGTTGTTTTTGTGAGTTCCTGGGCTTTTATCCCTGTGCCTAAAGGAGTCCCAAAGGCTCAGCAGGAGACAAAGGGAAGGTGCTCATGGCCAAGCATGCTGCCGTTGTGCTAACAACTCTCAGGTGACAAATGAATTCCTTATCTTAAGTCATCCTTTCCTATGCCTTTTTCTGGGGGGAGGTTTGGCGGTATTGATGGTTCCTCTTCCAAGAGGCATCAATCAAGTTAAATCAACATATTTCTAGAATTAACATACAAAATCTGGGGCAACGTAAGGTGGTGTTCTTACACTGTTCGCACGCTTCAGTACAGGATTCTGCTTTCTGTAGTCAGAAAACAGACTTCTAGAGTATAAATGATGAAGGTGGGGGACTCATGATCTAACCACAGCCATGTGCTAGAAATTACCACTGAAATGGCAAAGCAAGAAAACCACTTAAGATCATACAGGTAAACAAACTGTGGTTTATGGTTTACTGCATGCTTTGGCTATGATTTTAATAATTTTGATTTCATCTGCCCCCTTTGATTTCTAAGATTTGGCCACAGCACTATATACAAGTGTGAGTGCAAAAGGGTGCAAATTGGTATTATAAACACAGAAGTTGTGTCAAAAGCTGTCATAGTGTTTTTGTAAGTATATCATGAAAGCCAATCTTTTGGTTTTTACATCCTAGGAAAAAAACCACAACATATGGGTAAGTATTAGGGAATCTTAGCACCATTCACTTGCTCTGTCATTTCTTCATTACTTGGTTCAATGAAAGATAAGAGATCCACAAATGTATCTTGAAAAAAATACTCAATATAAATATTTAATGTTAAAATTATACCTACAATGATACTGTGCGGTAACCCAGACTTTCAATTTTGATTCATAAGTTCTTAGCCATTTCATAGTGCAGGATATTGCTGCCAAAGTATGTATCCCCACTGTGGCAGTAATTCTGAAATTTTTAGTAATGCTTTAATGAAAAAGTCTATTTTTAGCCTCATTTTGTATGCCTACCGATGACAGTAGATATATTCTCCAAAATATCTTGATAAAACAATACAACATTGCTTATTCTATCAGAATAGAAACACGAATCAAAAGTGTGGACAGTTCACACATGTAGTTATTCCTGAATCAGAGTGATTTTAATTTCAGGATTTTTTATCTGAGTTCTTGGGTTTTTGTAGGACTCCACAATATCAGTGGTTTTGCCCTGCCTCTCCCTTTTCTTTTCCTGTGTAACTGCCTTATCCAAAGTGATATTTGTATGCCAGCAGGTAATATGTGTATGGAGTAGTCACCCAGACCTGACAAGTACTGTAGTGTTTCCTTTGAAAATTGCCCAAGGTGGGGTTATTTCATCTGCTTTGACAAATTGTATATGCACTATCCACATTATTCTGTCACATCTACCTTAGGTTCATCAGTATCTTATTACTGATGCTGTTGTTTTCAAATCTAAATACAGTATGGGGAAAGCGAGCAAGCATACAAACAAACAGATCTATCTTAGCAATAATTTTAAAAACAAAGCCCGAAACAATGACACTGTGCAATAGCCTTGAGTGATTTTTTTTTTTTTATAGCTGTGTTCCAATTCTTCAGATAACAGAGAGGGGAACTTTGAAAAGGTGCTAATAGACCATGAATTTGCAGCAGTGTAGTTCACAGCTAAACACACTCCCACTTCAAATTCAGGCAGGAAAAAAAAAAAAAAAATGAGGGCACCACAGAAGTGAATTAAAAATCATGCAAACAGTCCCAGCAACAACCAGGGCAGCAGCAGCTTATAAGATCAGCTTCATTTGGCAGGGTGCCCATCATACCATGGCCTAAGAGGCCTGGGCAAGAGGATATCTTATGGCCTGCAAAAAGAGGATGGGATGAGCTGCTGGGGAAGGGATGGAAGCAAAAGAAACAATTTTTAAGCATACGTTGAATTAACCTTTTTTACAGAACACTGACAGCAAACCTTTAGGTCTTTAAAATGTGTTTGGAGAATTCTATAATTTATTTTAGACTGTGGACAGATATACTCTCTGGATCAGTTCCGGATCAGTTGTGATACTGGGAGAGATTACTATTGCAATGCCCCTCCCCCTGCCTGTGGGTATTGTCCCCTCCAATCTCCCAGAGATGCTCATGTGCATTCTCCAAATGAGACCGAGGTTCTATGACACTCTAATCTGATCTAAACCAGGGCTGCCACAGTCCCTCCACTCCCAGCTGCTGCCCTTTCCCATGCCAGCAGGGATGCTCTTCTGGTCCCACACTGAACTGGTTCAGAAAAAACCAGAAAAAAAAAAAAAAGAAAAATCATAACACTTCCCTGCCAGTTCAGTTCCCTGTGGAGTCAAACAAGCAGCAGTGCTGGTGCAAGAGATGGGGTGGGGAATATACATGATGTAAAGCCAGGCTGCAACAGCTCTGGTTTGGATCAGCTTAAACTATCTTGGAACCACACTCCAGGCTGGGCTCGCCAGTGCCTGCTATTTAATATGCTTGTCCTGATCGAGCTCTTTCTGCCTGGCTCAAGTTTGAGAGCAGACCTAAAAAAGAGTTTCCTCATGAGAGCAGGAAGTGTGAGCAGCCTCCCCTCACTATCAGTAGCCCTTTCCTCAGACACACCTGCAGGCAGAGTTTTGTGGAAATGGACTCCTGTCATCCACAAAGCCTACAGGGAGTTTCTTTCTGAGTTCTTGTGGCAGGACAGGCATTGATGAGCAGTCCTCCATCTCAGGAAGCTCCCTCTCAGGGGCAAAGCTCCCTCTCAGGGGCGAAGCCAAGGTCCCAAGCATCCCGCAACAGCCAGGGCACTCTGGGAAGCTGTGACGAATTACCAGGATCCACGCCCAACGTGACAGGTGATTTGCATGTAAAGAGATGCTGAGGAAAGATGGTAGAGGAAGAGACACAAAGTCTGTCTGGATTGTAAATTGAAATAATTTCTCCCCCTTTCTGAAGTTTACCAGGTGTTTCATCAGATCCTGAGTTGTGAAGCAGTAAGCAAAGTGGTTTGGTACTTGCTGACTTGTTTGTACTCATCACCACATCTGATGAGTGCATGCTGGCACAGTGATGAGGAGCAACACACAATATCAAACAGCAAACATGTAATTAAGACAGTTTTACTACCTCCAAAGGTCACTTGCTTCTTTCCAGTAGCAGCTGTGGAATAGTTTACTACCAAAACTCTGCAGGGCAAAATCAAGGATACCCAAATTAGCCATTAAGGAGAGAAAACAACCCACATGACATACACGTACAGTCTGCAAAGTATCACAATGACACATTAGGAACTAGAGATGCTCAGACTGCAGAGCGATGAGGACTACATGAAGCAATCAAGAGAGAAAAGGAAGTCAGAACTTCAAGAGACAAGAAAGACTGGATTCACAAGGAAAAGCACTTGAGCTTCTGAGAAAACAAAGGGAGAAACCAGTTAAGTTAGAAGAAAACCCTGAAGCCACCTTTTAGATGCCAGACTTGGTACTGGAAGGCAAGTCTATACTCCCAGCCTGTGATATTTCACTTACAGCAGCACATCTGAATGTTTGAGAGACATGGATTGGGAAAGGAGAAAGATGAACATTGCTCAGATTTCAAATTGTGTGAGGCAGGAAAATACGCTAATAGCCTGCAACTACTGCAGCATTTGCTGGGGGGAGTAAATCTAAAACATTCCATCTGGGAAAGGAAGGAGGAGGAAGAGAGAAAGGTATAGTCAGGTGTTAAGTTCAGAAAGCAAAAAGTCTAACCTATATGCTTGCAGAACTGCTTACTAGAGTGAATACACTAGAGCTAAAATTACTTCTTTTAAAATAAGTAAAACTGTTCAGCTTATTGTCAAATGGCCAGTCATTTATTGCCAATTGCTTTATTGTCAGATGCCAATTTATACTCTAATTGTCTTTGGGTTGAAACTACTGCCCTGTTCAGGGCATAATCCAGTGGCCAGCACAGAACTGTCCCTTAGGTGCACCTCATTTGTAACATAATGGATATTTGCATGCTCTGTCATAAGGGGAATGCTCCAAACTGCATTAACACTCAAGCCAAGAATGTCCCGGCCCCCTCCCTCCCAGAACAACAAAAAAAAAAGTGGATTGAGTTCTGCTTCTTCACTGATTCTCAAGAAAAATCTAACGATCTTCTCTGCCAATTGCAGATGTGTTCTATTTTTTCCTCTACATCAGAGCTTCTGAATCACTCTTAATAATAGGCAAAGGCTATTCATACCAAATGGGGAAGTTCTCACACACTATGATGATAAAGCATTTCATCCACTTGCAAAAAAAAAAAATTAAAAAAGAAGAGAACACTACCCACAGAACGGCAACATCACATCATCTGTGCTTTGCTGAACGTTCACAGAACAACAATGGAAGTCACTGAAGTGTCAGATAGTGATTTCATCATGTGTCAGGCCTCCCACTAATAAATGATTCATCTTTCTCTGGCACCTCAAAGAATTAAGGAGAAGAAAGAAATTCATAAACTTTAAAGAGAAATACTCTACTGATGTTACACTTCCCAAGTAAACAGAAGCTTATGCATACACTAAGAATGTATTTTGAATTTAACCTTCCATTTTTCTGAAGTCTACTTTTAAATTTTAAAAGTGCATCTATTACAGTATCATGGAACTCCATGTGTATTACATCACCATAATACACAGAGGTAGATTGTTCAATTTACAAATATGAGACTTCATACATTCCCGCCCAGCTTTGTGAATTGAAACTGGAATTGGGAAGAAATCTTTACTGGTTTCTATAGCAGCGATTAACAGTATGTTGGTGACAATAAGCCCGCCCCAACCTCTGAGTACTGATTACAGCTGTAGAAGGAAATCTAGCTCCTCTTGAAGGCAATGAGCGACTTACAATTGACTCTAATGGAAATGGGACTGGAAGGAAATTTGTCATTTTAATAAGAATTTACATAATTGTTCTTTGACGCTTCATAAAGCCAGAACATCTTCCATTGATGACAGTAGCTCTACTGGATGAAAAGGACTAACTAGTAATCCAAACTTAGTTCTCCCAGAAGGTATAAACTTAAATACAGACCCAAACCAGGCAATGTACTTAGCAAGATACTACCATTTTTGCTTGGTTTGCTAGGACACTGAAGTTCATGAAGCTACACACTGAGTTTCCAGTTAATTTTTTTTCCTATTTCAGCAAAATGCAGGAGAGATACAGAGGTCTCAAATTCCTGCATCCTTCGTAAAAAAATAAATAGGTAGGAGAAGAAAGAGATTCTAAGAGTCTCCTAACTGAAAAAATAATAAGCTGTGACATGAATTTAAGCCTTATGAAACATTAAAGAATCCACATGGGAAAGAGATCTAGTATATGACTCCGCTGTAGGAAAAAAGAGACAATTGTAATTCACTGTGAAACCATGAAACCAACCAAACACCAACCTATGGATAACCAGGCTTTGCTGGTTCTGCCACTAATGGAGCTCCTATGGCTGTAGGAGGGTGGTGGTTTTTTTTTTCCTTCATCAAAACAGCATTTATTATAAAAAAAACACTTCAATCAGTAGACTCAAAGCTCAAGGAACATATAGACACAGAATTTATCCCATGTGATTCCTCTCCTGGAGCAGGGAAAAGAATTAGATGAAGATGATAAAGTTTGGACTTAGGCTCGGAGGTCCACTCTCAGCAGAAATAATTAGGCTGGTAGGAAAACTGCTGGAGACAGAAAAATAGCCACACACTCCTGAGGTCTCATGTCCTATAAGCAGGTACTTATTTCTTTGGCTCACTAAATATGTATACCAGAGATACCAACATGATGAATGGAATACTTAAAACCAGTAATATACAAAAGCAAATTATTCTTTGCTACTCTCTCACCTCTTGTTTTGGTAGAATTAATTTGGACATCCTGGGTAAAAATATGTCCAGTTTCTCCATCAATTTGATTTAGCATGACCTCTTCACTGTCAGCAGAGGAATGTAAAAGACAGCAACGAACATTTATATGTAGGAAAATGTACATGGCTGTGGGGCAGGATGCCTGGATGATCAAAAAGAAAAGAAAATATTAAATACTTAAAACACTTTACCATGAAATCACCTTAGCCTCCCTTCCTTCACCCTCCCCCCCATGTTAAATCAGGTAGAAAAGTGTGATAATATTAAGGCTTAATCCAATTTAAATAAATTATTTTCTTGTAAATGTTAAAACAATCATTACATGCATCATTTACCCCCTCCTCTGCCCATAGTCTTAAATTATGCTCCATTATATCCAGATGGAAAAACTATGCAGAAATGTTTCTTAAACACCAGAAATTTTGTTTTTTATTATATTCAGAGGTTAAAGTCATTAAGGAGTCCTAGCAAAAAAAAAAAAAAAAATCTTAGAAAGCATTATGGGATTTTGTGTAGCAAACTTAATTAAGAAATTTCTTTGCTAGGTTACCAACAATATTTTATTACAAGCTTAAGGTATAAGATCGTTACAGCTCTCTGTCATGCTTGGCATCAAAGAAAGAACACATGCAAAGAACAATCTTGTTCTTACAATTAATTACAAATGTACAAATGAGTGCTATATCAGACCCTGTCTATGCTGCACAGTCATGCATTTATAACCATTTCACCATACACAGTTATTAAAAGGCATGCTTTGCATCTACAGTAGCTTGATAACACATCACAGCCATAGGTAGTTACGTTTATTCATGCACAGCTACCACCAGCCAGAACTATATCTATGTGTCACTGCATTTTAGCAAAATCTGCCTCAAATAACCAGTAGTGCAGGTCTCTTCAGCCAGCTTTTTTTTTTTTTTTTTTTTTTTAAAGCAGGCAGAGTGGAAGCAAGATAGGAGAAGGCAAGCCAGAAACACATGGGTGGCAAAGGGCAGTCTTCAGCCACTGGCCAACCTGGGTCAGTTGATGTGGCGACAATCACTCAACATGGTGGAACTGCATAGCAACCCATCCTGTTTTATCTTGCACATACTTACTGTTCCAAAACACCACAACTTTAACAGAAGGCGTGAGGAATTCTCTCCTCACTGGCAACATAAACGGCTCAGGGGGGGTTTTGGGCACCGTGGAGTCCCTGGCTGCTGGTGGGACCTGCAGCTGGCTGGGACCCTCACTTGCAGTCTGGGAATTACCAGTGGAAGAGCCCTGCAAGAACATTCCTACAGCACGCGGGACAAGGAGGAACAGAACTCTGATGAATTCTCTTAAGAAGTCCATCCTAAATCTTCCCCTCAGAAACCTCAGTTCATCCAGCTGGGTTACTGGATCACAGCGAGGTGCCAAGTCTGTCTCTCCAGCAAGGGTGGAATACATATAGCTCCAGAAGAAAGAAAAGTTCAGAGGTTGTCCACTTTCAAGACTAAGCCAAGTCAAACCAACCAGAAATCCCTGCTATGGCTACAAGCACATTGGCACCTACACACACTTGTCCCTGCAGACGCAGGCCTAACTACACTTTGCTCAGGGCTTGTAACACTGATCTCACTGGCAGGATTTAAAAATCACCACTCTGCTACTCTCTCCCCAGGCCAGCAAAGGATATTTTAACTTCACACCTTCGGTTCGTGCTTTTCCCTGGGAACATTCGTCTCACTCAGCTGCCCAAAGCCAGGCCCAGCCATGAGACCCAGTAACACCCGTCTCCCCAAGAAGTGTTTCAACAAACCCAAACCACGGCAGCTCTCAGCACGTAACCTGCCAGACGGTTTTACTGGTTACAGAGGGAATTCCAGTCTTTGACTCACTAGTAAGTAAGCGCGTTCCCACGCTGTTTCCTCATCCACACAAAACTCCCCTCGTCCTGAACTGCTCGCTGAGAAAGCCTGAGATTATTTGCGTTATGCTCCGTGCAGAGAAAACGACAACATACAAACATGTAATTATGAGACGTTCCACTTCCAAAAGCCATAAATTCTAGACAAGATTATCTTGGTTTTAAAACTCATCTTCCCTGGTTCACAAGGTGAGCTACTTCATGGCCTAGATAGGAAAGATGACATATTAGGGTTTATGTTATGATTACATAAACTAGCAGGCACGCACTTATTAGAAGGGGCTACTAGGGCTATTGCCCACCCTTTTCATGGCAGCTGCAGGCATCATGTTCTCCTGTCAACTGATGGGAGAATGGTACAGGAACTCAATACGACAAGCGCATTTTTAATTTACAGGCAACGCTGGCAGTTTGAAAACTTTTTAATTAATAAACACAACTGACAAGGTACATGCATGCTGCAGAGCTGGCTACCCCGCCTCGGGCAGACTGGTTCTCTGCACTAATTTATGATTGCGGGGAAAGAATCTCAGAGCAAATAATCACACTTTCCAGTGGGGCAAACGAGCACGTCCAGACCCCTCTGCTTCATCAGCTAGGCTGCCAGAGGTACTCAAATTGGCTTGCTCAAAGCTAGCTTTGGTGCCCCTGCAGTCTGCAATATGGATCTAACCTTTGTTTTTTCGGAAAGGCCAGAGGCGGAGCGATTCTCACCTCACCGTCCTGCCTGTAGGGACGCTGGGAGCCATGGCTGCAGCAGATCCGGCAGAGCTCAACTGGAAGAGGGAAGAGAGGAGATGCTGGGACGCTGCCCGTGGGGCCTGCAGAGCTGTGTGTGTGCTTCTGATCCTGGGGAGGCATGTGCTTCTGATCCTGGGGAGGCAATAACCGGATGCGTGCTCTACCCGGCTCCTCCTGGCAGTACAGGCTTCAAAAAAAAAAAAAAACAACAAAAACCCACCATGTTTCCATTGTGACCAGATATTTCACTTTAATAAACAAACTTTAATAAAACAAACAATTAAAAAAAAAAAAAGCCAGATCCTCTAGCACAGCATTCCCTACAAGTCAATTATGGAGAACCACTCTCGTGGGTCAGTGAGCCATCTCTTCCCAGGCCAGGAACCGAGCAGGAGCGGAGCCTGCTGTAGCTGCTAGGCAGGAAGGGCTGGGACCACTGGGGCTTTGAAATAAAACAAACAGCTTGTTTGGCAGATAGCTATTTCTTCATGGACAGGTCAGCAGGAGGCATCATGGAAGCTGGCTGGCTGGCTACTTGAGCAGGCCTGTTGCCTTCCTGGTGTGTTGTGTCTGCAGCAGTGAAGAAGGCAAATCTTAAGCCATGCCCAAACCCATTACAAATTAAAAATGACACAGCCAATGGATGGTTGGGCCATCTTTTCTCTGTTGTTGTTGTTGATATTTTAAACCTAATTCAGCTTTTGCAACGACTCACTCATGCCCAATATCCTTAACCTACAAACACTCAAGGATGGTAATTCAGCTTTATTATCCATATTCCCTGAGCTCACATTTCATAAAGTATAAGCACACTCAAGAAAGAATGATTCCTAAAATAGCCAGGCATGTACATTTCCACCCTCTCTTCAGGAAAGCAGTTCAAAAACATAGGTCCTACAGGTCCTTGTAATGCTTAGAATTGCTAACCTGAACCTCTTGATAGCAGCAGGCGATATCTTCAGAAACAGCTGGGGTTTTATCTTAGCCTCTCACACCAAGCTACTACATACCATCCGCTGTGTTTATACAAGCACTGCAGTGACAGAAGACATAGCGTGAACCAAACGAAGCACAAATTCCATCTCACATCAGCAGAAGATTTTGAAACCGTGCATGCGAAGCCAACACATATTATGGATTTGATAAAAACAACAGAGACCACTACCGGAGCTACTATAACCAGCTATCACAAACAAGAAATAAGCACACCCAAGTGTTTGCGCAACAAAAGCTATTCTTGTACTTTATTTCTTACACTCTGCTCTTTGCTTAATGATTTCAGGGCCTTGACTCTCTGCAGGTACCTCCGGGGTACCTCAAAAACTGGCCAAAAAAAAATCAGAAGGAACTGAGAGCATCCAGCACCCTACAGGATCAGGCCTTTTCTATGCTGCTATTAGACACTGAATTGTCTGATAACCTTCCTTGTGACTAAAACAATAACTTGCTGTTTCTATCCTTTCAGTAGGAGCCCCCAGTATGTGTGTGTTACTTGATTATTTATAAACACGGTCTTTTATTAAAAACACAGCCTCCACTGTGCTCAGAATTAATTCTACTTGGCTGTAACACAAATGATGTTTCAAATGTGTGAAATTTATGGTCAGTTACAAGGCAAAATGATGGCTAAACTTTGGCTAGTAAATTGGACACCAATATCACTCACCCTGCCAGTGCCGGAGCTGAGCTTGCGGCCTGATTCACCACTTTTCCACACTACTCATCGACTGGAATGAGCTCCGGGCAACTGAGCTGGGGTTTTGGTTTTTTTTTTTTTCCCCCCAATGGGAAAACTGAGTGTATCCAATGCTCAAGAGGAACATCATTACTGCTTATAAAGATGGGCTCCAGTGTGCTACATCTCATCTCAGATGCATATGTACTCTCTCTCTTTGCAAATTAAGCCACCTCGAAATAAGACAACCTTATTTCTTTCCTAGAAATGCCTCAACGTTACCTGCTGCTAAGGCAAACGGCCCTGGAAGAGAGGCTCTGCCTGGACAGCTGATGTGCAGACAGGAAAGGCAGACATGCAAATGACAGCTTTGTGGGGGTAGCACTGGTTGAACTGGGAGTCTCTAAAGCCTCCGGTCCACCCTGGAGCACAAAAACCTGTGCTGCCTCTTCCCTTCCTCCCCTAAATCACCATAATCAACTTCTACAGCAAAGTTAGCCCTTGCCTTTTTCCAGCTACCTATTCCCCGCCCCTCTCCCCAGTCCTTCTCCCTTCTCACAACCTACCTGGCTCCCTGCACTCACTCCCAGCCCCGGCCTCCACCTTGCCCTCTCCGTTCTCCCCCCTTTTCCCATGCCACTTGGCAGCAATGAAATGCTGGCAAGGCAATCATCTTTTCCTCCCCTGCTCCAGCCCTGCTCCATGTCTATTTTGACCATTGCATAAAGGAAAGGGTCACAAGGTGGTCACAAAGAGATCCTTGCCCATCTAGCCAACATCATCATCCTCCAATCACAACCTAGACTGCGCTTTTCCCATGAGACTGATCTTCTCCATGGCTCAAAGTAAACATTATACCCTTCATAAAGCTGGGAGGAGGGGAGGGAGGAAGACAAACTTTCAAATGGGCACGGAGAAGGAAGAAGAGGAGGAAGACAGGCAGGATGGAACATTTCTCTTAAACCTCTCTTCCACCTACTAAAACATTTCTGTTCCCCTTCTTCCACATTGAGCTCTTATTTCAGTGTAGAAGCATCTCACTTAAATTTAATAAACTGGTTCAAATGACTAACTCAACTAAAATAGTTCATACATGCAAAATTATAGTTTGCGCAGTAACCTGTACTGAAACAAAAAAACAGGAGTTCACACCAAATTTGATCATTTTCAATCAAGCTTGTGTGCTTTTGAGGATTTTGTTCAGGCCTGTGTGCCTCAAGGGTTACTGTCCCACAGTCCTATTTCTCAACAGACGCAGGGCAACTAAGCAAACTGCAGTAAAGGCTGAACAATGTGGCAAGGACAAGCACCCTTACATTGCCAGCTGTAAAAAGCAGAGAAATAAAATGCCAAGAAAAGAAAAGCTGACAGTACTAAATTCAGCAAAGGCAGACAAAGAGCCAAGTGAAGAGACGCTGCTTTTTCTGTGTTGCTCGCACCAAGAACATCATGACTGACCATAAGCGCCATGTTTTCATCACTTCTGGGAACTGAAGGAATACTAGCTCCATTTTACACATTGTAAACCGAGTCAGCCACAAATTACGATCTGAAGTCTCTAAGTAGCTAAAATCTCATTCTTGCTAGTACTAACCTTTGCACTCTTTGAGTGTTCAAAGGATACAGCTTCTAGCAGCCTTTGGTGCAAATGCACACATGTAGCCCTAAGAGAACCCATAAAATGAGGAACACAATGCAAGAGTGGCAACAGGACGTAGCAACCACAGACATATTTATTTCTCCATCTCCTCTTCTACGTTTTCAAGTGGGGGAACAAAGTATCCTGCACACTAGCAGACCTGGATCAAAGAGCTATGATGGACACAAGTCACAACTCATCACCCACCTGACAACTGTAGCTATTTATGTACAAATTAGTAGTGCTGACCTGGCCACTATTAAAAGACTGATGTAAATGATTTATCCAGCATCACGCTCCGTGGCAGCAACATTCAGCTGCTTTAACAATGAGATTATGTCTTCCCTTCTTCCATTCATAGGAACACAGAAGGGTAAGAGTTCAACATACAACACTCTCCTTCACCATGCACTCTAATTCATCCCCAGAACAGACTCATTTAATACACTGAATAAAAACCAATCATCCCATAGAGGGGCGGGGGGAAGGTATGCAATCTATTTTAGGATTATTACAAAGCAATATATAGATGTATGGATGGACTTAAGATTGCATAAGCATTTCCTAATTCTGGTATTTTGTAACTTCTGAGCACTTAACCTAGCCACTTTAATATCCTTTCACTCTGACCATCTGCATAGTGTCTGTCCACACCTGTACGTTAGGCTGCCTCCAGGATCCTGGAGATGCTAGGGAGTCCATCCCAACTGCCCAAAGGACTTTAAATCACCTGCATAAATCTGCGTTGCATGAATCCAGCCCTCTTTGTGCATGGGCTAGAGAGCCCGCCATACATGTAGAGCTTACCTGCACAATGGAAGCTGCCTGTTGGGAAACCCATACACCCAGATGCAGAGGCACCACCTCGCATGTACACCAGCACAGTCATTATGTTTGCATTTTCTGTATATATTTAACAAACACGTGTACATTTATGCCTGTATTTGGCAAGTAAAAAAAGCTAGGGGGAAGTGGCCAGCCAAACTGACTGCCAGCAAGTGGCTACTGGGCTGGCCAGCAAAACCACAACAGCTACTCATATCTCTATTTCCCCAGGGGAACAAATAAAAGGAAGTTCTACTTCCCTCTTCTGCAAGGGATTCATTCATAGCCATAGACACTTTTCTCTTCGATATGTATTTTATCTCTATCATAAATATCCTACTTCAATATTTCAGTAACACACTATGGGAATTCCAAGACCAATGCAAAACAATAAGGCAGAATGTGAACACAGGAAAGATAGGATATAAAATGTGACACAAAAAGGAGGAGAACTCAAATTACCGGACGTGGAAAGCAAAACGTCAGGTCTACACATCAATTCAAGTCAGTGGCAAGGTATCTACAGGCAGAGGCCCTCTCTTCCCGTGGTCTCTACATGCTTCTTACCCGCTAGAAGAAGAGTCAGCTGCCTGTGGTAAAGTTCTGTCTTCTCAAACATGAAACAAAACACGCTGTACTTAAACGGTGACAATATTTGTGGCACAAAAAGCTACTGAGTAGGAACGTGTCTGGATTTTACAAACCCGAGGACCTACTTTTAGAATCTCTTTACCTACTATGCCAAGCTTCTAGGAAGACATTCAAATCTCTAAAAATGTGGGTTCCCTGTGTGTTACTGTATCTCCACAGATTGCCAGCCTGATTTCAGGGCTAGAAGCAGCTCTGTATCACCTCTCCCACCTCATCCTTCTCAGTGTACCAAAACTTCTGCTTTTATCCACACAAGAGATCAGATCTCAGAATACAAAGTTGTATCCCGTTCAGACATAGAAAACCTGTACAACGCTGGAGAACTTAACCTTGTCTTTTCTGAGGCAGGCATAATTCAGGTAAATACACCACACTTGAGGAAAAGGTATCCAGAAGTTATTTTTATGAACTGGTAAGCAGCCATCTGTCAACAAACAATCACAGCCTGCCCCCAAGACAAGGCTACTTTATGGCTGAACTTGTCTGGCATCATGCCCTTTGTTTGCTGACTGGTGAATTATGGCTCACAAATTCACCTCATGTTCTTTCTCTGCCTTCCCCATACCACTTGTGCCTATTGTTTTATCTGTTTGACCAAAAAGAAGAAACAATATAAATAAAAGAAGCGTTTGTGCTTTGGTTTATAGTAGATCCTAATTTTCCTTATGAAGTAAATATTCTTATTTATTTATTTAGACCAGCAACCATACCAGGACCTTCCCCGTTAGCTTACTGCAAATCTTGCCCCAGAACTCTGAGGACACCATAGATCATTTTGCATCTGCCTTCCAAGTTCCAAAGTATTAAAAGCAGTAGTCCCTGATTAAAAAAAAAAAAAAAAAGCATCGTCATGTATGTCAGCTACGATGAATGTTCTTTTCCTATAACCTCAAAGAGATTTTATCTGCATTGAGATGTGAAGTAGGCAAGTACTATGAAAGCTGTAGTAGCTGGGGAGGTATCACCCAAGTTCCTTCTTAATGAAGCTTCCTCTCATTTTTCACTGGAATCAGAAGCTTATCTTATGTGCTGGAAAGTGACCATATTTTACCTCAGAGATAACTGCAACTAGGATGTTTAGTATACACAAGTCCAACTGCACAATGCATAAAATGTGTTGTCCTCATGCAAAGGAATGAGAATATCTTTGATGATATCCGCCCTCCCACCCCCCGAAAAAACCCAAACAACCAACCACCAAAGTTTTTTTAAAAATAGTATCGTGTCAGACCACTGGGCCTGGTCTGGCCTTTGTGAGTTGTTGGGAAGGCTAACTCTGGACAGTGATAAAAACTAACTGTAAACCACATAAATCCAGTTTTGGGTCTCCTTTATAAAACTGTACAGTTCCTTGTAAAAGGATTACATACAGCAAATAAATAAACAAGATGCAAACAAGGCAACTCTACCACACTCACGTTAGTCACTTTGCAAACATTTTCAAGGCACAATATTGCTGGATGCGGCCAGGATGAAACTCGCTCTCAAATTAGAAGAAAAAAAAAAAGTGATGAAATGTAATGGCAAACACTGACACGAGTAGCAGGTAACCTGTTATCCTAACTGCTATTGTATCAGCTTTTAATTAATTTTGTAAACCAGTTTAGCTTCAGTATTTAAAAGGTCAATCTCCAATATGCACACAAGCTAAAACTGAAAGGCGAGATCCACAGCAGTTACATGATACTTAGGATGTACATAATACGATGCTCTGTATAACAGGACACAAATGTAAATAGAGCCACGGATCTATGGAAAAGGTTTCTGCCACCCAGCCTCGAGAAGAAAATTCATTAGTTTGCACTGACAGTAAGCTCTTGTTCAACACATGGCACAAAAGCCAGTAGCAAACACAGCAACACTGAGACTTAAGAACACTCAGGAAGTAATCTCCAAGGCGAGAAGGGTGGTGGTGGGGGAATAGCTGGGTTCGCTACCTTATGTTATTTGAAAAAAGCCAGGTAGGTTTGGTACAAGAACCTTTTACTCAATTGTTGACTTAAACATAAATGAATGACCATCTTTGTCTTTTCTGGTTTTCCAAAATGTCTACTGGAGAGAGAGAGTCACAGACTCATCATTATTAATTGGAGACAACCTGAGACAAAAGCGTTTTCTTCCAAGCATGTCCTAGGCCTTCAAGCTACATAAACACCTTGAGAAAAACAAATGCAGAAAGTTAAACAGTTGTAAAAGAAAAGTGCATTATTTCCAGTTTAAAGGAACATAAGTCTCTCTTCAGAACTGCACCTAGAAATAATGTGTTTTCCTACAAGAGGGCTGAAGAAAAAGCTTCAAAAGATTAACTTGATCACAAGTAGTATTACCATAAAAGTTTGATGGTGGATGAGGCCAAGCACAATCTTTTTCTTTCTCCTAGTTTTTAATTAAAGACTAGGAAAAAAAGCCCTAAAATAATCAGAAGTAAGCATGAAGAAGGGAAAACTATGAAATTATAATCAAACTGGATTTTTTCTGTTTAGTGTCTTCAACGTGATTTGCATCCTATTTTTAAGGTAAAGGGAGATCACTATACTCACTTATCTACTTAAGTGAGGAAAGACGGCCTCATGGTTAAGACAAAAGACTAGTAACCAGAGAATAAGGTTCTGGGGAGTCCTGGGTCTCCTGTTTGCCTGACATTCAGCACAGACACTCAAAAGTCTTACCCAAAAGCTTTTGCACCTATGGAGCAGAGGTAATTCCCTCCAGAAGGGATGTGAACATATAAACTGCATCTGGAACACAGGGTGAAGTCCCTAAAGAGTTACAAAAATATAGGCATTAGCATAGAGGTATGTCACCTCATAGTTTGCGGTGAGTTGCACAGAAAAGCACAAACAGCCACCAAGAACAGTGATACCTCGCCAGGGAAATCATCAATTACTCTCCTTCCTCCCTCCCTGTCCCTGGAGAAGATGCAATCCACCATTAAAGAACTGCTGTGTTTTCCCTGAAGATGCACCTTCTAATTAGAAAAAAAAAACCTTCCACTTCGAGGCCTTCCAGTTTCCTGGTTTTTTGTTTTATTCAATAAATAAAAATAATAACCGAGTGTCTGAACTTCAGGACTTTGCATCGACAGCAGGTTTCCAAGCCATATAAAGTGCCCAAACCCCTTCCGTGGGGTAACACGCCGGCGGCAGGGCAGGAACGGCCCTGCCTCAGCCCAGGGTGAGGGTCCAGCCCCGACCCCGGCTCCCCGCGGCGAATCTGCCCGTCGGGGAGGACGCCCGCCG
The DNA here is from genome assembly GCA_026546715.1 of Gallinago undulata. Lineage (NCBI taxonomy): Eukaryota > Metazoa > Chordata > Aves > Charadriiformes > Scolopacidae > Gallinago > Gallinago undulata. The sequence goes on from JAOTQQ010000012.1 coordinate 62,174,694, forward strand.
CTCCTGAGAGGAGGAATCCGCCAGGCCCAGCGCGGCGGCAGCAGAGGCCTTTCGGAAGGAGGAGGCGCGACCTCACGATACCTCCGGGACGGACCGAGGCAGCCTCGCACGACACAGCAGCGCCCGACAGCCTGTCCTGAGCTGACACCGGGTGGCCCCGCTGCCCAGCCGCCCGCAAACACCCAGGTTTCGTGCCGCCGCTTTCCCAGCCCAACCCAGACACATTAATCCCCCCCGCCCCAGCCCCCGCTCTCCCCGCAGCCTCCTGCGGCGCCTGCCTGCCTCCCCACTCCCTGTCAGCGGTTCCCAATAAACTTCCCCCCGCCTCCGCCCGTGTCGTCCCCGCGGCGGCGGCCTCTTCGCCACCTCCGCACCGGCACCCCGCAAGGCCCAACGGCCCATCACACAGCCCCCGGCGCTACCACCCAGCACCCCGTGTGTGTGAAAGGAGGGGAGGGGGAAAGGACGAGAATGAGAGGGAAACCAACGGAGAAGAAGAAGGAGGGGGGGAGGGGGGCGTTCCTCACCCGGCAGCCAATTGGCGGCGAGGACGGGCGCGGGGCACGCCGGGAGTTGTAGTTCCCCGGCGTCGCCATTTTGTGGCGAGAGAACTACAACTTTCCCGTGGGCGAGGAGAGGCCTCCTGCGCGCAGCCCCGCCGGCGAGGCCAGGTGCTGCTAGCGCGGCGGGACCCGTCCCCCTCTCCCCCGGTGCACGACCTATTCCGGGGGGAGGCGCGGCGGGGGCAGGGAGGGGGCGGAAGATGAGCCCCCGGTAGACGGGAGGCGTGAGGAGGCTGTTGCGGGGCGGGGAAAAAAAAGGGGGGGGGCGGGCAGGCAGGGCAGGGCGACGGAGCGTGCTGCGCGGTGAGGGACCGTCGCCAAACTCCCCGTTCGGGTTGTGGCGCAAGGGGCAGCGGCGACCTTGGCTGAAATGCCGAAAAAAGAGAAGGGGGAGGAGGGGTGAGGGGTGGTGGTGGAGGAGGGGTGGGGAAGGGAAGGGAGAGCGTGTGACGCCGAACCCGCACGAAGCTGTTTGGCGAGGCCTGTTGCATGCGTTGAAACGCAAGCGGGAGGGGTGGCGGGGGAAGGAGTGGGGGGGGAGAGAGCCGGGCGTTGCGGCTGCCGTCCCGGTTGGGAGTTGAGTCGGAGGCCCTAAAAGCCGGGTGTATGTATGTGTGTGCGTGCGCGTGTGCCCGTGTGTGTATATATATACACACACACGCGCGCGCACACACGCGCAGGCATATATATTATTAAAAAAAAAGAAAAAAAAAAAAAAAGGAAGAAGGGGAAGAGCCAGGGTCCATTTAAAGTTGCTGCCGGAGAAGCGGTTCTCATTGGTTCGAGGGGGGGAGAGCCCGGAGGAGCGGAGACACACACACGGTGCGCGCAAGCCCTCCCCGCCGCCGCCGCCGCCGCTGCCGGAGCCGGAGCCGCCGCCGGAGGAGCCGCCGGAGCCGGAGGAGCCGCCGGAGTTGTCTCTGCCGCTTTTTTTTTTTTTTGCCTTCTCTCTCTTTTCCCCCCCCTCCGCCCGGCGCCCCCCCTCTCGCTGCTGCAGCGGCACGAACGTGACTGCCCAGCCTCGGCGATTATTTCTTTTTTTTTTTTTTTTCCTCTCCTCTCGGCCCCCTTTTTCCTTCTCCAAGATGTAACTACAGCCCTGACACTAAGGACCTGCAGATCGCTTAGGTGGCTCGGGAAAGAGAAAAGGGGATATCAAGGGCGTCGTGGGGTTTGTTTTTTTTTTTTGTGTGTGTGTTAAGGGGGGAAATTTTCCATTATAATGTTTCACTAAAGTGATTTTTTTTTTGTTTCCTTCGTATTCGTCTATTTTTTTTTTCGTCCCCCATTTCTCGGATTTATTGCTAGGAGAATCACATTGTGAGGAAAGAAAGTCGGATTACAAAATACCACTACAAACAACCCCCTCCCCCCAGGATTTTTTTCGTGTCTTTTTTTTTTTTTTTTAAATTGTCGCGGCTTTAATTCATGAAGCAGTTGTCCCCTTTTGCAATCAGAATTTGGATACCAGAATGAGCAAAGAAAGACCCAAGAGGAATATAATTCAAAAGAAATACGTAAGTGGTCATAACATCTCTCGTTTGACTCCCAGTTTTAGGAAATGGCAGTGAATGTCAAGTTTATCGCTAATCCTTCGGCTACAAGGCTTTCGAAGCAAACGTGATACTGAATTTTATTTTTCTGTGGTGTGGTGGGGGAGTTTCGGAGGCCCCTCCGAACGGGGAAGCCGTCTATCCAGTTTGGTTATAAAACCCAGATTTGTGTAGCGATTCCTCCAGTGAATAAATGTATTGACCTCAAATGACACAATCATCATCTAGTTTTAGATGAAAGGCGGGGAAGCTCGGGGGCTGCCGCGGATCGTGTCACCAAACTGGCGTTTTCAAGCGGTTTTTATTAATATCGTGGGCTTTTGCGTGCGCAAAGAGGGGGGCGGGTGTGTGTATGGGTAAATATATATATACACGTATGTATTTTTGTGATCCGGGGGGGTTCTGGAAGCCCTTTTTTAAGTTGTAGCCGGGTGTGTGGTTATGGCGAGCTGGCTGCTCGCACTGCCGCATCCCAGCTCCCTCCCGGACGCGATCCTTCGCTTCTCCGCCTTGGCGATAGGCACCGGGAGCTGGTCGGGGATCGCCTTCCGGGGGATCGCCTTGAATAATAGGGATGGGGGGGGTGGAGGTGGAAGGAGGGGGGGGGGGATGCCTCGGCACAGTTTTAAAATAATTCGTGATGATGGCTCGAAAATTTGGGCTAATCCCGGGCTGTATTTCTGCCTCTCTTTATTCAACCGCTTTAACCAATCCCTGGTAATTGTCTAATCCTTTAAACATATAAATGTGGACGGATAGTTGGATTTTTGTTCGTGCTCCAGTTACGTTTTGATTGGCATAGGGGAGTTTGGCGTTTGGAAAAACTGAGGGGATTAACCAAATATGCAGTAGAGCGAATAATGATTTTTATCTGCACAGTTTTTTTTAAAAAAAAATCTCCATTTGGGGGGGGGGGCTATAAATCCTCGCTTTTTGGGGTGTGTTTGATGCGACGCGTTTAAAGTTGCAGTTTATATCGCGCCTATCGACTGTGCCGATTTTCTTTTTTTTTTTTTTTTTTTTGCAGCGGGGGATGTGCGCGTGTAGGATGTTTCTTGGCAGGGAGGGTGACCTTCGGGACACTTTTTCTCTCGCTATTCTATAGATTCGGTAAAAAAACCCAGAAAACAACAAAACAAAACAAAACAAACCCCAAACACCCACAAACCCTGCAGTTTTGACTCTAAGCTGACTTGCCTCCATCGATTGCCCGCCCCGCTGAAACGCAGCCCAGGGAGGGTTGGGGGGGGGGGGTTGTGGGGTGTGGTATAAGGGGGGGCTGCGAGCTATTTCGGAGCTGCCCTCCCCACCCCCCACACCTCCCCCCCCCCCCCGAAATTTCCAAATTAAAATACATCCGCATTGCAGAGGAGCGGGGAGAGCCCGGGGGCCGGCGAGTTTAAAGTGTTGCATCCAAACGGGGAACGGCGGGTGGAAAAGTCTGGCGAAACACGCGAGGCGTCCACGTTTCTCAGGCAGGCAGACAAAAGCGGGGAAACGGGGGTGGCGGTGTGTGTGTGTGGGGGGGGTGTGGAGAGGAAACCGCGGTATTAATAATTAAGG